>CAUDMG010002442.1:530000-972500 GCA_958450375.1 Homarus gammarus | reverse complement strand
CCTCTCTTTCCCTTCTCTCTCCCCTCTCTCCCCCCACCCCCTCCCACCCTCTCCCTCTCGCTGGTGGTTCGTTAAAAAAAAGTTCCTTCACTTTTTGGCGCCAAAGAGCGATTCGAATTTTCGCGCGCTTTCTTTGGCCTTTTTTTTTTTATTCCTGGCGAAGTTTTGCGCGGGAAAATTGTGTTGCTGCTGTTTTTTTTCTTGCGTTTGATTTTGAAGCTTTTTTTTTAGGTTGATTATTTTGTTTATTAGTGGTTGTTTATTTGTTTGTTGTGTTATGTTTACTTGTGATGCATGTAATAATAATAATAATAATAAACGGTTTATTAATAGAGTTGCAGCCGGTGACTGAAAATATACAGACTTACATTTGATTTAGAAATAATGTTATAATATGCGTTGAATACATTTACAGGGCTGTACAGTACATAAATCAGGAGTTGTTTATTATTTTAACAATAGATGGGATGGTGCTGTTCTTATATCTATCGGGTGTGTGTGTGTGTATTGACAGGAGCATTCTAACCCATTCACAGATGTACGTACATACACATGTGCACGCCTACGCCTTCGAAAACTCACAGACGGACACAAGCACAGATGCACACGAGCAAAAAAATAGGAGAGAGTGAGAGAGAGAGAGAGAGAGAGACAGAGAGAGAGAGAGAGAGAGATGAATTTGTAGATAGAGAAATTATCGAATATTTTCTCGTTCTCCTCTGTGTCTCTCCTTTATCTTGTGTGTGTGTGTGTGTGTTCTCTACCGTGGTCAGCTAGCTCTATACATGTTGTTTTTGGTTGACCTAGACAGAAAACTCACTCTCTATTACTCGTTCACCATTCCATCTCTTCTTCTCCTCCTCCCCATCTCTCCCTTTCCACTACTCTCACTATTCCAACTCTTCCCTACCTTTCCATTCTCCCACTCACCCTTTCCTTCTCCTCCTACTCCGCTTTCTCCTCCTCCTCCTTCTCTTCCTCCTCCTCCTCCTCCTCTTCTTCCCTCCCCTTCTTCCTCCTCTTCTTCCCTCCTCTTCCTCTTCTTCTCTCCCCTTCCTCCCCCTCTTCTTCCCTCCCCAGTAACTGAATTTGAAGGTATAGCTTTTGCTTCCCTCTTCGTTTAACTTTCCAAACTGCGCCATTTTTGGGGGAGAAGTTGAAGCGATGTTCTGGGGGAAATTCCCTACCAACCTGAGTGTTGTGAGGAAATTCCCTTCCAACCTGAGTATTGTGGGAAAATTTTCGTGACTATATGAAAATTATGGGAAAATTTCCTTTCAAGCGTAAGGATTATGGGGAAATTTCCCTGCCAACCTGGGGAATATAGGGAAACTTCAAAGGAAATTAATGTATCAACTTAAGGAAAGAAGGGATATTATCTACTTACCTCAATTTTTAATTTTGGGGTTTCCTTGTCAACCTCAGAATTTATTGGACAATTTCCCTGCCAACCAGAATATTGTGGGAATATCCCTGCCAACATGGGGGGGGGGGGGAGGTGTGAGGAAATTTCCCTGCCAACGTCAGAATGTTGTGGAAATTTTATTTTACCAGTTAGACGTTGTTAAAGTTTATCAAACGGCCAGAGGTTAGTGTTGAATTAGGTCATCTTAAGGCTTATCGCAAAGTAGGTCAGCTAAGGCTTTAAAATTAGGTCAGTTTCGACTTAAATTAGGTCACTTAAGACTAAAATTAGGTCATTTAAGACTTAAATTAGGTCACTTGAGACCTAAATTAGGTCACTTAAGACTTAAATTAGGTCACTTGAGACATATATAAGGTCAATTAATACTGATTTAGGTCAGTAAGACTTTTGGTGATAAATTTGGTTCGTTTAAGACGTAGTAATGATGTATAGGTCAGGTGTTGTATAGGTCAGGTGTTGGTTAGGTCAGGTGTTGTATAGGTCAGGTGTTGTTTAGGTCAGGTGTTGTTTAGGTCAGGTGTTGTATAGGTCAGGTGTTGTATAGGTCAGGTGTTGTATAGGTCAGGTGTTGTTTAGGTCAGGTGTTGTATAGGTCAGGTGTTGTATAGGTCAGGTGTTGTAGTATTGTGGATATGTTGAAAGATTGTGTTGCTAGTGTTGTCATCGTCATTATTATTGTTACTATTGTTATTAAGTTATTTTTATTATAGTTTATTATGATCATTATTAGTATTATTATTTTCAGTGATTTTTAAATTGTTATTTATATATTAAAGTATTTATATAATCGGTCACAATAGCTGACAGCCGACCCTCTTGACCAGACAGTCTGTTGTTGTCAAGGCGCTGCTCACACAGACACACACTCACACACAGGAATACATAACTCCTCCTCCTTCTGTGCTGACATCCTTCTTTTTCTATTTTTTTACGTTTTTTTCATATTTCCATTACAGCTATTGCCTGCCTACAAGGTTCCTCCATCCATGTTGTTCAAATCACTACAATATCGTTCAGCGGAGGGTAGTTGCCACACCTCCACCAACCACCATGAAAAAAGAGTCCATAACTACCCTCTGTGACTATTTAACCTTCATAGGGGAGAAATTAATATATTAGGTGTTTGTTAGACCGTTTAGGTAATGTTAGAGGATGTGTTAGTTAGTGAGAAAGGGTCTTTATTGTAAGGGAAGGAAGGAGAGCATGTGGCAACTCGATTCTAATCTCACTAATGCAGCGCGGTTCGTCGGTACAGTTGCCAAGTGTCGCAATATTATGGGAGACTGTAGTGGTATATTGTTGTTGGTGCACACACACACCCACACCACACACACACACACACACACACACGTAAATATACAGACACTCACACAGACAAACTCTCGAACATATACACACACACACTCATACACAAACATGCGAACATACACACACACGCACACACACACACACACACACACACACATTATTCACACGATAAACACACGCGCACGCACACACACGCACGCACATTTGGAAGAGGTAATTAGGTAGAAACTTAATTAATTTGGAGGGATATTTGAATCGATTAGTTTGAGACGGTTCCCAAGATTTTGAGAGGCCAGGAGGAGGAGGAAGAGGAGGAGGAGGAAGAGGAGGAGGAGGAAGAAGAAGAGGAGGAGGAAGAAGAAGAGGAGGAAGAGGAGGAGGAGTAAGTAGGGGAGGGGAGAGTGGGGTAGGGGAGGGGAGGATGAGGGGGAAGCGAAGGTGGGGCAGGAGAGGAGAGGGGAGGTAGGGAGGGGAGGGGGAGGTAGGGTAGAGAGGAGAGGGGAGGTAGTTGACGTATGAGTCTCTCCTTCTTAGTCATCATGCCCCCTCCCCCTCTCCACTTTCCCCTCTATCCCTCTCTGCTCCTCTTTTCCTCCTCTCTCCCCTTTCTCATGCTCCCCTCTTTCTAACTTTTCCCCCCTGTTCCCCTTTCCCTTTCTCCACATGTTCCCCCCCTCTTCTCATCTCCCTCATCCCATCTGCCTCCTTTCTCTCTCCCCTCCTCCCCCTTCCCTCTCTCCCTCTCTCCCTCTCCCCACTCCTCTCCCTCTCTCCCTCTCCTCCTCTCCCCCCCGTTACCTTGAACTTCTTGCTTTATTACTCCCCAGTTCTTCCTTCCTTCTCCTCTCACTTTCTCCTCTCATTACCTTCTCTCTCTCACTCCCTCTTTTCTCCTTGTACATTTTCTTCCTTGTTATTACCTCTCTCTCTCTCTCTCTCTCTCTCTCTCTCTCTCTCTCTCTCTCTCTCTCTCTCTCTCTCCGCTCCTGCACAATCTTACTTTAAGAGAGAGAGAGAAAGAGAGAGAGAGGATGACTCAGACATTGTTGGGACGGGAGAGTAAGAGGTAGGAGAGAGAGAGAGAGAGAGAGAGAGAGAGAGAGAGAGAGAGAGCTAGTTCTCGTCCTCGCTGGTGACCTCGTCCTGGTGAGGAACGTTGGAGCGAGAAGGGCACAACCCACACGTTCTTGCTCCATTTTCTCTTATGCTGATTTTTTTTTCCTCCAGGATGATCAAGGCCATAATGAACCGTCATTCTAGGGGGGGGGAATAATGAGCCTCACTCCTATTTCTTCCACAAGATGATCAAGGCCAAAGTCAAGTCTTATCCTGGGAAGAAAATGCTGCCTCCTGCATATTTTTATCCTAGAGTAAACAAGGCCCGAGTTAAGCTTCATCCTGGAAGAAAAAAAATCAAGTCTTATACCTTTATGCTTTCCAGGATAAACTAAGTCAGAGTAAAGTCTTATCCTGGGATAAAAAAGAAATATTTTCCCCAGGATCAAGTTCCACCTCGAGAAAAGTATTCCTTGTAGGTTGTCCGGTGTTGATTGTTAAGATATATACACTAATTATATAAGTATCAATACGTATATTTTCTCCACACCTGTCCAAACCTGTTTACACCCTTTCACACCTGTCCACACTTAACCACATCATTCCACATCATTCCACACCTGCCCATACCTGCCCATACCTGCCCACACCTGTTCACACCTGTCCATACTTGTCCTTCATTAAAGCTGGTATTAGGTATTTGTACTTGTATCGTAAATATATTCAAGATTCGTAAACTTCATTGACTCTTCACATTAGCTATTTACACCTAACCTAACCTAACCTAACCTAACTTAACCTAACCTAACCTAACCTAACCAAATAATATATATCAATACTGTATGATAATCTCTCTCTCTCTCTCTCTCTCTCTCTCTCTCTCTCTCTCTCTCTCTCTCTCTCTCTCTCTCTCTCTCTCTCTCTTTGTTCCTTTATCTCCCAGTCTGTTTCCTGTCTCTCTTACCCTTCGTTCTTTCCTTGTCTCCCATTTGCCTTTTCTTTAGCCTTGTTCTTCTTCCTCCTCTTATTCCTGTTTCTTCTCTCACTTTCCCCTTCCTTTCTTCTCTTCGTCTCCTCTATTATCTGTATTTCCTGCTTTATTATACCGTCTTTACTTCCGTGTTTTATTCTCCTTCCTTCATGTTCTCTCCTTCAGTCTATGCTTCTTCGTCCTTTTCTCCCCTTCCTTCTATCCTCCTTCCTCTTTTTCTCCCCTTCCTTCTATCCTCCTTCCTCTTTTTCTCTCCTTCCTTCTCCTATATTCTCCCCCCCCCCCCATCACTTATTCCCGTTTATCAGGTGTTGGCAGGTGTGGACAGGTGTTGGGCGACAGGACACTTGGTACTGTCTTGGCGGTGGTACAGCTGCTGGTTTAAGGTGATACTCTGTCACCTGCTGTTGTTACTGCTACTTACTGTTGTTGCTTGCTGTTGTTATTGTTTTTGTTTCTGTTCCGTGTTACTTTTGCTCACTGTTGTTGTTGTTGTTACTCACTGCTGCTGTTTCTGTTACGAATTGTTGTTCTTACTGTTATTGTTACTACTGCTGCTGCTGTTGTTACTTTTGCTCACTGTTGTTGTTGTTACTTTTGCTCACTCTTGTTGTTACTTGATAATACTGTTGCTGTCGAGGGGAAGGGAGAGAAGGGAGGGAGAGTGAGAAGTGAGGGAAGTAGGGGAAGGAGGTAAGGGTAGGGAGGGAAAAGAGAGTAGTGAGGGAAGAGAGAGGAGGGAGGGAGAGAGGGGGGAAGGGAGGGGAAGGGAGAGGAGGGAGACAGGTGGCCAACAACACTCCTACAAATATTGAATTTTTGTCTCTTTCTCTCCCCCCGTTCTGGTCTGGGGGGGGGGGGGTATTGGTGAGGGGAGAGAGGAGGGGAAGGTGAGGGAGGGAAGGGAGAGGGAATACTAGCCTGAGTGACTGTCTGTCTTTGTGTGTGTTATACAATATACTGTGGTGTAATTGTCGGCACACTCACTTCACAAGCGAGTGGTCCCTGGTTCGATCCCCGGGTAGGGTGAAACTATGGCAACAAGTTTATTTACACCATTTGCTTCTGTATACCCAACAGTACATTTGGTACCTGGATTTTAATAACTTTGGGGATAGGGTTTTGGGGTAATGGTTAGCCAGTGCAGTTGGCGAGTTGTCCGATCTTCTTGGTTTATGCCTTTATGACACATCCGTATGAATAAATGTACGTATATAACCCTTTAATCAAACACACCTGTATGTATAAATGTACGTGTGACCCTTTATACGGACACACACACACACACACCACACACACACCCACACGCACACACACACACGCACACACACGCACACACACCCAAATATGTAACTGTATATTTTCAGCCTTCTGGCTGCCAAGCTCTTTCAATAAACCGTTAATTATTATTATTATTTTATTACACACACCCACACGCACACACACACACGCACACACACGCACACGCACACACGCACACACACACACACACACACACACACACACACACACCTCCATTAGCATGTACATAAATCCATCAAGAAGGCGAAGGACTCCCGCGAACGGTTTGAATCCGCCTCAGCTGTCCGAACGACGTCTGAATCCGCTTGACTTAACGGAAGACCAGCTGGCGTGTGTTGACGTGTCCCTCCCCCACCCCGTGCTCCCCAACCTCCCCACTCCACCCCGTGCTCCCCAAGCCTCCCCACTCCACCCCGTGCTCTCCAAGCCTCCCCACTCCACCCCGTGCTCCCCAACCTCCCCACTCCACCCTGTGCTCCCCAAGCCTCCCCACTCCACCCCGTGCTCCCCAAGCCTCCACACTCCACCCCGTGCTCCCCAAGCCTCCCCACTCCACCCCGTGCTCCCCAAGCCTCCCCACTCCACCCCGTGCTCCCCGTTTTCCCCACTCCACCCCGTGCTCCCCAAGCCTCCCCACTCCACCCCGTGCTCCCCAAGCCTCCAACACCCCGGCCTACTCCCTCCCTAGATAGCTTTTTTCTCTCCTCCCCTATACACACACACACACACACACACACACACACACACAAGGACACCGGAAGTATATTGCTTGATTGTCTTTGTTGTTTGTTTGGTGTATGTCTGTTTGTTTTTTGTTTGATGGTGTACACAGTATGTTTGTGTTGTGTTCGTTTGCTTGACGGTATTTGTTGATTGTGTGTATGCTTAATTGGTGGTGTTTGTTGCCGCCTTACTTATATATTAGTTTGAACCTAATAGCCCCCAGTCCTAATAGCCTCCAGTCCTAATAGCCCCCAGTCCTAATAGCCTCCAGTCCTAATAGCCCCCAGTCCTAATAGCCTCCAGTCCTAATAGCCCCCAGTCCTAATAGCCTCCAGTCCTAATAGCCCCCAGTCCTAATAGCCTCCAGTCCTAATAGCCCCCAGTCCTAATAGCCTCCAGTCCTAATAGCCCCCAGTCCTAATAGCCCCTAGTCCTAATAGCCCCCAGTCCTAATAGCCCCTAGTCCTAATAGCTCCCAGTCCTAATAGCCCCTAGTCCTAATAGCCCCTAGTCCTAATAGCCCCTAGTCCTAATAGCCCCCAGTCCTAATAGCTCCCAGTTCTAATAGCCCCCAGTCCTAATAGGCCCCAGTTCTAATAGCCCCCAGTCCTAATAGCTCCCAGTCCTAATAGCTCCCAGTCCTAATAGCCCCTAGTTCTAATAGGCCCCAGTCCTAATAGCTCCCAGTCCTAATAGGCCCCAGTCCTAATAGGCCCTAGTCCTAATAGGCCCCAGTTCTAATAGACCCTAGTCCTAATAGGCCCTATTCCTAATAGGCCCCAGGCTTAATAGCCACAGCCCTAAAAGGCCCTAGTCCTAATAGGCCCCAGTTCTTGTAGGCCCCAGTTCTAATAGGCCCCAGTTCTAATAGGCCCCAGTCTTAATAATCTCCATTACAACTTAACCTTGTTCATTTAAACGCTTCGTTCCTTATGATAAGGTCAGGTTGGGACTGGGGCCCATTAGGACTGGGCCCATTAGGACTGGGGCCCATTAGGACTGGGGCCCACTGGACAAGCCTCCGGACACCACTTGCCACCTACACTGTCCAACATGGCGTCGTCCCCTCGCTGAGACCTGAACTGCTGGCCACTCAGAGAGCGTACACAGCCAGCCAACCCACGTGTACCTCTCTCTCTCTGCCTGGGGGTCAACACGGGCCCCAGTACTAATGGAGTCCTAGTCCTGTTGGGCCCCAGTCGTGTAAGAGGACCCAGTCTTAAGAGTCCTAAATAGGCCTCAACCTAACCTAATCATTACGGCAGGGGCCCATTAGGACTGTGATCCATTAAATCTAGGGCCCATTAGGACTGGGGCCCATTGAGACCGGGGCCCATTGAGACCGGGGCCCGTGTAAGTAGCCAGCTGTGAGAGCAGGTGAGGGGACAGGTGTATGTGCCGTCATAATTAACCTGGATATATGAGAGCCGCTAATTACCTATATTAAGAGTGTGTTTATTTCTGGTATTATTCCCCGCTCTCTGGTCCTCTGTCTGTGTCAGTCACCTGTCTGTGTCTGTTTATGTCAATCATCTGTCTGTCTGTGTCAGTAAGCTTGTCTATCAATCAGTCATCTTGTCTCTATCTGTCAGTGTGTCTGTCTGCACTTATAGTACAATTATTATCCTTAGCTGTAGGTTTAATTGATTACTTGTTTGTATGTCTGTCTGTCTGTCTCAATCTTAAATTAGTTGATAGGCAGTTGACAGTAAGTAGACAGATAGAAATAGACAGATAGAAAGACAGACAGACAGCCCCCTCACACCGTCCAGTAAGGCCGTGTCTCCCGCTCACCACAGTGTTATGACCACGTATAAAGAAGTGCCGCCAAAATAAGCCAATAAATAGAGAGAATAAAGTGGAGACAGATTTAAACCAGTGATCAAGCGAGCCCCTAAATGGTGATTGAGTGAATCATTCAGTAGTCTGACCCTAATATTCTCCCCCCTGCACCCTTACCCCTACTCCTCCCCCACTTATATACCTCTCCCTCCCTCCCTCCCTTCACTCCACCCTCCTTACGCCACCCTCTCTCTCTTCCTCTATCCCACCCTCCTCACGCCACCCTCCCTCCTTACGCCACCCTCCCTCCCTCCCTCCTTACGCCACCCTCCCTCCCTCCCTCCTTACAGCACCCTAACCTCCCTCTCTCCACCTACCATTCATCCCCCAATTCACTCTATCCTGGGTTTCCAAACATGATAGGCCATTATTATGTTTTATTTACTGTGTTTTAAGCCTATACCGCGGTAAATCATGGTGATTCATCGATTGGAATCACCACAGTTTGCTCGGGTGTTGGTGTGACTAGATGGGATTGGTAGCCGGTGATTGGTGTTATGTGGTGGGGAAAAAAATAATAATATTGAACTGTGAGTAACGCGAGCGTGTGACATTGAAAAAGCGCGGGAATTTACGCTCGGTGAGTGGCCCTTCGTGTTCCGCTCAGCTGTCCCGCGCCGCAGCCGCCCGTCACCCCATCTCCGCTACCGTAATTCCTCCTGTTTTGCTTATTCCCAGACCCCATTTCTATATCCCTTCCCTTCTTTCTCCTCCTTGCTTGTTGCCCATCCGGATGACGTTTAGAGTTCTAATATGATTGATTGAATAAAGCTGGGATACTGTACTTACCTTTAGTTGTGATATTGGATTTCGACTTTCCGCGCCAAAACAAAAGCTAATCGCATGTGTTGACTGGGTAAAACAAGCGGTAAACGCGGTCACTCTGCTTCATACACCAACCCTCCCTCCCGTTTTACCCTAATTTCTAAAACCTTGTCGTTCGTATGCTAATCCTCAAGCGTAAATCAGCCTCCTTGGACATTATTGTAGTGAAGATACGAAGGTGTTGCCAGGTAAAGCCATAAGGGAAGTGGACATAAAGAGGACGAGGATGTATATATTGTGTCCACACTGCCGCCGACAGATGTCCCGCGTTAGGGGTTACCAGTTGGGGATTTTTACTCTCGGTGTGTGACTTTACCACCTTACTCTATATCGTGGACAATAAATAAACAATAATTATTTTCATAGCTGTTTGATGTATGCTTATATATGCTTAGTAGTTAATGAGGGATAAATCATTATAAACACTGGTCTAGTGTAGCGTAATAGTGATATAAAAGTTGGGATATTTATTTATTTTTATTTTTTTAAGATAAAGTGTTAGTAATAATAATAATGACTTGCAGAAATGTGATAAAAAAGTTATGTGATGTTAATGTGTGTAATATGTCCCTCCACCACACACTTCACCATACCCTCCACCACTACCACCACCATACCACCACCACACCCTCTACCGCCACCACCACACCACCACCACCACACCCACCACACCACCACACCCTCCACCACCACACCCTTCACCACCACCACACCCTTCACTACCACCACCACCACCACCACACCCTCCACCACCACCACCACCACCACACCACCACCACACCCTCCACCACCACCACCACCACCACCACCACACCCTCCACCACACCCTCCACCACCACCACACCACCACCACCACCACCACCACACCACCACCACCACACCACCACCACCACACCACCACCACACCCTCCACCACCACCACACCCTCCACTACCACCACACCACCACACCCTCCACCACCACACCCTTCACCACCACCACACCCTTCACTACCACCACCACCACCACCACCACACCCTTCACTACCACCACCACCACACCCTTCACTACCACCACCACCACACCCTCCACCACCACACCACCACCACACCCTCCACCACCACCACCACCACACCACCCTCCACCACCACACCCTCCACCACCACCACCACACCCTCCACTACATACGCTGATTGCATGGGGTAAGGGGGGTGTGGGAACAGGAAGAGGGGAGGAAAGAAGGAAGGAGGAAGGAAGGCAGGAATGAAAATGAGAAGGAATGAAGGTAGGGGAAGCAGGGACACAGGCGGGGGGGGGGGGAGGAATACAGGGAGATGCAGGGGGAAACAGAAGGAACACAGGAGGAGGCGGGGGGGGGGGGCCGGGGTAAGAAGGGGGAGACAACAGTGATTAGTGAATTAGTTAAGCAGAAGCAGTAAGCGGATGTGGAGGGGTTACTGCTGCTCACTCCGGAAGTGCCGCCATATTGATCTGTCCTGGGGGGAAGGGGTAGTGTTTTATGGGAGGAGAGGAGGGAGGGGTGAAGGGGAAGAGGAGGGGTGAATGGGAAGGGGAGGAGGGGTGAAGGGGAAGAGGAGGAGGGGTGAATGGGAAGGGGAGGAGGGGTGAATGGGGAGGAGAGGAGGGGTGAATGGGGGGTAGGAGGGGTGAATGGGGAGGAGAGGAGGGGTGAAGGGGAAGAGGAGGAGGGGTGAATGGGGAGGGTAGGAGGGGTGAATGGGGAGGAGAGGAGGGGTGAATAGGGAGGAGAGGAAGTGTGAATGGGGAGGGGGGGAGGGGTGAATGGGGAGGGTAGGAGGGGTGAATGGGGAGGGGAGGAGGAAGGAAGGAGGGACTGAGGAGGTAAGGAGGGGGGGAGGGTATGAGGGGGGAGGGAAAGGTGAGTTATTAGTCAATGATAGATTAAGTAATTAGTTAATTGTTAAGTAGTTAGGTTAACGAGTGAATTGGTTAAGTAATTAGTGGCCAGATTGTTACATCTTCTCAATACTTGTTTGGTAAGTTAGTTTAATTAACCACTTACCTGTTAACACACCTGGCGAGGGTAAATTAACATAACAGAAAATATATGTATTAGACTTAGCTGTGTGTTAACGAAGATGGGAATAATGGAAACGGATGATGAGAAATAATGAGAGAATAAAGAAGAATAGGACGAAAAAAGTTAATAAGTATAGATATTAATGAAGGTTTTAGGTATGTGTAAAGTCGATATGTTAAGAAAAAAACATATAATGGTGATAATTCTTTTTTCTTTCATCTCTATTGTATTTTTTCTCACTTATATTTTCTTATCTTGTTCTTCCATTTTTCTTGCTTCCGTTTGTCTGTCTCTCTTTTTCCCCTCATCACTTTCCTTTCTCCTTTTATCTTATTCTCTTCCATTCCCCTTACCTCATCTCCCTCCCCCTCCCCTTACCCCCTTCTTCCTCCTCCTCCTCTCTGCCTCTCAGTATCTTTCTTTCTTCTTCCTTCCTTCATTTATCCTCTTGTTTCTCTCTCCCTTCCACCAAGCCCTCCCCCCCCTCTCTTTGGCATTTCTCCCCTCAGCCCTTCTCACTTATCTCCCCCTTCTCTCCTCTCCCCACCTCCTCTCCCCTTCTTCTCTCTTCTCCCCTTTCACATATCTACCAACCCTCCCCTCCTTTCCGGTTTCCTCTTTCCTCCCACCTCTCCCCCCCTCACCCCCTCCCCTTGTTCCTACTTACCTTCTTCACCCCTTCCCCTTTGTTCCTACCCACCGTCTTCAACCCCCCTTCCTTCACCCTTCCCTCCCTCCCTCCTTCCTTCCTTCCTTCCTTCCTCCCTTCCTTCCTCCTCCTTCCTCCTCCTCCTCCCCCCCCCCTTCTTCCTCCTCTCTCTCTCTCTCATTCTACTCATTTCCTGTCCTCCTCTGTTCTCCGTCACCTCTTTCTTCCCCCCTTCCCTCTTCCCCCTCTCTGCTATCGCCTCATTTATTGCAGTCTCCTCCTCTCACCCCCTCTCCCACAACCTCTTCTCCCTCTCACTCTTTCCTCTTCCCCCTCTTCCCTTTCCTCTTCCTCTCCTTTCCCCTTCCCGTCCCCACTCCCCCCCCCTTTAACCCTGTCCTTTTCTCTTATTCCTCCCCCCTCTCAATCACACTCACTCCCCTTCCCATGTCTTCCTCACCCCCTTCCCCCTTCTCTTCCCATCCCCCCTCTCATACCCCTTCCCCCTTCCCCCTCGTGATCAGTCATATGGGGGGGTAACATCCTCTTTGCTTTGCTTGTTTGTCGTCACGCTTGTTTCTGCTTCCTCCTCCTCCTCCTCCTCTGCCTCTTCTCTCCTCTACCTCCTCTACTTCACTCCCTCTCACTTCTTCAGTCTTCCTCCCACTCTCCTTCCCTCTCACTCCCCCCCCCCCCATCTACACTTCTCCCCTCCTCTCCCAATCTCTTCCCTCCCTCCCCCCGTCCTGTCTTCTCTCAGTTTCCCACGCCTCCCCTCCCTCCTTCTCCCTCCACTCCCACCCCCCTCCCCTCACCTTCCCCTCCCATCCTTCCACCTCCCCTCCTTCCCCTCCCCTTCCCCTCCCATCCTTCCACCTCCCCTCCTTCCCCTTCCCCTCCTTCCCCTCCCCTTCCCCTCCCATCCTTCCACTTCCCCTCCTTCCCCCTCCCCCCCCTCCCCTCCCCCTCCCCTCCCCCTTCCCTCCCCCCCCCCCCCGCCTTTAACTTTCGTGTCTTATTCCTCATCAAGTTTGTCTGTCGATCGGTGTATTTGTTTGTGTTTGTTGTATATATTTGTTTGATGTTTGTGTGTTTGTCAGTCTTTGTTGTCTTTGTCAGTATGTTTGTGGTCTGTCTTTGTTTGTGGCTCGTGTGCTCTCTGGTGTTTGCTTGTTTATTTGTCAGTATTTGTGTGTATTTGTTTGATTGTGTGTTTGTGTATTATTTTGTTTGTGTTATTTTTTGTGTTACGGTGTGTTTGTTTCTTCTCATGTTTGTTATTTGTTTTATTTTAGTCTGGTGTGTTTGTGTGGTAGTGTCTGTGAGTGTGTTTGTGTGGTAGTGTCTGTGAGTGTGTTTGTGTGGTAGTGTCTGTGAGTGTGTTTGTGTGGTAGTGTCTGTGAGTGTGGTCATTATTTGTTAAAGTCCTTTGTTTGTCCGTGTGTTTGTTAGTATGTTAAATATAATAGTAGAATTAAAGCCTCATAATATAGGTTAAAATTGCATACCTTAAATATACATGTCTAACCTAACCTAACCTAACCGAACCGAACCGAACCAAACCTAACCTAACCAAACCTAACCTAACCTAACCTAACCGAACTTAAATAGTGAAGAAATATGAATAGAAACACACTCATGAAAACACAAAGAAACACATATATACAAATTACACAGATCAAACAATATACAGTAGACTATTATCGACAGAGAGTAAAACATATCGACAACACGAGACGATATTTTACCTCTCCAGACGACGACATTTAGTAATAGAGGTCAGCAGACACACTCACTCACTCCCGGGAAGACGATACTCTCTCTCTCTCTCTCTCTCTCATTATTATTATGTATCTCCCTTTCATTTCCCTCTCTCCTCCCTCTCCCCCTCCCTCTCCCTTCCTCTCTCCCCTCTCTTTCCCTCCCCCCTCTCTCTCCCTTCCTCCTTCTCTCTCCCTTCCTCCCTCCTCCTCTCTCTCCCTCCCCCCTTTCTCCCCCTCCTCCCTCCCTCTCCCTCCCCCTCACTCTCTTCCTCCCTCCTCCCTCCCCCCTTCTTTCTCCTCCCTCTCTCTCCCTCCTCCTCCATCCCCCTCTCTCTCCCTCCCCTCTCTCTCTCTCCCTTCCTCCCTCCCCCCCTCTCCCCCCGCCCTCCCTCTCCCCCCTCTCCCCGCCCTCTCTCTCTCTATTATTATTATATCTCGTTCTAGTATTGACGGGATAAGCGGCCACTATCCTGTTGGCGTGATGGCTGCAGCTGCCTGGTGGTGTTGCACAGATCAAATGGCTGAGACCAATTTTCTTGTTCGATAACTTTTGGCTGCGGTGTGTACGGTGAATAATGGATGGCACCGTTGACTCATTCTCTCCCTCTCTTTCTCACTCACTCCATTATTCACCAGTTCCTGTGGCCTTTTACGGTTTGCCTCGGGTTCTAATAATGTTAACTATTGATCTACTGAATTACTTATCATAATTTATTTATTTAATGGACCTTAACTACGACAAGATTCACAGTTCGTTATATTATTCCTCTGTATGTGATGTATTGTTTTAAGCTTATATTCACGCTGTTTGGGTTATATTATTATTTTTTTATATATAAGTAAATTAATGGTATTAATATAACGTACGGTACGACAAATTACCGAGTTCGTCAACTTCTCACTTACGTACGATAGTTTGTTTCCTTGACCCTCGATAAGAGAAATTCATGCCACGTGTACGATAATTGCCGCTGACACTCGGAGGTGTTAGTGCACTTACTGCAGTGACGTCACCAACTGGACCATGACGTCACGAACAACCAGATGACGTAATGCCTCCTTCAGGGTATGACGTCACAGTTCCCAGATAGGAACAATAGGGGGTAGGGAGTATAAAACTCAATATCCCCCCCCCCCCTTGTTCCTACATCACGTGTTGTCTCCCCTCTCTCTCTCCCTCCGTCTGTCTGTCTGTCTGTCTCTCCCCACCCTCTCTCAATCCTCTCCCCTTACGGCAATTTCCCCCTAATATGATTCATCGTCTCTCTCTCTCTCTCTCTCTCTCTCTCTCTCTCTCTCTCTCTCTCTCTCTCTCTCTCTCTGTATTTGTCGACTTTATAACCCCTGATATAACCCCCTGATATAACCCCCTGATATAACCCCCTGTTATAACCCCCTGTTATAACCCCCTGTTATAACCCCCTGATATAACCCCCTGTTATAACCCCCTGTTATAACCCCCTGATATAACCCCCTGTTATAACCCCCTGATATAACCCCCTGTTATAACCCCCTGTTATAACCCCCTGATATAACCCCCTGTTATAACCCCCTGTTATAACCCCCTGATATAACCCCCTGTTATAACCCCCTGTTATAACCCCCCTGTTATAACCCCCCTGTTATAACCCCCTGATATAACGCCCTTGATATAACTCCCTGATTTAATCCCCCTTGACATAACCCCTGACGTGACCCCCTCACATGACCCCCTAACATGAACCCATAACACAACCCTACCGATACGTCTCTCTCTCTCTCTCTCTCTCTCTCTCTCTCTCTCTCTGTGGCGTTAACATCCATGGCACGTCCGTTAACCTCTAAGACAAGATGGCTACTGAACTCAAAAGTTAAAGTAGGATAAAAGAAGGAACACAAAATGCCTTCTGCTCTCCTCTCGTGTTGTTGTTCTGGGTAGTGTACAGCGCCGTTACAGGAAGCATACAAACCTTTACACATCCTTTATCTCCGCCTTTATTGACTCTGGTGTTGAGGCTCATGAAGCGGCCCTTTGATTGGCTGTGACGTGGTGGCGCCCCGGATGTGACGTCATCACCCGCCAGCACGAAATCAAAACATTGAGATGGTCGCCGTGTGGTATGTATGTATGTATGTATGTATGTATGTACACCCGACCTATAGTAGTTTCTCTGTGGTTATTTCGTTATTTATTATCATTTGATCTCTGTTTTCTTACGTTTATTGTTGTATTTACATATTCTGTTTTTAATTATGTTGTATGTATGTTTAGTAGTCGGGAATATTAGACGTAGAAAGATAAGAGTGTAAACGAGTCGACGGTGGAGCTGCCAAATGTGAGAGACTTTGACGTGATTGAGAACTTCATCTTGTCACTAACATTTACCTGTGATTTGGTTATTATGTTGGTGATTAAGTGTAATTGGGGGAATATTATCAGCTCTCGATATTGGAATATTTATTAATTAAGACCAGCTGACATGATAGCTCGCGTGTTGGTTTACAAAGTACCAATACATTTACGTTTACATTATGAGTTGTGGGAGATTGATTTTGTTTAAAAGATCTAAAAGAAAATTTGAATGAATCTCAACTCCATTTACACGACTTTTAAGAATAATTTACACTCATAAACATACCCCTTACAAGCGTCTATTTACATATATATATAAAGATTCATTTACACGGTCAATAAAAAGTCACAAAGGCTTTTACATTATTTACACGAGTCAGACAGAAACAGTGTCGTTGTTTTAAGTATATTTTTTATATTTTTTATACTAATTTGGTTATAATTATTTGCAGGAGAGTGACCGAGAGGGGGGGGGGGGGGTGCAAGGGGAGGAGTGCAAGGGGAGGGGAGGAAGGGGAGGGGAGGGAGTGTCAGTTATGTACCATGACATTCTGTTAAGAATTCTGCTGCTGGTGTATTGATGGAGGGAAGTCACGGAGGGAGGGGAGGGGAGGGGGGAGTGAGGTGAGGTGGATTTAGACAAGGGAGAGAGAGGGAAGGGAGGGGAGGAGAGAAAGGGGGGGCAAAGGGAAGGAGGTAGATATGGGTAAGAGAGTAGGAGGTAAGGGAATGGGGGAGGAAAATTGGGAGGGAGGTTAATTTATGCAAGAGGGAGGGATTTCGGGAAAGGCATGGGAGAAGTAAAGACAAAGAAGGAAGGATGGAATATGGGTAGAGTAAGAAGAAAGATAAATAAGGAGGAGGAAGACGGTAGAAAAAATGAAGGAAGGAAAGGAGTCAAGATAGAAGAGAAAAAAAGAGAGAGAGAAGAAAGTACACTACAACTTCTCTTCGCCCCCTCTCTCCCTCCTTCCATTCCCTCCCCTCTCCTTCCTCTTCTCGCTCCCTCCCCCCCCTTCAATCCCCTTCCCTCTCCTCCCTCCCCTCTCTCTTGACCTTTCCACAACGAGACAGAGTCAAGGCACAATTTTGAAGATTTCACGAGTGAGGAAAAGGTCAGTGTGTGTGTGTGTGTGTACAAGTGCATTAACGTGTGTGCGTAATAGTAATAATAATAGTGTGTGTGTGTGTGTGTGTGTGTGTGTGTTGTGTGCACGCGTGTGTGTCAGTACAAGTAGAGCAACACGAGCACTGTGGTAACGTGAACTTATTGCGTAATGACAACAGGATATGGGATCGAACACTACTTGGCTTCCTCCTCCCTTGTCCGAGATCCAGCTTCATCGATTTTCTTTTACCAGTTTTATTTCATCGTAAACCTTCTTCTTACTGAATTAAAAAAAAAAAAGATATATATTTTGTGGTATTTATCGCTAATTTATACGAGAAATTGAATAAAAAGATTCGAAATGAGAAATATGGATGATAATAGGAGAGAGAGAATACAAAACAAAACACTGCGTTGGGAGTGAGTGACATTCGATCGTCTATCCGAGGCGTCGAACAAAAGACGATCACTCCAGAACAGACGACAACCATAATTAACTCCTATGATTCTTTCTCGATTATAGATGTGTGTCATAACCGAGGACACTGAGAAATATAATCGAATAATTACTCCACACCTCTTCCTCGTGGGTGGTAATTAGCCGTAAGCCGATACACTAATGACGTCTCGCGAGAAATCATTAAATCAAATATCAGAGGCGAACCAAAACAAAAAAATCGGCGCGAAACCTAAAAAGCGCGGGCAAGCTGGCTGGCTCACTTTTCCCCCGCACGTGTGAGTGTTTGGGGGAAGGAATGGGGGGGGGGGGGAGGGTAGTAGGGGCGGACAGACGGAGGGAGGGAGGGAGGGAGAGGAATAGAGGTAGGAGAGGAAAAGAGAGAAAGAGAGGGGAAGGGACTAGGAGGGTCGGGAGGGGAGTTAGAGAGAGGGGAGAGAGAGAGTCGATAGCCGTGTGGGAGGGGAAAGAGTGCGTGGGTGGGGGAATAAAATGAGGTTTGGCGGGGAAAATCCTGTGTTGACTGGAAGAGGATACCGTCGTTTATACTTTTTTTATATTTACTTTGCATGTTTATTTTTTGGTGACGATGGTGATAGTGGTGACGATAATGATGGTGATGATGATGATAATGATGATAATGATTCATGATGATGGAGATGATTGTGATGATGTTAGTGAGGAGGGATAATATGAATAGCGATAATGATAGTGATGAGTGATAAATGATGGTGATGATGATGGTGATGGCAATAAATAATAATATATGTGTAGTAAATTAGATGAATTTATACTTCACCAAGATCAATTGTTTTGATATATGAAACTGTTGACTCTCTCTCTCTCTCTCTCTCTCTCTCTCTCTCTCTCTCTCTCTCTCTCTCTCTTGTAAGTAATTGGTGTCTCCTGTAAGTGTTCTTTTGTTCTCAATGTTGAAGTGTGTTATAAGTAAGTGGTTAAGTGTTATAAGTAAGTGGTTAAGTGTTATAAGTAAGTGGTGGCGTCGACAAGTCAGCTGACGGTGACAACCTGTTGGTCCTCTCCTGACACCTTGCTGATAGCGGGGTGGGGGGGGGGCTAGGGAGGGGGAAGGGATGGGGATAGTGGAGGGATGGTGGAGAAGGGGGGAAGGGAAAGAGTGGAGAGAGCAGATGGGAGGAGGGAGGGAGTGGGAATGATGGTGGAAAGAGACTGGAGAGAGAGAGAGAGAGAGAGAGAGAGAGAGAGAGTAATACCAATACCATGAAGTGAGTCAGTGTTACCAATGTCAGGGAAGTGAGTCAAGTGTTACCAATACTATGAAGTGAGTCAGTGTTACCAACGCCTGGGGTCCATGAACGAGGGGAGGCTGCCCTCTAATACCGGTCTTCCCCTCTTGTGAACATTTGGAAAATCCAATAACACCGACCCCTCCCTGACACAGTAGTCAACCCTCTCTCTCTCTCTCTCTCTCTCTCATCCTTTCCTTTACTCTTCCCTTTGTTCTTTTCATTTACTCTCCCTTCTCCCCCCCTTCCCCTGTCTTTTAGTCTCCCCTCTTTCCCTCACCCCCTTTCTTTACTCTCCCCTCCCTCCTCTCTTTCTCCTAACTCCTCCTTCCATTCGATCGTCCGCCACCTGAAACACTGACCTATCTCACACTCTCTGCCCCTCTTTCTCCCCTCCCTCTTCTCTTCACTCTCCCTCTCTCCCTTCTTTCATCTCCCCCCCCCTCTCTCTCTCTCTCTCTCTCTCTCTCTCTCTCTCTCTCTCTCTCTCTCTCTCTCTCCCCTTTAATATATTTCTCGGTTCCCCTCACTCATTTCTCCCCATATCATTCCATTCCTTCCCCTCCCTCTCTCTCCTCTCTCCCCTCTCTCCATCCTTCCCCGTCTCTCCCCTCTCACTCCCCTCAGAGAGACAAAGTCAGGCCACAAACTCGCCGAGGGGAAAAAATAGAGTGAGGGGAAAAAGTCGTCTCCTGGTTCCTTAAATAGACAAATATGAAAGTAGACGACCCCCTCCGTTCCCCTCACCTCCTCCCATTTCTCTCTTCCTATCTTCCTTCCTTCCTTCCTCTCGCCTCCTCCTCCTCTCTTTCCTTGTCCCCCTCCCTATCCCTCTCCTCCACCCTACCTCTCTCATCCTTCCTACCCTCTACCCCTGTTTTCCCCTCTCCTCCTCCTCCCTTCCCCTTACCCCTCAACTGTCCCCCCCTTTCCTTGCCCCTATCCCTCCCTTCCCCTCTTCCCTTCCCTATTTACTCTCTCCCTATTTCTCCTTCTATCAATCCCTCATTCACCTTCGTCTTCCCTCTCTCCATTTCCTTTACTTCTTCCTTTCTTAATGTCTCCCTCTCTTTCTCTCTTTACTTCCTATTTTCTGCATCCTCTCTCTCTCTCTCTCTCTCTGTCTCTCTCTCTCTTTCTCTCTCTCGCTGCTCTCCCACAGGTAGCCAGACACGCCCACAGGTAGCCATACACGCCCACAGGTAGCCATACACGCCCACAGGTAGCCATACACGCCCACAGGTAGCCATACACGCCCACAGGTAGCCAGACATGCCCACAGGTAGCCAGACACGCCCACAGGTAGCCATACACGCCCACAGGTAGCCAGACACGCCCACAGGTAGCCAGACACGCCCACAGGTAGCCATATAGGCCCACGGAAGTACTACATCTCCGATTTTATTTCCCTCTCCTTCCCCTCACTCTTCCTCACCCTCTCATTATCCCCTGTTTCCCTCTTATCTCCCCCTCACTTTCCCTTCTCAATCTTCTTGTCTCATCATCTTCGCCTTGAGCCCTCTCACTCTCGTCACCTTGTCCCCTCTCGCTCACCTTGTCCCCTCTCCTTCACCTTGTCCCCTCTCGCTCTTTGTCCCCTCTCACCCTTTGTCCCCTCTCACCCTTTGTCCCCTCTCACTCTCTTTGATCACTCTCACTCACCTTGACCCCTCTCTCTCACCTTGTCCCCCCTCACTCTTTGTCCCCTCTCACTCTCTTTGATCCCTCTCACTCACCCTGACCCCTCTCCTTGTCCCCTCTCATTCTCCTTGTCCTCTCTCCCTCGCCTCCCCTCGTCCCCTCAGCTCTCTCTCTCTCCTCCCATCGTCCCCTTGACTCCTCCCCCTCCCCTCCCCTTCTCACCCCCCCTCTTCTCAACTCCCCCCTCCCCTTCTCACCTCCCCCCTCCCCTTCTCACCTCCCCCCCTCTTCTCAACTCCCCCTCCCCTTCTCACCTCCCCCCCTCTTCTCAACTCCCCCCCTCTTCTCAACTCCCCCCTCCCCTTCTCACCTCCCCCCTCTTCTCAACTCCCCCCTCTCCTTCTCACCCCCCTCCCCTTCTCACCTCCCCCCTCCCCTTCTCACCTCCCCCCTCCCCTTCTCACCTCCCCCCTCCCCTTCTCACCTTCCCCCCTCTTCTCAACTCCCCCCTCTCCTTCTCACCCCCCTACCCTTCTCACCCCCCTCCCCTTCTCACCCCCCTCCCCTTCTCACCCCCCCTCCCCTTCTCACCTCCCCCCTCTTCTATCAATCCTCATCCTCCTCATCCCTCTCGCCTCTTTAACCCACCTGGCGCCACTACCGCCACAACACCTCCATTATAAACCATTTAATGCTTCATCTTCCTCTTAACAACCATTCTAGTTCTCACAAGACCATTAAAAGCCATTATGTGTGTCGTACGTCCATCAAATGCCATTATGTCTTGTGGGTTATTAAAACAAAAGGTATTTTTATTAATTAGAAACCCATTATGTTTTTCACTAGGTCTCAAAACCATTGTATTTACCTAGAGCCATTAAAACCATTATATTTCTTATCAAAGGCTTAAAAACCACTTAACTATTAGAATAAAAACCGTTAAAACCATTATAATAAAAACCATTAAACCATTATAATTAAAACCATTAAACCGTCACCCAAATCCCTCGGTAATAGTCTGCTAAAACCATTACGTATCCCTTAAACCTTTCAAAACTATTATATATTTTTTTTCATTAAACCATCAAAACCCATTGTAATTACACCCTTCCTATCCCCACCCAACCCACCCCACCCACTCACACCACCCACCCTCACACACACCCCTACCCACCTACACACCAACCCCCACTCACACCACCCACCCTCACACACACCCCTACCCACCTACACACCAACCCCCACCAACCCACCCTCACACACACACCCCTACCCACCCACTCACCCAACCCACCCCACCCACTCACACCACCCACCCTCACACACTCCCCTACCCGCCTACTCATCAACCCACACCAACCCCCACCCACCCACCCTCACACACACACCCCTACCCGCCTACTCATCAACCCACACCCACCCACCCACCCACCCACTCACGAATAAATGTTGATTAAAAAAAACACACACCTAAATTTTTTTTTGTTAACTTTTTGGTCCACCAATGAAACATCAAAGAAAGAGATTAATAATTATTTTTGCTGATGTAATTTGTTGTTATTTATTTATTTATTTTGACGTGTTATTTACGGGTGATTGGACAATATATGGCTGTGTGAAGGACTTTGTAATTTATAATGTTTGTGACGTCATAGAAAGGGATTACTGCTGTACCCGGATATAGTGTTGTTGTTGTTGTTGTTGTTGTTGTTGTTGTGGGGAAGATTATATATGTAGTGTAATTTGAAAGGAGATAATTATTTGATTGTTATATGTGTGTGTGTGTGTGTGTGTGTGTGTGTGTGTGCGTGTGTGTGTGTGTGTGCGTGTGTGTGTGTGTGCGTGTGTGTGTGTGTGTGGATATAATAATTGCTGCACTGTACACAACACTACTGTACACTCACTTATTGCATAACATACCTGATCGAGTACAAATATAATCATAACATGAACAAGTTACCCAAGCTGGTCCTGACCTTCACACTCACAGCTACACCACACCCATGTATATAATAATAATAATAATAATAATAATTGTACCTAAGCGTGAATTTGTTTAAGGTGTAGAAGCTGTCGCCATCACAACAAACGCACCCTGAGTGGTAAAAAATCATCTTTATTATTCTTATGCGAAACTAAATGTCATTATAAACGATTTTTTTTATAAAGGCCCATAAAGGATACCGTTATTCACCAATCATATTACAGCTAACTAATTTTATATTATGAATGAAGTGATTAGCTCAAATGTGTCCCACAATGATGCCTACCAGTCCTAGCGAGCCAACACGAGGGTTATGTTCCAAACTCATCTGCCCCCTCCTGAAAGATACTTTTTTACCGAGTGTACACATGCATAAACCCGCACATGCTTCCACACACACACACACACACACACACGTACAGACCCGTAAAAAATAAACAAGAATAGACAAACAAACAAACACACACACACACACAAAATGCATCCGCCGAATAATCCTTTTAAAAATGGCTTCCCCGGTGGTCACCATGGCAACGCCTGACCTCTGACCTCTACACACCTCCTGGACCCAATTTTGTGTTGCGTGGGGCAAATCGCAAACTGAATTAGAATTTTGTGACCCTGAGTTAAATCTCTCTTACTCTACACCGTAATTAAAACCGGGTTGTGTAGTGGATTTGTTTACTTGACCCATTATTATTATTATTATTATTATCATTATTATTATTATTATTATCATTATTGTTATTATTATTATTATTATTATTATTATTGTTGTTTTGTTATTTTTGTTATTGTTTTTTATTGCTGTTCTTATTGTTGTTATTGTTATTATTATTCCTGTTGTTATTGTTATTATTATCGATAACTGGAATAATTGTTTATGGTGTTAATTTTATTTTAATTATTATTTATTTAGTGTTCCGGGTCTTTATTCCTTATACAGTGTTTTTATATCTTATAATTTTTCATTCCTATTATTTCTATTCATATTATCTCCATTATTATCCATTATTTTGTATGACTTTACTTATTTTACTTTATTTTATTGGACATTATTAATTCTTTGTTAATTTTTTATTGAACACTTTATTTAGTGAGTTTTATTACGGCTGTTAGTGTGTGTGTGTGTGTGTGTGTGTGTGTGTGTGTGTGTGTGTGTGTCCTGATAGTAACTCTATTATGTATTTGGGGGTGTCAGAAGGTCAGGTCAAAGGTCAAGGTCAGCATCCGGCCGGCGTGTGTTGTCACCTTGATCGAGTGTGACTTTTATTTTATTATGATTTTGATCTTTTATTAATTTTTTTTTTGTTTGCCATTGTGTTCCTCTCTCTCTCTCTCTCTCTCTCTCTCTCTCTCTCACTCTCACTCTCACTCTCTCTCTTTCTCTTTCTCCATCCTCGCTTTTTCTGTCTCCCCTCTCTCTCTGTTTCCCCTCTTCTCCATCCTCTCTTTCTCCCTCCGTGTCTTCTTCTTTCCTCTTTCCTCCCTCACCCTCTTTCTACTTCTTCCGCTTCTCCTTTCCTCCTCCTTCCACCTAGTCTCCCCTCTTTCTCCTCCTCCTCCCTTCCTTTATTTCCCCAACTCTCCCTTCATCTTCCTCCTCCCTACCTTCCTTCTATTTTCCTTTCCTTCTCCCTACCTCTACCTCCTCTCTCCTTTCTTCCTCCTCCTAACCTCTACTTCCTCTCCTCTTCCCTTTCTCTCCTCCTCCTTTCATCCCTCACCATCTCCCTCTTATGCACTTTTATTATATTTTTACTCTTTGCATTCTTGCCATCCACCCCTCGCCAACCCTTCCCTCCTCTCTCTCTACCTTGCTCCTTCTCTCCCTAGTTTTCCCCTCCCTTCCTCCTTCACCCTCTCCTTCTTTGCTTTCATGCCACCCTCACTCTCCCTTCCCGTCCCTTCACTTTTTCCCTTTCCTATAGCTTGCTCTCTGCGTTCTTCCTTCCCTTCCTTGCTCCCTTTATCCGTCCGTCCCTCCCTCCCTCCTCCCTTCCTTCCTTTCCTTGCTCTCTTTATCTCTCTCTCCTTCCCTTGCTTGCCCCTTCCTTCCCCCCCCCTCCCTTCATTGCTCCCTCTATCCCCCGTCCCTTCCTTACTCCCTTGTTCCCTCCCTCTCTTCCTTGCTCTCTCTCTCGCTTCCTCCCTGGCTCCCTCCCTTTCTCTCTGGATCCATCCCTTGCTCCCTGGATCCTTCCCTTGCTCCCTCTATCCCTCCCTGGCTCCCTCCCTTGCTCCATGGCTCGCTCCCTTGCTCCCTCCCTATCTCCCTCCCTCCCAGGTAATCTCCCTGTCACTGGCTCACGCATCACACTGCTCCTCCACTCAGGTCGATGAAATCATAGCCAGGTCGCGTGTCTTTAATTGTAGGCCCGGGATGACCTTAGTGAGGGAGAGTGAGGGTGAGTGAGGGAGAGGGTGTGAGAGTGAGGGAGAGGGTGTGAGAGTGAGGGAGAGGGTGTGAGAGTGAGGGAGAGGGTGTGAGAGTGAGGGAGAGGGTGTGAGAGTGAGGGAGAGGGTGTGAGAGTGAGGGAGAGGATGTGAGAGTGAGGGAGAGGATGTGAGAGTGAGGGAGAGGGTGTGAGAGTGAGGGAGAGGGTGTGAGAGTGAGGGAGAGGGTGTGTATGTGAGGGAGAGGTGTGAGTATGAGGGAGAGGGTGTGAGAGTGAGGGAGAGGGTGTGAATGTGAGGGAGAGGTGTGAGTATGAAGGATAGCTAGGGAGAGGATGAGAGTGTGAATGAGGGATTGGGTGAAGGTAGAGAGATTGAGGATGATGAGAGGAGGTGCGAAAGTGAGATGATAGTCAAAGAAGAGAAAGTAAGACAGAGTGAGAGAGTGTTAAGGTGAAACAGCCGGAGGAGAAGAGTGCGACAGGGGAGAGAAGAGTGCGAAGGGGGACAAAAATGAGAGTGCGAGACGGAAGAGAAAAGAGAGTGCGAAAAGAGTGAAGGAGAGTGCAAGAGGAGAGTGCTCGTAAGGATAGAGAGGTGTGTGTGTGTGTGTGTGTGTGTGTGTCGCTGTCCCAGGAGACAGTTAAACACGCAGGGTCACTACCACGATTTTTCACAGAGTAATTATGAACACGTGACCGAGGAGCCTCTTCTCTTCGCCTTCCAACGCAATTGGAAAACTAAAATATAGAAAAAAAGCGCGCGCCAAAGTTTCCCGCGTAAATAAGCATAAATAAATACAAAATGCGCGCGCAAAAACCGAGGCAGTGATAAAAAATAAATAAATAGTAAAAGAGCGGGAAGAAAGTTTCAGCCCAAACACGTAAAAAACAGCACACAATTTCAAGGAAAAAAACACTAAATCTTTTCTCATAAATGACAAGAAATGAAAGAAAAAACGAAAAAAAAAAATAGTCTGTCCAGAGGCTTCCCATGTATTATGATAGAAAAAAAATGAAAATGAAAATGTGATAGAAATCCGCACCAAAAATTACACCACGAACAACAACAACAAAAACGCGCCAAAATTTCCCGCGCAAAAAGAAAAGCAAAAAAAAAAAAAAAGACAAGAGACACAACAAATAAAAGTGTGGGAAGGAGACTGAACAATACTGACGGTCGGAAGAGAAAAACAAGGAAGAACGCGGAGACCTGATAAAAGTGAAGAAGAATATTTGATAAAGAAGAATTGGGGGAAAAAGATTAAGAGATGGAATGGAGTAGAGATGGAATTGGAAAGAATATAAGTCAATATTATCATCACCATCAACTTCCACCACCAGTCGTCAACATTACCACCACCAGTCGTCAACATTACCACCACCATTCACCACCAGTCGTCAACATTACCACCACCATTCACCACCAATCGTCAACATTACCACCACCATTCACCACCAGTCGTCAACATTACCACCACCATTCACCACCAGTCGTCAACATTATCACCACCATCCACCATCAGTCGTCAACATTACCACCACCATTCACCACCAGTCGTCAACATTACCACCACCATTCACCATCAATCGTCAACATTACCACCACCATTCACCACCAGTCGTCAACATTACCACCACCATTCACCACCAGTCGTCAACATTACCACCACCATTCACCACCAATCGTCAACATTACCACCACCATTCACCACCAGTCGTCAACATTACCACCACCATTCACCACCAGTCGTCAACATTACCACCACCATTCACCACCAATCGTCATCATTACCACCACCATTCACCACCAGTCGTCAACATTACCACCACCATTCACCACCAGTCGTCAACATTACCACCACCATTCACCACCAGTCGTCAACATTACCACCACCATTCACCATCAGTCGTCAACATTACCACCACCATTCACCACCAGTCGTCAACATTACCACCACCATTCACCATCAGTCGTCAACATTACCACCACCATTCACCATCAGTCGTCAACATTACCACCACCATTCACCACCAGTCGTCAACATTACCACCACCAATCACAATCACCATTATCATCACTACCAACCACCAATCACCACCACCAATCACCACCACCATCACTTCCAACCACTACCATCAACTACCAATCACCGTCACCATGAACAGCAGGTAACCAATCACTACCCACCAAGTATTACCTATCAGGACACACGTGATTGGTTGGCGTCACGTGTGGGTGTAGAAACAAGCCACTCACTCCCTGCCTGCCTGCCTCCCTGCCCAACTGAGAATAGACCCGCTATATATACCTAGGAGACGGGGGGGGGGGGGTGATGATCTGGGGGAGGGGTGAGGCGGAGGTGAGGGTGTTGATGTGGGGGAGCGAGGGGGAGAAGAGATGATGAGTTGACCTGGGTAGATTAAGGGGTAATGGGGAGTTGACCTGGGAAGGGAAGAGGAGATGAGGGGGTGGTAGGGTTTTGACTTGGGAGAGATGGGGAGTTGACCTAGCCAGATACAATGGGGAAAAAACGAGACAGACAGACAGACAGATCAACACCTACTGTACATACCTCCATGAGTACTTCCTGGCACCGAGGCCCCACCCACCCGCGTGTGTCAACAGTGACGTCACAGATAAGGCTATTTACAAGCCTTGGGGACGCCAGGTTATATACACACGTTCATATATATATATATATATATATATATATATATATATATATATATATATATAATATATATATATATATATATATATCAATTCACGTTCAGGTGTTATGAAATACACTGCTACTTTATTATTATTATTATTATTATTATTATTAATAATATTATTATAATTATTATTATTATTATTAATATTATTATTATTATTATTATTATTATTAATATTATTAATATTAATATTATTATTAATATTATTAATATTATTAATATTATTATTATTAAATACTCCATCAACTCGCCTCTTAATTTTTGCGGGTGTCAGGTGGGATGGGTGAGATGGGTGGAGGAGGGTGGGTGAGTGTGGACACCCGGGGCGAGGACATTGTCACTGTGTTTACCAACAAACTCTCTGCCAAGATCTGGTGTCTTCTAAACGCTATCTCTCTCCCTCACCGCCCTGGTTCTATACATTGGAGTGGTTCTCGCCTCGTGCTTTCATGAATCATGGTTCTTAATATAAGTCATGATCCACATTGTCTCATATCTTGGTTTTCTTTCGTTCATCTCTCACATACAGTACACCCTGGTTCACGTTCTCTTGGGGGGCGGGGTTCGATAGAGACTGGTTCAGCCCAGGATGATCCGACCATCGTATATTTGAACTGTGGATTCAAAGTCATTCAATTCAATTTCAATTGTTTATTCCTTGATAGAGGAAGCGGGATCCTAGTGCTGTCACTAGGTACCCCTGTACAATGACACCAGAAGCATCTGGCAAGTGTGACAAGTATATACAGTATAAATATTATAAAGGGGCTTACTAAAGCCTAAGGAAGGAAGGCTATTCCTTTAACACATAATCAATATTATTTACAAAATATCTGGCCAGTATGGGGAGGATCATCGTGTCTCCGTCAGGGGGTCGTGGAGTGGTGGTCCAGCAGGCGTCACGGAAGCGTTGTGTGTGGGCAAGGTCATTCTTTGGAATGATGTAATTCATATTTGTTTAAATAAAACTTGCTTCAAAGTCTCTCTCTCTCTCTCTCTCTCTCTCTCTCTCTCTCTCTCTCTCTCTCTCTCTATATATATATATATAAAAATATATATATAAATATATATATATATATATATATATATATATATATATATAAGAGAAGGCAGGACAAGGTGCAGCAGATGACAGCCACAACAACATGTCATATACTGTTTGCTTCGGTTGTCCTCTGCTTCGAAGCTTCTGTTTATATCACTGTATCTTGTTCATAAACTTCTATACAACTATTAATGCCAAAGTAATTTGTATGTTGTGACACTTTATACTTTTACTGGCTCGGAGCTTCTGGTTGTATTTTCCTCTGCATATTAAGATTGATATTTGCTTCTCTAACTTCAGTTTCGAAGCTTCTGTTTATATGCCGTTGAGTCGTGTTGTTGGTATCTGCTTCATTCATCTGGGACCTGGTTCAAAGTTTCTATTTATATGCCGTTGTGTCATGTCGTTGATATCCGCTTCATTCACCTCCTACTTCGAAACTTCCGCGTATTTATATATTTCTGTGTTTTTGCCATTAAGGTTTATTCACCTGGAGTTTGGAGGCCTTGTGTACACATGCTCACCTTATCTCGCCACACATGTTCGTTACTCCAGTCTTCTAATGTTTCACTATCTCTTAATTCATGTTCTTGCTCTTCCTATGATATATGCTTCACTATCTCGCCCCCCCATGCTTTACGCCACATCTTTCATGCCTGCTATCAGTAAGTATGTGCTTCGTGTCCCGTATGTTTCAACTCTTGTCTCAGCCGTCTTGTGAGCTATTTCTCTCAGGTGTTTCGTCATTTCCTCTGGGTAAAACATCAGGTACATCTCAGGTCGTGTTTATGCTTGTATTTCCTCTTCATAAAACATCATTTGTGTTTGTGTGTTTTTTTTTCTAAAGATTTCATAACTTGTGTTGCTGTTTTCTATTTTATTTCTCACCCTTGAGTTTCACATTCTTTATGAGTCATGTCTCTCACCTTTACGTCATTTCTTCTACATTTGAGGCAGAGTTTAAACTTTTTTTTTTTCAATCTTTCTCACGTGAGTTGCTGCTTTATTTTATTTTTTAGTATATATATATTTTTTACGCTTGAGTTTTAAATCACTTATGAGTCATTTATCTACGCTATGTGTCACTTCCTGTTTGTATTAATAGACGTGGTAACCTCTTGAGTAACTTCGTCCTCATCTGTCTTTTTATGTTTGTTGTTTATTTTTAATAATTATTTCGTGTCTGGTTCGAAATTCGTCTCGCTTTATTTCGAAATCTTTTACTCCGGGGGTGGTGGGGGGTAAGGGGAGGGGAGCAGGGAAAAGTGTGCAGGGGGAAAAGGGGCAGGGGAAAGTGTGCAGGAGGAAAAATGAGGCAGGGAAAAAGGGACAGCGTATGGAGGAGAGACGGAGGGAAAGTTGGATGGATGTACGGAGAGACGGACGGACAACGGACGGACGGATGGAGAGTATCATGGCAACAGCCTCCTGGTCCTAGCCTGTAGAGTTTGTTCAGACTGATACTTAAAAGGAAGGAGAGATAGGAGGTGAGAGAGGGCCAGTGGCTGAGTGAGAGGGCCAGGTGACTAAGTGAGAGGGATAGGTGGTTTAGTGAGAGGGCCAGGTGACTTAGTGAGAGGGATAGGTGGTTTAGTGAGAGGGCCAGGTGACTAAGTGAGAGGGATAGGTGGTTTAGTGAGAGGGCCAGGTGACTTAGTGAGAGGTATAGGTGGTTTAGTGAGAGGGCCAGGTGACTAAGTGAGAGGGCCAGGTGACTGAGTGAGAGGGCCAGGTGACTAAGTGAGAGGGATAGGTGGTTTAGTGAGAGGGCCAGGTGACTAAATGAGAGGGAGGCAGAGGGCCAGGTAGCTTAGTGAGAGGGTCAGTGGCTGAGTGAGAGGGAGGGAGGGAGGGCCGCGTAAGTACACGAGAGTGATGGAAGGAGGGAGAGCTAAGTGTGAAGGAGTGGGCCACATGACAGGGTGGGATGAGGGGAGAGGGCTAGGTAGTTAGGTGAGAGGGATTGAAAGTTAGGGCTCGATGAGAGGGAGTGAGGGGAAGGACTAGGTGAGAGGGAGTGAGGGGAAAGACTAGGTGAGAGGGAATGAGGAGGAGGGCTAGGTGAGAGGGAGTGAGTGAGTGAGAGGGCCAGGTAGCTAGGTGTGAGGGAAAGGGCCACATGGCAGGGGGAGCCACCAGGGTGCCAGCAACACTGAGTACATAGCTTGAGTTTATGCCAAGGTGGCTCTCTCTTATACCTGGTGGGCCACAACACCTAGGAGAGGGAGGGAGGGAGAGAGAGGAGGTAGGAGGAAAGGAGGGCAAGAAAGATAGAAGAAATGAAAAATGAAAGGAAGGAAGAACAGAGAAATATCGGAAGGAGAAAAGGAGGAATGCAGAGAAGGATGGAGATGAAAAAGGAGAGAGGGCGGGAGTTGTAGAAAGAAGGAGGGAGAGTGGAAGGAAGGAGAGTGGAAGGAAGGGAAGGAAGGAGGGAGATGCTGTGTGCAGGACGAGGTGCAGTAGGGAAGAGGAATTGTGCAGGTAGTAGGTAGCAGGCAGCTACCAAACAGGGAGGTACTACCGCCCGGGAAGATATTGGAAGCATAATGTGTTGTCTAATGGTAGACCCTGCTGCCATATGGCATCACGAAAATTGTGACCAAGTCCCAGGTTGCTGATCTGACTTTCTGCCTCATTTACACACAATTGCAGGGTCTCAATTGTTTCTCTTACTTGGACAACACAACATACATAATGTGTATCGTTTCTCACTCTTGATTTATTTTATCGATTTTGTATTTATTTAATTATTATTATTATTATTATTATTATTATTATTATTATTATTATTATTATGATTATGATTATTATTTCGCCCTCCCCAGGCCCCGATGTGGGTCAGTGACCTGTGCCCGGGTGGGACAATACGCGTAAAAAAAAAAAAAAAAAAAAAAGTGTTGACGCCAGCTGTGTGTACCTGTGTTGACGCCAGCTGTGTATGCCTGTGTTAACGCCAGCTGTGTGTACCTGTGTTAACGCCAGCTGCGTATACCTGTGTTAACGCCAGCTGCATATACCTGTGTTGACGCCAGCTGCGTATACCTGTGTTAACGCCAGCTGCGTATACCTGTGTTGACGCCAGCTGCGTATACCTGTGTTGACGCCAGCTGCGTATACCTGTGTTAACGCCAGCTGCGTATACCTGTGTTGACGCCAGCTGCGTATACCTGTGTTGACGCCAGCTGCGTATACCTGTGTTGACGCCAGCTGCGTATACCTGTGTTAACGCCAGCTGCGTATACCTGTGTTGACGCCAGCTGCGTATACCTGTGTTGACGCCAGCTGCGTATACCTGTGTTGACGCCAGCTGCGTATACCTGTGTTGACGCCAGCTGCGTATACCTGTGTTAACGCCAGCTGCGTATACCTGTGTTGACGCCAGCTGCGTATACCTGTGTTGACGCCAGCTGCGTATACCTGTGTTGACGCCAGCTGCGTATACCTGTGTTAACGCCAGCTGCGTATACCTGTGTTGACGCCAGCTGCGTATACCTGTGTTGACGCCAACTGCGTATACCTGTGTTGACGCCAGCTGCGTATACCTGTGTTGACGCCAGCTGCGTATACCTGTGTTAACGCCAGCTGCGTATACCTGTGTTGACGCCAGCCAGGTTAACGCACAATATAAAGTAATTTGTTGTGCGTTAATTGATCGTTTATTTGTTTTATATTTTAACTATTTAGAAATATTTATCTTTTCTTGATGGTAGAGAGGCTGTGATTGATATTTTTCTTAATATCGAACTTATTTGGGTAAGAATATATCTTAATTTACACTTACGCGTTTGTCTATTTAGTTATATTATTATAAATGTTAAATTGTAACCGTAAATGTAGTTGTTGTTTGTTGAATTTTAGCTTCGGATTCCAATACTCCGTGAACTGGCAAGTAAACAAAGAGTTCTCGCCTCATACCTGCCTAAAAGTTTTTATATTTTTTTAATGACTCTTTATGTTACGTTGTCATTATTAGAGCTGTTATTAATATTATGATATAACTTATTATATATCATACATCATGTTAGTCACTAAAAATATACATTTATTGTGTAAATAAACGAGTAAAAGTGAAATGCAGGAATTGATCTCTGGGCGGGAGTGGCGGGAAGCGGGAGGTCGTCTCTTTAAAGATGATGTTACCGTCACTCCCCGCGATATAATGTAACAGAAAACAAACTATAATCTTATATAATATATGTCTTTACAATTATATAGATATAACATTCCGTCAGAGAGGAAGTTAGACCTGTTGTTTATATTATTATAATTTTCATTTAAGTATTAAAGTTCTTATAATATTGACATGAAACTTATCGTAAAGGAAAGCCAAGTGATGTATGTTGTGGTGACGTCATCAGATTGGCCTCCAGCATGGTGGGTCCCTAAATATATTCTTCAATCATCAACACATTACACATACACACACATACACACACACACACTCACACACACACACACCCAAAATACATCTGACTCAGCGATATGTTGTCAATTATTAAACTACAAACTTTATCTACAATTAATCTATATATTCTAGTTTATATGTCTAAGAAAAAATACATTTCTAACTTGCTGAATTATAACCGGTTTATATAAAACATTTTACGAATATTTAATGAATTATTGAAGTTATAGTGAATTATATACTGAGTGTTATTCCTGAGCCCAGACCTGTGTTTTAGTAAGCTTGGCTAAGCTGATGATACCTCAGCTTGAAGCTTTCTTAAAGACATCTGGCCACACTCAACAAGGAGGCCTTTAGTTTTTATATGATCGTGTTGCCGTATAGTGATCACCAATTACCTGTGTTACTGTTGCCGTATAGTGATCACCAATTACCTGTGTTACTGTTGCCGTATAGTGATCACCAATTACCTGTGTTACTGTTGCCGTATAGTGATCACCAATTACCTGTGTTACTGTTGCCGTATAGTGATCACCCATTACCTGTGTTATTGTTGCCGTACAGTGATCACCAATTACCTGTGTTACTGTTGCCGTATAGTGATCACCAATTACCTGTGTTACTGTTGCCGTATAGTGATCACCAATTACCTGTGTTACTGTTGCCGTATAGTGATCACCAATTACCTGTGTTTCTGTTGCCGTATAGTGATCACCAATTACCTGTGTTACTGTTGCCGTATAGTGATCACCAATTACCTGTGTTACTGTTGCCGTATAGTGATCACCCATTACCTGTGTTACTGTTGCCGTATAGTGATCACCAATTACCTGTGTTTCTGTTGCCGTAAAGTGATCACCAATTACCTGTGTTACTGTTGCCGTATAGTGATCACCAATTACCTGTGTTACTGTTGCCGTATAGTGATCACCAATTACCTGTGTTATTGTTGCCGTATAGTGATCACCCATTACCTGTGTTACTGTTGCCGTATAGTGATCACCCATTACCTGTGTTACTGTTGCCGTATAGTGATCACCAATTACCTGTGTTACTGTTGCCGTATAGTGATCACCAATTACCTGTGTTACTGTTGCCGTATAGTGATCACCAATTACCTGTGTTATTGTTGCCGTATAGTGATCACCCATTACCTGTGTTACTGTTGCCGTATAGTGATCACCCATTACCTGTGTTATTGTTGCCGTATAGTGATCACCCATTACCTGTGTTACTGTTGCCGTATAGTGATCACCAATTACCTGTGTTACTGTTGCCGTATAGTGATCACCAATTACCTGTGTTACTGTTGCCGTATAGTGATCACCAATTACCTGTGTTACTGTTGCCGTATATTAATCACCCATTACCTGTGTTACTGTTGCCGTATGGTGATCACCAATTACCTGTGATACTGTTGCCGTATAGTAATCACCCATTACCTGTGTTACTGTTGCCGTATAATGATCATCCATTACCTGTGTTACTGTTGCCGTATGGTGATCACCCATATCAATCACCACCCATCCCATTTCTTATTGCAATAGGTGTATACCTTTACCTCACTGCTCCCCCCCCCCTCTAACCGCTCCATCAAAAAGAAACTCTCCCCTTATCCCTCTCATTTTAACCCCCTACCCTTTCCCTTTACCCCCTTCCCTTACCCCTTTCCTTTACTCCATTTCCTTACCCCCTTCTTCTCGTTACCCCCTCCTCCAATCCCTTCCCTTTACCCCCTCCCCTTCCCACTCCCCTACCCGTCCTCTACCATTTTCCCTTACCCCCCACACACCCATCCTCCTACCCCCTCCCCCCACACCCTTCCCCTTCCTCCCCCCTCCAAAAAAAGGGGTACAAAAAGCCTATCCCGTATAACACCATTTATAAAACAAATTGCCGCCATGAAATTCAGAGAACTGATCCCCTCACTCGGCCGTTTCAATAACGTTGGTGATTTATGAGACAAACTCTCACACACACGCAAAAAAAAATGTGAGTCAAAAAGCTCAAAATGATACTCATAAATAGGATGTTTTATGAGAGGTTACGCACAGAATGCGTCACCAAGGACTCGTTCATACGCATCGATAAATGTTTGGGGTATTTTTTTGTGGGTTTTTTTTTTGGAGGGGGGGGGGGGGGGAGGGGGGGAAATGAGTAAAAAAAAAAAATAATCAGTTTTTAAGTGATTTTTTTAAGCTGGTGTGATTTTCTTAAGCTTACGTGTGATTTTCCTAACCTGGTATGAATTTATTAAGCTGGTGAAAGTTTCTTAAACTGTTGTAAGTTTATTAACCAGGTGTAATTTTCTTAAGCTGGTTGTAATTTTAAGCTCATGTTATTTTCTTAAGCTGGTGTAATTATTTTAAGCTGGTGTTTTCTTAAATTATTTGTCTGTTCCTAAGCTTAAGTGTGATTTGTTTAAGTTAGTTTCCTTTTGTTTAAGCTTTTTTTGATTAAGCTTTATGAGTAATTTTCTTAATCTGATGTGAATGTGAAAATACACCCATGAATAAGGTAATAAATTGGACATTCATAATAGGATGTAAATAGGTAATAGTAAAAGATAGATAATAGAAATAATAATGAAATATGAATAAATAGGTAATAGGCACAAATTGGTAAGGAATAAATAGGTAATAGGAATAAATAGGTAATTGTACTAAATAGGTAATAGAATATAAATAAGAAAGAGGAATGAAATAGGTAATTGAATAACCATAGATATATTTCCCTCTTGGTGTTTTCCTCCCAATTACAGAAGCCTTTTTTAATGATCTTGTTTTGTTCGAGTACCAGTATGTCAGGTTACAGTAAGTCGTAATATTAACAGGATTAGTTTAACCTTACGACGTGATATTTTATTTGTTTATTTTTTTATGTTAGTTTATATTAACATTAGAGTTTGTGTGTGTGAGAGAGAGAGAGAGAGAGAGAGAGAGAGAGAGAGAGAGAGAGAGTTAAAAAAATGATAATAATTCCCGTGGTGACAAATCAGCTGGTGGACCTGACACACACCATCAGGAGTCTGTCAGTAGAGGCGATCGTCCCTATCCGCTTACACAGGGAGGATCGACCTTACTGCCCCGCCTGGCATGACACACTCTCGCCCCGGCTCGTAAACATAGCGTGGGATAGCCCCCTCTTGCCCCGCCCCATAAACATCACCCGGGCTGTGCGCACCTGAACCCCCCCCCCCCCTCCACCACCTGTCTCGACCTCGCTACTGTAAACCCTACGCATTAAACACCCTGCGACCCCCGTTATTAGGGACTCTATTAAGCGTTCGAGTGACTCATTATGACCGTAATTGGGTTGTTAATTAGTTGTTATTGAGGGGGTTTAGCGTGTGGGTACATAGAAAACGGGGTGCGGGGTGGTTGTTGGTGAGGGTGTCTAGTTGAGTCTTATTAATATTCTGGTTGTATTAGTAGACTCACTTCTTCACTGACGGATAAAATAAGATTAGGACTTTGATCATCTGTGTCTGTTTGTGTGCGTCTAGCAACTGCCTCTGTGTGTGTCTGCGTCTAGGTCTCTGGTTGTGTCAAACTGCCTGTCTGTCTGTGTGTCTCTACCTGCCTGCCCCCTGTCTGTTAATGGCTAATCCGTCTGTCTGTATGTCTGTCTGTCTCCTCCAAACATTTCCAGGTCCTCTCAAACTCTCCCAGGCCCTCTCAAGCTCTCCCAGGCCCTCTCAAGCTCTCCCAGGCCATCTCAAACTCTCCCAGGCCCTCTCAAGCTCTCCCAGGCCCTCTCAAGCTCTCCCAGGCCCTCTCAAACTCTCCTAGGCCCTCTCAGACTCTCCCAGGCCCTCTCAGACTCTCCCAGACCTCTCAGACATTCCCAGACTCTTCCCCTCTCACCTGGTTATTCTTGAGCTCTTACCTGAGTGACGGACCAAATATGGATAGTCGTCCACTCTTACCCCTCTCCTCTCACCCATACTCTCCCTCCCCTCTCACTCATTGTCTTGTTTCCCCTCTCACCCATACTCTCCCTCCTCTCTCACTCATACTCTCCCTCCTCTCACCATACTCCTCCAGTCTTCTTTCTTTCCTCATTCATTCTCTGGTCCATTTTCCTCTTCCTTCTTCCCTCTTATTCTCCTTTTCCCTGTATTCATCATCTTTCCTTCTCCCTTCTCTTCCTTTCCTCTTTCTCCTCTGGCTCCTCCCTCTCCTCTTTCTCCTTTCCTCCCCATTTCCTCCATCCTCTCTGCCTCCTCCATCCATCCTCACTCTGCTCCTCCTCTTCTTCCCTTTTCTCCTCCTCCTCCCTCTCCTCCTCTTCTGTCATCACTCCTCCTCCCCCCTGTGCGTCATCTTCTGCTATACTTAGCTCTGCCAATCACCAGGTGTGGCCAGGTGTACCTGTGTGGCCTTCAGTGTGGCTAGGTGTACTAGTGTGGCCCACAGTGTACCAGTGTGACCAGGTGTAGCAGTGTGGCCAGGTGTAGCAGTATGGCCTTCAGTGTGGCTAGGTGTACTAGTGTGGCCCACAGTGTACCAGTGTGGCCAGGTGTACAAGTGTGGCCAGGTGTAGCAGTATGGCCTTCAGTGTGGCTAGGTGTACTAGTGTGGCCCACAGTGTACCAGTGTGGCCAGGTGTAGCAGTGTGGCCAGGTGTAGCAGTATGGCCCTCAGTGTAGCCCTAAGTGAACCATCATGAGATAGTGAAACAAAATGGCCCCAATAGTAGGTTCACTAGACCATTATGGCCCGGGCTACACTCTGGATTCTCAAGAGATCGTAAGATAGTTTCTCCCCTCATCTGACTGACGCACTTAAGCTGCAACGCTGGACAGACAACCAATATGGCGGATTAATTACACAAAGACTCTGCCGTCAACCCCCCCCCCCCCCTACTCTGTCTCTCTCTCTGATGACGGGGAAATGTCTTTAAAATCTTGTTAATTATGGGGAATTTTTTGGTGAGGTTAGGTTAGGTTAGGAGGAGGGAGTGGGGAGGAAGGAGTGAGGTAGGGAATGGAATGGAAAAGAGGAATGGAGAGTAGGAAGGGGGGGGAGGGACGGAGAGGAGGGGGGGAGGGAGGAAAGGTAAACAGGATGGGAAAGACATAGAGAAACAGAGGTAAAGAAGAGGGAGAGAGGGGTAAACAGGAGTGGAATTAGGAGGAAAAAGAGAGAGGCGAGGAAGGGGAAGAGGAGGAAAAGGAAGAGGTGGGAGGTAAAGAGGAAGTAATCACACGTCAACAGTCGTGACGGCCGACGATAAATGAAGGTGTGTATGTGAGTGTGTATGTGTACAGGTGTGTTAATGTATGTGTGTATGCGTGTTTAGGTGTGTGTGTGTGTGTGTGTACAGGTGTGTGTGTGTGTGCACACACAGGTGTATTTGTGACAGGTGCGTGTGTGTACAGGTGTGTGTATGTGTGTATAGATGTATGTGTGTATTCGTGATGTATTCATTGCAGGTGTGCGTGTGTGCGTATGTGTTCGTCTCCGAATATAATACACTGTTTGTGTTTATTACAGAGCGTCATTCTGTCGTTTATAAATGCTTAGTGACGTCATGAAACAAAATCGGATCAGTTATTCCTGTCCACCAAAATATTTTTATGTTCGTCCTTGAAATAGAAATAAATCGTTTGTTTGTCTGTTGAAACAAAAATACATCGTCCCCCTTGTGTATAAATGAAATGTTCTTCTTGTGTATAAGTGAAATTATCGGTCGGTCGTCAACAACGAAAGTTCTTTATTTTTGTCATCTGTGATTTAAATTTGTATAATACGTTCGTTTATTTTTCCTTGAAGAGAAAAACAACATAATATTGTCTTAGTTAAAAGAAATTTGTGTGTCGCTCCTCTATTAACAAGACGAATCCTTATTAATTTTGTTAACTTATAAAGCATCGTGTGTCACGGACAAAGCTAAACAAAAACGCATCATTATTTCATTTATAGAAAAACAAAAACGCATCATTCCTTCACTTATAACAAAACAAAAACGCATCGTTCCTTCACTTATAGAAAAACAAAAACGCATCGCTACTCCATTTATAGAAAAAACAAAAACGCATCGTTAAACCATTTAAACCAAAAATGCAACCGTTCTTCCCCCAATAAACGAGACAAACTAGTATCCTTCACGCCATCTATTTATATAAAACAAAAACACATCATGGTTCAGCAACAAAGATGAATAGTTGACGCAGTATATTTCCTCCTCCTTAACCTCCCTCATCTTTCTTTCCTCCTTCCCTCACCTCACTTCACTCACCTCCCTCTCTCACCTCACTTCACTCACCTCTCTCTCACCTCACTTCACTCACCTCCCTCTCTCACCTCACTTCACTCACCTCTCTCTCACCTCACTCTCTCACCTCATTTCACTCACTCCCCCTCTTCTCACCTTCCTCACTTCAATCACCCTCCTTCACTCACCTCACCTTCCTCACCTCACCTCACCTCCCTCACTCGAGCGTGTATTTATAAGTGGTCCGACAAGAAGGTTGCCAAGTAAGCCAAACCCCGACATTTTTGTAGGAGGAGGAGGAGAAGTGAAGGGGAAGCGGCTACAAATGCATGATGGCTACCAGTGTGTTTTTCTACCAAGCGACTGTAAGGTTATGACCGATGCGATTTTGTTTTACTATAAGTGAAGGAATGATGCGATTTTGTTTTTGGACTGAATTTGTGCGACGTATGTAGAGAATTCTGTGTGTGTGTGTGTGTGTGTGTGTGTGGTGTGGTAAAGTATTTGGGTTATTATTATTATTATCATATTTGTTGTTATTGTGTAAGAACGTTTGAACATTCTCTCTCTCTCTCTATCACTGTTTCATTCTATCCCTCCCTCCCTCCCTCCCTCCCTCCCTCTTTCCGCCCTCCCTCCCTCACACTCTCCATCTCTCACACTCTCCATCCCTTCCTCCCTCACACTCTCCATCACACTCTCCTCTCCACCTATAGATACGACAGGTGACACCGGTGTGGCACGATATCTTGACACCCTTTCCCTGGCACTCTCCTTTGTTACACCCCTTGGCACCCTTACCTAGACATCCCCCCTTGGGCACTACCCTTAACATCCATTGGCATCATTTTCACATTAGTGCCATCCTCAAATGTCTTGTTGGCACTTACCTTATATACTCTACACCTGCCCCTTGCTACCCCTCCTTTTGGCACCCTCACTGGCACACCCCCATTGTTCGCTCCTCAAATGGCTCTTAATTGACCATTTTTTTGTTGGGGGGGGGGGGGGCGGGGGTTCTCCAGGGTGATGCAAGGCCACGTCTGAACTAAGATGTCATTAACCCTGTGCCTTCCAGAGTGCCACCATTGTCCGGTACTCTGGCACATGTTGGTTCCTGGCACCCCCTAGTACCCCTTAACCCCCCTGGCACCCCCTAAAATTCCCTAACTACCCTTTACTCCCCCTATTATCACCTGGCACTTTTAGTACTGAAGGGACCTAATTAAGGTAACCAGGACTGTCATCATTAATTGGCACTCCTTGGCACATATTGTTCTACCTTCCTGGCACCTTAGCTCCCCTTGGCATTGTACAGTAGACACCTGAAGCAAGCAGGTCGTTGCCACACTGACTACCCCCCTTGGCACCCCTTTTCTTACTTTGGCACCTTGGCAATACTGTGACATCCTTTTATACCCTTTAGCTTCCCTTGGCATACCCAGATACCCCTTGGCACTGTAGGCACCTGAGAGAAAACAGGTCCTGACCACGTGTACACCCCTTCCACCCTATCGCATCCCTCTGGCACCCCTATGCCCCCTCTCTTTGGCACCCATTGGCACTGGTATCCGGGTGCAGGTACAGTCCTGGCCAGGCGTACATAAAACACCTGACAGAGATGTTACCTGTACACCTATACCCATTAACACTTCATCCCCTGTGACACTATCGTACTGATGTATACCTAACCTGGGGTGCTGAAGGGGGGAAGGGAGAGAAGGTGGGGGACAGGGATGGAGGGTGGGAAAAAGTGGGGGACAGGGAGGAAGGGAGAGTGGGAGGGAAGATGGGGGCAGGGAGGAAGGGAGAGTGGGAGGGAAGATGGGGGCAGGGAGAGAGAGCTCTACCAAATGACTCATATAAGCTGCCACACCTAAGATGGATTCTCGAATAGTACGTTCAATTTTTCACCCTAAATGGACACACAAGAGTGTTTCTGATTATAATACAGTCTCAGTATTATTTTGACGCCATATTGGTTACTGTGTTAATGTGTTGCTTCAGTTGCTGGTGTCGTTTGGGAAGATAATTATCCTCAGTTTTTTTTTTTATATGATGTATGTTAATGGAAGATAGTCTACTTATGTCGTAGTTTTAAGTAAACCTTTTAGAACGGTCTCAGGTTAAGAGGAAAAGTTAAGGAAAGATTCTTCAACACCGTGGGGACTGACGAGGAAAACTAGCCATCACGACGATATAGCCAGCAACCACAGAGCCATCACGACGATATAGCCAGCAACCACAGAGCCAACACGACGATATAGCCAGCAACCACAGAGCCATCACGACGATATAGCCAGCAACCACAGAGCCATCACGACGATATAGCCAGCAACCACAGAGCCAACACGACGATATAGCCAGCAACCACAGAGCCAACACGACGATATAGCCAGCAACCACAGAGCCAACACGACGATATAGCCAGCAACCACAGAGCCAACACGACGATATAGCCAGCAACCACAGAGCCAACACGACGATATAGCCAGCAACCACAGAGCCAACACGACGATATAGCCAGCAACCACAGAGCCATCACGACGATATAGCCAGCAACCACAGAGCCATCACGACGATATAGCCAGCAACCACAGAGCCATCACGACGATATAAGCAGCAACCACAGAGCCAACACGACGATATAGCCAACAACCACAGAGCCAACACGACGATATAGCCAACAACCACAGAGCCAACACGACGATATAGCCAGCAACCAGAGCCAACACGACGATATAGCCAGCAACCACAGAGCCAACACGACGATATAGCCAGCAACCACAGAGCCAACACGACGATATAGCCAGCAACCACAGAGCCAACACGACGATATAGCCAGCAACCACAGAGCCATCACGACGATATAGCCAACAACCACAGAGCCAACACGACGATATAGCCAGCAACCACAGAGCCAACACGACGATATAGCCAGCAACCACAGAGCCAACACGACGATATAGCCAGCAACCACAGAGCCAACACGACGATATAGCCAGCAACCACAGAGCCAACACGACGATATGGCCAACCACCTCAGCGTGAATATCAAGACTCGTAAATCGTCTATTTTGCACCTCAAGCCGCAGCTTAACCTGGGGGTTACGTTAACTCACGAACCTTCTAATATTCATCTGTGTCGTAGATTGAGTGAGTGAGTCGGACACCTTCTCACATCTCCATTTAGAAGAAAAAATAATAATTTATGGACCTTGGAGAATCCAGGTCGTGATTTATCGATTATTGCGGTAAATAGCGAGGAGAAGCGACGCAGGTGAAGTGCCTCGAGTAAACACGGCTGACGGCCAACTGGGTCACAAGGCGGGCGAACGTGCGTCTGGCGAAACATCCACAACCATGTCATTCCGGGGTGATGAGTGAGAGGACAGCCAGGCGTAGATGATTGCCCGTGCTGGCAGAGGTTTTATGATAAAGGAATATGTTCACCGTAACATAGTTCCAGAGAGTCAGACGCTGGCGAAGTGTTCGCCTGGTGTAACATCCAATAATGCGCCATTCAGTGGCGATGAGGGAGAGGAACGCCAGGGGCTGATGACTGCCCGTGCTGGCGATGGCTGTGTTTCTTTTTCCGGTCTTGGGTTGGGTATAAACACGGGTCCAGGGCCAAATAGGTCGTTGTCCCTCCTGCCAACACCTGACCCCTGTGTTGTGTCCCTCACCGCCCGACACTCGTACGGTCCAACCCTCCAAAATACGATCCTAACCTCCAAAAAATGATTCAACCCTCCAAAAAATTATTCAACCCTCCAAAATAGGATCCAAACTTCTCTGTTGATGCCTTGATACTGTGTAAGTGGCATCGTGATGTTTGTTGTCCTTCTTACATTTATTTAGATTTTAATTGTTTTTTTGTTTTTATTATTATTTAGATTTGTGCCTCTATAACCCCCCCCCCGACCTCGTGTATGTGTGTGTGTGTGTGTGTGTGTGTGTGTGTGTGTGTGTGTGTGTGTGTGCGCGTGTGCGTGCGTGCTCCAACTCCCATCCCTTTCCCCACACGTTCTCCCTCCCCTTCTCTCAGCGCCAATTCCTTCCCCAACTCCTCCCTCCCCACTCCCCTTCCCCACGCCCTCCACCCGCCCTTCCCTTTGTTCATTCCTCACTAAGTACTCGGACACAAGTTTTTTCCCGGGGCAAAAAGTGTCTGACCTCGAGTACTTTTTTCCCCATGAGGACGTTTGTGTAAGTATTGTGATGGTCAGTAGATAACAGGAGTGTACACATGGACCTGGTGTATACACGTGTACACCAGCTGCTGTTGACATGTGTACACCAGCTGCTGTTGACATGTGTACACCAGCTGCTGATGACACGAGTACCACACAGGTATAGCCAAACTAACCCAACCCAACCCAACTCAACTCAACTCAACCCAACCCAACCCAACTCAACCCAACCCAACCCAACTCAACTCAACCCAACCCAACCCAACCCAACTCAACCCAACCCAACCCAACTCAACCCAACTCAACCCAACCCAACCCAACTCAACCCAACCCAACCCAACTCAACTCAACCCAACCCAACCCAACTCAACCCAACTCAACCCAACCCAACTCAACCCAGCTTATTAAATCAGATAATTATTAATGTTCGTCTGTATGTCATTAGGGGTGTGGAAGACGTGGGAAGAAGTAAAATAAATAAACACATAAGATAGTAATAATATGGAATAAATGATGACAGGAAGAGTGTCATTATTGGTATTGATGGTGAGAGTGTGAGGAAATGGAGATGGAATAATGTATGATAATTATGACTATTTATAGATAAGAGATAAAAAAATTGTTGAACGTTTTATTGCTTGATTGGGTTATATCCCTCTGTCCGTCTATCTTATTATTATTATTATTATTATTATCATTATTATTATCATTATTATTATTATTGTTGTTGTTATTATTGATGTTTTTATTGTTGTTGTTGAAGCAGTTGATGCTTTTGTTGTTGTTATTATTATCCTTGCTATTGTTATTATTAATTCCACTGAGACAAGTGAGGCAAATATAGACGATATAAACAAACTAACGAGATAATAATGTTATAGATTCAACGAAAACAAGAAACAAATGACTACAGCCACCCCCTGACAACACAAGACAGGAAGTACGCACAAACATCTCAGTTACTAACGAATACGTGGATGACATAGACGAAATAAACACGGCAATAACGAAGTAATAATGATAATGTTGGGGATGAGAATGAGTGAATAAATAAAGAAGGGAATAAGAAGCAGGAAGTAGACGTAACGAGTGTGATGTATAAAGATGGAGGAACTAGATAATTGTGGTGTACCGGGCAGGTGTTGGAGGATGTGCCGGGCAGGTGTTAAGAGTGTACCGGGCAGGTGTTGAGAGGTGTACCGGGCAGGTGTTGGGAGGTTTACGGGGCAGGTGTTGGGAGGTGTACGGGGCAGGTGTTGGAGGATGTACCGGGCATGTGTTGAGAGGTGTACTGGGCAGGTGTTGAGAGGTGTACCGGGCAGGTGTTGGAGGTTGTACCGGGCAGGTGTTGAGAGGTGTACCGGGGCAGGTGTTGGAGGGTGTACTGGGCAGGTGTTGGAGGATGTACCGGGCATGTGTTGACAGGTGTACCGGGCAGGTGTTGAGAGGTGTACCGGGTAGGTGTTAAGAGTGTACCGGGCAGGTGTTGAGAGGTGTACCGGGTAGGTGTTGAGAGGTGTACTGGGCAGGTGTTGAGAGGTGTACCGGGTAGGTGTTAAGAGTGTACTGGGCAGGTGTTGAGAGTGTACTGGGCAGGTGTTGAGAGGTGTACCGGGCAGGTGTTGAGAGTTGTACCGGGTAGGTGTTAAGAGTGTACTGGGCAGGTGTTAAGAGTGTACTGGGCAGGTGTTGAGAGGTGTATCGGGTAGGTGTTAAGAGTGTACTGGGCAGGTGTTGAGAGGTGTACTGGGCAGGTGTTGAGAGGTGTACCGGGTAGGTGTTAAGAGTGTACTGGGCAGGTGTTGAAAGGTGTACCGGGTAGGTGTTAAGAGTGTACTGGGCAGGTGTTGAGAGGTGTCCTTGCCAACTTCACGACCTTCATTTGTCTCTCTTAATTGTGATGTTCTCTTGTTTAGTTCTCGTGCTGTTCTCTTGTTTTGTTCTCTTGTTTTGTTCTCATTTCTTTGTTCTCTTGTGATGTTTTCTTGTTTTGTTCTCGTGCTGTTCTCTTGTTTTCTTTCTTGTTTTGTTCTCTTGTTTTCTTCTCATGTTCTCTTGTTTTGTTCTCTTGTTCTCCTGTGATATTCTCTTGTTTTGTTCTCCCGTTTTATTCTCTTATGTTTTCTTGTTCTCCGAAATATCTGTTTATTTACCTTTTATCAGTTCGCCCGATTCGATTTTGTTTTTCGTGTTGACTTTATCCTTTTTGTCTCTTCCTGTACTAATTTAATTTACCTTTGATTTCATTTATTTGTAATTTATTCGCATTTTTTCTCGGTATTATTTATCTGTTTTTGTTTTTTTTTTATTTACTTTGTTACCTCATCCGGTATTTGTTTTTATTTTGTATTTTGTTTATCAACCCGCGTGATTCGATTTTGTTTTTTCCCCGCGCGATTCGATTTTGTTTTTTCCCGCGCGATTCGATTTTGTTTTTTCCCCGCGCGATTCGATTTTTTTTCCGTACGATTCGATTTTGTTTTTTCCCAGCGCGATTCGCTTTTGTTTTTCCCCGCGCGATTCGATTTTGTTTTTTCCCCGCGCGATTCGATTTTTTTTCCCGTGCGATTCGATTTTGTTTTTTTCCCGCGCGATTCGATTTTTTTTCCGTGTGATTCGATTTTGTTTCCGCGCCCGCTCTCCCTTGTCTCTACCCGGACGATAAATTCTATGTTTCTTCGTTAATTCTTCTTTCTTTTCTTTCTCTTTTACGCTATGGTTCATTATTTATTATTATTTATTAGATTATGTACTTGTATATATTATCATTATTTACATATTCGTTTTATTTCATGTTTATTCATTATTATTCGTCTGTTATGATTTTATTCTCGTTTTATTTAAATTTTCTTCATTTTCTTCGTTATCAGTTATTAATTTCTTCATTATTAATACGTTGTTGTCTCTTCTCTTATCTTTTAATCCCCTCGTTTATCAGTTATGTAGAATGTTATTATTATTCTTTCTTTGTACTTGTTTGTTTGTTTGTTTTCACCTTGTTTATTCCTAGATCATCGTGTCTCTTGCTTTTACTTGTTTATTTAGGTGTTTGTTAATTTGTTATCTGTCAACTAGCAAGGGGAGGGAAGGAGCGAAAGAGGAGGGAGAGAGGAAAGGAGGAAGATAATGAGGGAGGGAGGGAGGGAGGAAGAGAAAGAGGGAGGGAGAGAGGAAAGGAGGAAGATAATGAGGGAGGGAGGGAGGGAGGAAGAGAAAGAGGCAGGGAGAGAGGAAAGGAGGAAGATAATGAGGGAGGGAGGGAGGGAGGGAGGAAGGAAGAGAAGGAGGGAGGGAGAGAGGAAAGGAGGAAGATAATGAGGGAGGGAGGAAGATCAGTATGGATGGGGGAAGAGAAAGGGGGAGGGATAGAGAGAAGCAGGTAGAGAGAAGAAAACAGGAGGAAATACATACAGATAAATCTCTCTCTCTCTCTCTCTCTCTCTCTCTCTCTCTCAGTATTCGCGACAACACCAACTAGTGTTTTGGGTTACTTCCCGCCAAATTAACGCCACAGACAATACGCCAACCACGACTAATGAGCGCCAAGGTGGGTGAAGGAGAGACTGGCATAAGCTGCATTCGGTGTGTTGTTCTATATATCTCAGTATCTTTCTCAGTATCTGTCTCTCAGTATCTCTTTATCTCAGTATCTCCATTTGTCTCCTTGCATTTGTTTATATCTCTCTGCGTCTCTCTAACTCAATTGGATTTTATTCATCCAAACGTGTTAGCAGTTTGGGCGAGATAATTGAGTGTTTGTCGGCTGTTTTGGCGGGAAAATTGGTTGATTATCGGCTGTTTGGGCGGGAAAATTGATTGTTTATCGGCTGTTTGGGCGGGAAAATTGATTGTTTATCGGCTGTTTGGGCGGGAAATTGATTGTTTATATCGACCGATTTGGCGGGAAATTGATTGTTTATATCGGCTGATTTGGCGGGAAATTGGTTGTTGATCGGCTATTATGGTGAGAATATTAACGGCGATCGGCTGTTATGGCGGTGCATATGACGACTCATCGACTGTTTTGGCGGGAAAACTGGCGACTCATCGACTGTTTTGGCGGGAAACAAGTCGACGCTTCACTGAGTCACTGAGTAAATAATGGCGAAGTGATTCATCTTCCTCACGACCTTGTTGGAGCTGAACACGGAGACACAGACAGGTGAGAGAGACAGGTGAGAGAGAGAGGAGGAGTGAAGGAAGGGGAGGGAGAATAAGTAAAAGAGAGGGAGGGGGTGAGTGAGAGAGAGAGGTGAGTGAGAGAGTGAGAGAGGTATGTTGTTGAGAGTAAATAAATGAGAATTAGTTTTTTTTAGTTTATAAGAGGTAACCAAGTCGACGGTTTAGACGGGGCAATTCATCTTCTTAAATGACATTGTTTAGCGTCGTTACAAGTGAGAGAGGAAGTAAGAGTGAGTGAGTGAGTGAGAGTAAAATGAATTAATTAGTCTTTTAAAAAATGAGTAAAAGTGAATATGATGAATCGTGACGCGCAAGAAAATTTAACCCAAAAATTTAATAAAGGAGAAAAAAACCCATGAACTCTACTCCTCAAGTCGACGGTTAGTGGTGGGAAATGAATGAATGACCTGACTTAACTATCCGTCTCAGTAAACGAGGTTGTTAAAGAGGTTATATGTATAGGTTATGTTTCCTTCTCAACATCATGAGGAAGAAGAGTGGATAGGTCGTTGAGATGAAGAGTGAACAAATAAACACAATCTAAACGACATAAGAGTCTTCAAGTTATTAGCCAAGACTAAACTATCCGCCGCCATTTTCTGTCAAGTGTGTCACCAAGTCGACGTTTTGGGGCGGTATAATGGCCGCCTTTGTTTATGTTCTTGAAGGATGTCGTCGAGGGATCATGAACTATGGTAGCTGCTTGATGGATGAGAGGGAGGGGAGAGGGGTACGGAGAGGGATAGGGGGAAAAGGAGTTAGGGGAGGGGAGAGAAGGAAGGAAGGAGGGGAGGGGAGATGGATAAGGGGGGAGAAGAAATTAGAGGAGGAAAAGAAAGTATGGGAAGGGGGGAAAGGGGATGGGGTGACAGGAAGGAAATGTGGATAGGGTTAAGAGAGAGGGGATGGGAAGGGGGAGAGGAGAGGCACGGAAGAAGGGGAAAAGAGGTTAGGGGTTAGAAAAGGATGATAAGGGAAAAGGGATGAAAGGAAGGGGGAGGTTCAGTAGGTAGGATAAATGGGATAGGAGGAGAGGGAGTGATGAGGAAAGGGATTAGGGGAGAAAGGAGATAGATGAGAAGACGAAGAAGGAGAGGGAATGGGAAAGGTAGGATGAAGAAGGCAGAAAAGAGAGAGAGAGAGAGAGAGAGAGAGAGAGAGGTTGGGGATACGGTAGAGGTAAGAGGGGAAAAGCGGAGAAGAGGAGGAAAGAAGAGGGGAATGAGGGGAAGAAAATGGAAGAGTGTGTGTGTGTGTGTGTGTGTGTGAAAGAGGTGAGAGATGAGAATTTGATAGGAAAATAAGTGTGAGAGGTGAGAGAGAAGTGTCTATTTTGGTGGAATATGTTGACGTCCACACAGCCAAGATTCTACACACACACACACACACACACACACACACCACACACACACGTTATGTATCAGATCAACTTGTTCACTTAGATACACTTTCCTTTGTGAATTTTTGGCGTCAAACAAACGTACAATGTGATGCTTGTTGGGGGATATTTTGGCTATACTTGGCATTCTTGGGCGGGTCTTTCGCGCCAAGAGGGGAAGTGAATTTAGCCAGACGGGCGTCACTCATCTCAAGTACTGTGGCGCAGGTTAAGTGGTCTACCTGGTGAGGAGGCGAGGGGAAAGGTAAAGGGAGGCATGAGAGATGAGGGGAAATGGGCGTAGGCGAGAGGAGAAATGGAGAGAGAGAGAGAGAGAGTAGAGGGGAGAGAACAGGTGGGGGGGGGGGGGATGGGGAATAAGGGAAAAATAGAAAGTGTTAGGGGAAGAATGATCATAAAGATGGTATTAGAGGGGAGAGGTAAGACGCGCTTGATAACGGAGAGGAAGAAGGAGATAAAGAGAAAGAAACCGAAAAAAGCAGTGAGCAATATTCTTTCTCTCTCTCTCTCAGGTGTTATAAATTGGCCATCAGTCAACACCATCACATTAACATAATTATCGTACATCGCTCCCCCGCAACACCGTCACCATGACAACGGGGAAGCCAACACTACGTCATCATCACCTGATAGATGGCGGGAAATTCATCACCTTTCCAGATCGGCTCATCACGCCTCGACTGATGCCCCAAGACGATGTTTTCCTCTTGATAATGTTTAATCCATCACCGAGAGTCACCCCCGATGTTGGCAAGCGGCGTTAGAGTTGGTAAAAAGCTTAGGAAAGAGGACAATATGGAGGAAATCGTGACCCGATGAGGAGGAATAGACAGTGACGTCATCTCGCAAGGCGGGCGGGTTGGCTAGCTTGTTGACGTTTTGGTTGTTCGTTCACATCCACCTCCGCGGCCTCTTTATCTTCGATTTATTTTAATTTAATTCATGTTATCTTCGCTATATTTTCTCAACAAGAGTTCAATGTTTTTGGAAATTTTCTCGCAAATTAAAACCTGCTGATAGGAGATATTGTTGAGCCAAGTCGTATATTTACATTTTTATGCTTGTGTGATGCTCGATAAACCTCCATCACATCCACTAAAGTGTCTTTGTTAAATTATAAGATTTCTCTGCCTTGATTAATTTCCTCGTCTTTCTTAGTAAAGATGAACCGTTTACCAAGAATACTGTCGAAAGTTCTCCGAGACTCTAACTCAACAGGAATTATTATAGTTACGGGAAAAATAAAATTACCTTTACGCCTTTCAGAATCTATCTTTGTTTTGTAACTTAAGTGGGGCAGCTAATACATTCTCACTCGTCTCCAGTTCAGATAAATAATAATAATTACGAACTTTTGATAATCCACAATTGTCACAAAAGTAAATTAGGTAAATACTTAAAAAAAAACACTTAAAAATATTTATCTTCCGAACCTTTGAGACTCAATGAGGGAATAACCTTATATATAAGAGAGAAAAAGACGGTGAGGCTTGGTGACCTTTCATAAGGTCAAGTAAAGGTCACGGAGACGCGTATGGTAGTGATTTATGTTAAGAACAAAGACACATCAAAACACACGTTGATGCGGGTGGGTTACCTGTACATGTCAACAAAAACAACACACACACACACATAACACACACACACACACACACACATAACACACACACACACACACACACAACACACACACACACACACACACACACATAACACACACATAACACACACACACACATAACACACACACACACACACACACACACACACATAACACACACACACACACACACACACACACACACACACACACACAACACACACACACACACACACATAACACACACACACACACACACATACACACACACACACACACACACACAACACACAACACACACACACACACACACAACACACACACACACACACACAACACACAACACAATACAACACAACACACACACACACACACACACACACACAACACACACACACACACAACACACACACACACACACAACACACACACACACACACACAACGCACACACACACACACAACGCACACACACACACACAACACACACACACACACACACAACACACACACACACAACACACACACACACAACACACACACACACACACACACAACGCACACACACACTCCTTAGCTCTCTCTTTTCCTTGCTAACTGTTCAATATCTTTTTTACTGTTATTTTCTACTTCTTCTGTTTGACCTGAAGAAAAGGTCAGACGAGAAGAAAGGTCAGGAGAGATCAGCCGGAGACTACACTTATAATCAATGCATCAAGGGGCTGTGTTCATGTTTTACCTTGTAGCGGTACATCTGTTGACATTATCACGTCTTGAGCTTAATACTTCACTCAGCTTCCAAGACCTTCATTCAGCCCCCAAGATCTCCACTCAGCCCCCAAGACCTCCTCTCAGCCTCCAAGACCTCCACTCAGCCTCCAAGACCTCCTCTCAGCCCCCAAGACCTCCACTCAGCCCCCAAGATCTCCACTCAGCCCCCAAGACCTCCTCTCAGCCCCCAAGACCTCCACTCAGCCCCCAAGACCTCCACTCAGCCCCCAAGACCTCCACTCAGCCACCAAAACCTTCACTCAGCCCCCAAGACCTTCCCTCAGCCCCCAAGACCTCCACTCAGCCCCCAAGACCTTCCCTCAGCCCCCAAGACCTCCACTCAGCCACCAAAACCTCCACTCAGCCCAGGGGTATTTCCAGTCTTTTTCCAGGTGTACAGTAAATGGGCACCTGACTATGCAATTTGGGGAAAGGAAGGTGCTCGAGTGCAGTGTCGGCCTCCCTGCCTCCTTGTGTACTATCAACCATTACCATCACCATCTATCAACAACAACAACTACCACCACTACCACCATCTATAAACACCCATCACAATCATAACCACCATCTATCAACAACAACAACAACAACCACCACTGCCACCATCTATAAACACCCACCACCATCATAACCACCATCTATCAACAACAACAACTACCACCACTACCACCATCTATAAACACCCACCTCCGTCATAACCACCATCTATCAACAACAACCACCACTACTAACATCTATAAACACCCACCTCCATCATAACCACCATCTATCAACAACCACCACCACTACTAACATTTATAAACACCCACCACCATCATAACCACCATCTATCAACAACAACAACTACCACCACTACCACCATCTATTAACACCCACTACCAAGGCTCTTCATCATAAACTCACAAACATTAATTAAAATCAAATACCAAAGCAGAATTATAACGTTGGTGGGTGTTAGGTGGGTGTAGGTGGGTGTAGGTTGGTGTTAGGTGGGTGTAGGTTGGTGTAGGTGGGTGTTAGGTGGGTGTAGGTTGGTGTTAGGTGGGTGTAGGTGGGTGTTAGGTGAGTGTAGGGTGGGTGTAGGTTGGTGTTAGGTGGGTGTTAGGTGGGTGTAGGTGGGTGTAGGTTGGTGTAGGTGGGTGTAGGTTGGTGTAGGGTGGGTGTAGATGGGTGTTAGGTGGGTGTAGGTGGGTGTAAATGAGGGAAATCAGCCTTCTTTCCCCCTCCTGTCCTTCCTCCCTTACCCTCTCCACCTCCCTCCTTACCCCTCCACTTCCTTCCTCCCCCCTCCACCTCCCTCCTTACCCCTCCACCTCCTTCCTTGCCCCTCCACCTCCCTCCTTGCCCCTCCACCTCCTTTCTCCCCCCTCCACCTCCCTCCTTGCCCCTCCACCTCCTTCCTCCCCCCTCCACCTCCCTCCTTCCCCCTCCACCTCCCTCCATACCCCTCTACCCCCCCTCCCCCCCACCAGTTGACATTTCTCAGTTACAAGACGGTCGGTCAATGCATTATTAAGAACTTCAATCTGTTTGGGGAGTCTTGAGGACCAGCTATACTACCAGCCCCTGTGTGGTCAGCCTCGAGGACCAGCCACAGTATACTACCAGCCCCTGTGTGGTCAGCCTCGAGGACCAGCCACAGTATACTACCAGCCCCTGTGTGGTCAGCCTTGAGGACCAGCCACAGTATACTACCAGCCCCTGTGTGGTCAGCCTCGAGGACCACCCACAGTATACTACCAGCCCCTGTGTGGTCAGCCTCGAGGACCAGCCACAGTATACTACCAGCCCCTGTGTGGTCAGCCTCGAGGACCAGCCACAGTATACTACCAGCCCCTGTGTGGTCAGCCTCGAGGACCAGCCACAGTATACTACCAGCTCCTGTGTGGTCAGCCTCGAGGACCAGCTATACTACCAGCCCCTGTGTGGTCAGCCTCGAGGACCAGCCACAGTATACTACCAGCCCCTGTGTGGTCAGCCTCGAGGACCAGCTATACTACCAGCCCCTGTGTGGTCAGCCTCGAGGACCAGCCACAGTATACTACCAGCCCCTCTGTGGTCAGCCTCGAGGACCAGCCACAGTATACTACCAGCCCCTGTGTGGTCAATCTTGAGGACCAGCTATACTACCAGCCCCTGTGTGGTCAGCCTCGAGGACCAGCCACAGTATACTACCAGCCCCTGTGTGGTCAGTCTTGAGGACCAGCTATACTACCAGCCCCTGTGTGGTCAGCCTCGAGGACCAGCCACAGTATATTACCAGCCCCTGTGTGGTCAGCCTCGAGGACCAGCCACAGTATACTACCAGCCCCTGTGTGGTCAGTCTTGAGGACCAGCTATACTACCAGCCCCTGTGTGGTCAGCCTCGAGGACCAGCCACAGTATACTACCAGCCCCTGTGTGGTCAGTCTTGAGGACCAGCTATACTACCAGCCCCTGTGTGGTCAGCCTCGAGGACCAGCCACAGTATACTACCAGCCCCTGTGTGGTCAGCCTCGAGGACCAGCCACAGTATACTACCAGCCCCTGTGTGGTCAGCCTCGAGGACCAGCCACAGTATACTACCAGCCCCTGTGTGGTCAGCCTCGAGGACCAGCCACAGTATACTACCAGCTCCTGTGTGGTCAGCCTCGAGGACCAGCCACAGTATACTACCAGCTCCTTATTACTCACGCTAAGGTCACGGATTCGGCAATCATTAAGCTGTACATAATGAAAAAACACCTGCCGGGACTGTGAACGCTTGAGAGAGAGAAAAAGAAACAGAACTCTCTCTCTCTCTCTCTCTCTCTCTCTCTCTGCACGTGTATGTATACCCCTGTGTATGTTTGTGTGTGTATGTCGACGTGTATGTATCTGTGTATCGAATGTGGGAGTCAAGGGAAAGTGGGCCGCCTCACACCGCTGCTGGGTCAGACCGAGGACGCGTGCCACCAGGTTCACTATTTTCTAATATATGTACATATCTCAATCACCGCCTGTCCTGACCTGACGGAGGATGTTATTTACGAGTGTGTTAGGATATATTTTTTACCAGTACGACTCTGACAGGGAAATGTTTTTTTTTTTTATCAATCGTCTTTATTGTTGATGATCTGTAATGGCGGATCAACCCAACCCAACCTAACCTAACCTAACCCAACCCAACCTAATCTAACCTAACCTAACCTAATCTAATGTAACCTAACCTATATGACTTCAAGGGGTTAAGTCATCGTACTCAAGGGACCGCTGGTGACTGTACAATAGATTAAGATGTATTGCCGTGTATAGAATCATACATTACTTATACAATAATGACTCGTGTTATTGTATTGAAATAGGTACACATACTGTACACTTGATGTTTACTGGATGGTGTGTGTGTGTGTGTGTGTGTGTGTGTGTGTGTGTGTGTGTGTGTGTGCGCGTGCGTGTGTGTGTGTGTGTGTGGTGTGTGTGTGTGTGTGGTGTGTGTGTGTGTGTGTGTGTCAACAGATGGTCAGACAACAGTGGCAGGTGTGTGAAGAGAGAGGAAGGCGTCCGGAGGTTTTGGCAGATACTTGTCCTGTGTTGATTGATGACCCTGACGGCGGCGCCCTTTCCCCCTCCCTCCCCTCACCTCTTCTCACCCTGACCCCCCCTCCCTCTCTCTATCCCCTTTCCTCCCTCACCCCTCCTCTTCCTCTCTCTTACCCCCTACCCACCGTGACCCTCTCTCACCCACCCTCCCGTCTCTCCCCCCCACCACCTCCCCCTCCCCCCCCTCCCTGACCCTGACCCAGCTAGACGAGTCTTTTACCTTAGAATGTTTGTAGTACTTGTTTATAGTTGGTGTTTGTATGTTTGTTTGTGTATATTAGTATTATTATTATTATTATTGTTGTTGTTGCTTTTCTTATTGTTTTTATTATAATTGTTATGAGAGAGAGGCAAAGAGAAACAGAGAGAGAGAGAGAGAGAGAGAGAGAGAGAGAGAGAGAGCCAATAGTGTTCCAATATGGCGACGTAAACAATGCAGGCAGACCGTCCCCCAGGAGCCACCACAACAATGGCCGCCCACCACGCTTTTGTTGTCACTTTGTTTCTGTCTAATTTTCGATCTTTGGATGCAAGAAATACCATAAAGGAAGAACACGGACTGAGGCCTCGTCTGGGGGATACACTGGTTGACTGTATCGGGGTTGGGATGAAAGGCAGGAGAGGTTGGGAGAGAAGGAGGGGGTTGAGAGGGAAAGGGGGTTAGGCTAGTTTTGGGCGAGTTGGGATTCGAATCTTCGTTAAGATTCGAACTCGTAATCAAAAGTTAGTTCAGGGATTCGAATCTGAAGGGATGTCGGTGCTAGTGACGCGTGGTTCAAAGGTGAGAGTTGGGGATTCGGATGGACGTTGATCGAAGTGCCAGAGTGACGAGTGCTTTGTCCACACCTGGTCACGTCAGGTGGTCAGCGTGTCCATATCAATTAATAATCTTTTTTCAACATTTCAGGTGGACGTCTGGTGTCCACTCACCGGCCCCCCACGACCACTCCCGGAAGTCAACCTCCGCCACGACCCAGCATGACCTGTGAGTACTAAGCTGTGTTTGTCAATATATATATATATATATATATATATATATATATATATATATATATATATATATATATATATAATTGTCGGTCGTGTTACTCCATTGATCGAACTTTTTTTAACGAGAATTAGCCCACCCGGACACAGGTCAAACGACCCACAATAGAGAAGAAAAGGGTTATACTGTGTTAATCTACACCACAAAGATGCCGGAAAACCTGCTTTTTAAAGTGAGACAGATTGAATAAATATGGAAACTTAAAGTGTAGTTACCGGCATTTCTGTTGTATTAATTCATGGTCAGCAGTGTAGTGATGCAGAGATAGTACACGTAGAGGTAGAGGACGGGGCCGCGTCAGCAGTGTTGAAGGACAGTGGGTCGGTGGGTCGATCCGGGACACTTACACTCCACCCAACTGTAAATGGGTAACTAACTTTACAAGTGAAGGTGGTCGAGTGCAGTGTCGGTCACGCTGCTTCCTTGTGTACCGAAGGCTTAGTGTGCAGTGTGTTTCATCCACACCTCCTCTAACAGGCGGCCACGTCTTTGGGACCTACTTTAATTTTCATATGGACGAGACACAACACAAACAACACGAGTCATCACAACACAAGTCATCACAACACACCGTCAAAGCTGTGCCCGCAGTACCTGCCGGTAATGTAACTCCCTCGTAGAGAGAAAACATAATCAGGACAGAAGCTGAAGTAACTGACAAACATGACCCGCGTGACACTGTGAGTCCAGAACAATAAATATTAATAAATGTAACCAATCATTATTTTTTTGATTTTACCACGTACAGCAGCTAGTTTATTGTGCACCCAATACTCATCCTATAACAAAAGGATTACAGTCGTTAAATAACACATGACTGACGCAGCCACCAGCCGTCAGTGTAATGATTAACACTGGAGCTAGACACCGGGCACTTTCTTCCCACATAAGTCACTGGAAGGGGGGGGGGGGGAATCTTCCTTTGTTTACCTGACGTGTCTTTGTGTTGACGATACACTCTTGGCCACCGATGGTCTAACTCTCCTGAAAACTATAAATATGTCCATAATTTTTTTAACCTTTTCCTCACTATTTTAACCCCAGATTTCATTATGATAAATTTGCTTAGTTATGGTAGACGAAACTTCAGTAAATCTTTTGATAATTAAGGTGTTATATGGGTAGAAATAACGCAATGATGTTAGAACTTTTGAGGTTATTTTGTTTATATTTTTATCATTATTTTGTCTTGTTTTCATTTTAAACCTTATTCGTTTTTTTTTTTATTCCTCTCTCTTCCTTTACTAATTATTATACTGTTTCCTTCCTGGTATTATCTCTCTCTCTCTCTCTCTCTCTCTCTCTCTCTCTCTCTCTCTCATCACCTCGTTTACATATTATTCGCCACCACTCTCACCCTCCCTTCCCTCTCCCCTCCCTTTCCCCGATTCTCCCTTCCTCTCCCGGCTCCCCTCCTTTCCCCTCCCCTCCATCCTCCTCGCCTCCTACCCCCCCTCTCCCCTCCCGCCCGCCCCTCCCGCCCTCCCCCGCCCACAGAGCGCCGTGTGGCTCGGCTGTAATTAAGGAAGTCTTTTAATAATACTTGTCAGTCATAATTTGCCCCTTAACACCACCTCCTTCCCTCCTTCCTCCCGCTTACCTTCCTCCCTCCTCCCTCCCTCCCTCCTTCCTCCCGCTTACCTTCCTCCCTCCTCCCTCCCTCCCTCCTTCCCTTCTCCCTCGTCCATCCCTTCTTCTCCCTCCTTCCTTCCTTCCTCCCTCTTTTTCTCTTACCTCGCCTCTCCTATCCTTTTCTATTTCACCTATTTCTCCCCCACCCTTATCCATCCCTATACCCTTCCTCTATTCCTACCCTCCCTCCATTCCTTCATCCCTCTTCCATCCTTTACTCTCCCTTCCCAATCCTCCCTCATTCTCTCTGTCATCCTTCCTTCTCCCTCCCTTCCTCCACTCCACAACTACCCTTCCTACCTCCCTCCCTCATCTCCCCCCCCCCTTTCCCCCACTCCACTACTACCCTCCCTCTATCCCTCCCCCGTTCCTTACCCCACTCCACCACTATCCTTCCTCCCGGCCTCCGTCTAGCCTGCCTAGTGACTCCAGTCTTACATCATACCGCTGGTTAATTAGGATTGGGTGATTCGAGGGGGGCTCCAATCATCTGTTAGGCTTGATGGATAGAGGCGTCAATCATTCTAGCCGGGAGTGGAGGGCGGGGGGGGGGGGGGGTGATGGATGGTTGTTTAGGTCGGGTTAGTAACAGGTGAGTTTGTTTTGGAAATTGGTCACTTTTGTTGATGGCGTTTCAGAAGATCATGTGAGATGTTCCAATAATGTTGACGTTTTGTTTATAGTTTTTAGAAGATGATGTGAGATGTTCCAATAATGTTGACGTTTTGTTTATAGTTTTCAGAAGATCATGTGAGATGTTCCAATAATGTTGACGTTTTGTTTATAGTTTTTAGAAGATGATGTGAGCTGTTCCAATAATGTTGATGTTTTGTTTATAGTTTTCAGAAGATCATGTGAGATGTTCCAATAATGGTGGCGTTTTGTTTATAGTTTTTAAAAGATGTTGTAAAATGTTCCAATAATGTTGACGTTTTGTTTATAGTTTTTAGAAGATGTTGTGAGCTGTTCCAATAATGTTGATGTTTTGCTTATAATTTTTAGAAGATGTTGTGAGCTGTTCCAATAATGGTGGCGTTTTGTTTATAGTTTTTAGAAGATGATGTGAGATGTTCCAATAATGGTGGCGTTTTGTTTATAGTTTTTAGAAGATGTTGTGAAATGTTCCAATAATGTTGACGTTTTGTTTATAGTTTTTAGAAGATGATGTGAGATGTTCCAATAATGTTGGTGCTTTGTTTATAGTTTTTAGATGTTGTGAAATGTTCCAATAATGTTGCTGTTTTGTTTATAGTTTTTAGAAGGTCATGTGAGATGTTTCAATAATGGATGATGATGATAGTTGAGACGTTGTGGATGACCCCGAGTAACATGTTTCAGTAATGGATGACATTTTGTTGATAACATTTCAGAAAACTTACGAAAGATGTTCCAATATTATGGGATAGTTTATCGTCGATGACATTTAAGCTCGCCAAAGACGTTCCAGTTATGTTATTAATTTTATTTATGTCTAGGCGGCGGACCAGTATTGACGTTCATTGTTTCAAGTCCTGTAAGGTTATGTGAAGATGGTACAGTTCCTCACCTGCTGTACCTGTCACGAGATCTTGTTCCAGTGTTCTCATTGGTTCATTTACATCATTTAGTGTTTTCATTGGTTCATTTACATCATTTGGAGATCTTGTTTACGAGTTTTCAGAAGATCTCGTGTCTTGAGTTCAGGTCGTAGCGGTGTGATCATTAGTGTTATGAAATTGGTAATAAATAAAATAGGTAATTAAAAAAGTTGCAAGAGAAAGGTAATTTAGCAACACCTGTCACACACTGTCACATAACACAAGACCTGTCACGCAACACAACACCTGTCACGCTGTCACATAACACAACACCTGTCACGCAACACAACACCTGTCACACACTGTCACATAACACAATACCTGTCACGCTGTCACATAACACAATACCTGTCACGCTGTCACATAACACAAGACCTGTCACGCTGTCACATAACACAACACCTGTCACGCAACACAACACCTGTCACACTGTCACCTAACACAATGCTCACCTGTGATTAATTTGCTGGCAAAATGTGAAACCTGGGTGACGCCATACGCAAAATCAGACATAAATATATACATTACTACAGTATGTATTTATGTATTACGGTAATGTAAAGTTAGATAATAGATAGAGAAATAAGAGCTCTTAGAAGCCCCTCGCCAATAGCCTGAAGGGAGAAGCGAAAGTGTTTTAAAAAGAATGAGTTTTGGCGGAAGGAATAACTCATATGTTGGTCGACCTCCCGTGTTACCTCGCCTCTCTTAATTTACTCATCCTGGGCCTCTCTCTCTCTCTCTCTCTCTCTCTCTCTCTCTCTCTCTCTCTCTCTCTCTCTCTCTCTCTAACGTATCATACACACCGCCCATCATACACTGGCCACCATACACACCGCCCACCATACACACCGCCCACCATACACACCGCCCACCATACACACTGTCCACCATACACTGGCCATCATACACACTGGCCATCATAAACACTGGCCATCATACACACTGGCCATAATACACACTGGCCATCATACACACTGGCCATCACACACTGGCCATCAAACACACTGGCTATCATACACACTGGTCATAATACACACTGGCCATCAAACACACTGGCCATCATACACACTGGCCATAATACACACTGGCCATCACACACTGGCCATCATACACACTGGCCATCATAAACACTGGCCATCATACACACTGGCCATCATACACACTGGCCATCACACACTTGCCATCAAACACACTGGCTATCATACACACTGGCCATCATACACACTGGCCATCACACACTGGCCATCACACACTGGCCATCATACACACTGGCCATAATACACACTGGCCATCTAACACACTGGCCATCACACACACTGGCCATAATACACACTGGCCATCAAACACACTGGCCATCACACACACTGTCCATAATACACACTGGCCATCACACACTGGCCATCATACACACTGGCCATAATACATACTGGCCATCACACACTGGCCATCATGCACACTGGCCATAATACACACTGGCCATCAAACACACTGGCCATCACACACACTGGCCATCAAACACACTGGCCATCAAACACACTGGCCATCACACACACTGGCCATAATACACACTGGCCATCACACACTGGCCATCATACACACTGGCCAATCATACACACTGGCCATAATACATACTGGCCATCACACACTGGCCATCACACACTTGCCATCAAACACACTGGCTATCATACACACTGGCCATCATACACACTGGCCATCAAACACACTGGCCAATCATGCACACTGGCCATCACACACTGGCCATCATACACACTGGCCATCATACACACTGGCCATCATACACACTGGCCAATCATACACACTGGCCATAGGCCAACACACGTATATTCCATAGCTAATTCGCGAGGTTTCAACAAATGGCTCTTTTGAATTCGATTTTTTTTCTTTTCTTTTTATTTGAACATGCTGCACTGTGTACATATTATGTTGTTTTTAATGCTGTTTTGACTGTTTTATTAGTAGTAGTATGTTGTTTTAATGTTGTTTTATGCTGTTTTATGAGAAATGTGTTGTTTGTAATGCTGTGTAATGTCTGTGTTTTTAGTTGTGTGTTTTAATGCTCTTTGATTAATATTCTTCTAGTTTTATTTTTTTATACAAGTTTTAACGTTGTTTTTAATATATTTTCATGTATAATTTTTTTTCCGTCGCTTCAAAAAATATATAAAACTCGAGTAAACTTTTTTTAATGTCTTAACCCTTTGTGTACTTAACCCCTTGAGTACATTAACTTAACCTCTTGAGTACGATAGCTTAATCTCGAGTACGATTCCCTAACTTTTTGTGTACGATAACTTAACTTGAGTGCGATAACATAACCTCTTTGAGTACATTGACTTGTTAATGTGTTAATGGAAATGAGATGAACCAAATGATAATAAATCCCGGGAATAAATTTTAATAATAATAATTGTGGTGGTAATGATGGCAGCACAATAACACTAGCGCTATCAATGAAAATAACAATAATAATAATTAACGATAATAACCATAATTATACTCTATATTACATCAAATATCACACGAAAACAAACACCAAATTATCGTACATCACAAACGACACACCGAAATAATTATACTAAAACAAGTGATTATTACAACAAAATACGATAACATAAAAAGAAAAATAGACGATAATTATCAACATTAATAAAACTACGACTAGACGGCACGACATCATGACCGTGGTACGTTAATGACACACCCAAGCCGTACGATCATTATTTATCCAGCGCCTCTCTGTCGACATCAGTTGCAACTTAGTGACATCTAAACGTGTACTTAGCGAATTAATGATACATGGTTGAAATTGAGCTGATTAGCGGTTGATGTGGGCCTACCTGACGATGATTGATGATTGAGAGAGGGAGAGGAGAGGGAGGGAGAGGGGCTATAAGCAGCGGCAACAACAAGTATGGTCAAGTAACCCCTGTCTGTTACCTGCTGGGTTATCGTTACCGCAGATGTAGGGAGGGTGAAGGAGGGAGAGGCAAGGTGAGGGTGAGGGAGGATGGTGAGGGTGAAGGAGGGAGAGGCAAGGTGAGGGTGAGGGAGGATGGTGAGGGAGGGAAAGGGGATGGTGAAGCAGATAGTGAGGGAAGGTATTGGGGGTGGAAAGATGAGGAAGGTTGACGGAGAGAGAGAGAGAGAGAGAGAGAGAGAGAGAGAGAGGGGGGACTTCTGTAAAATAAAACTTGTAAATAAATAGTGTAAAAGTAAATAGCCGTATCTGTAAATTTAGAGTGTAAATGTGTAAATAGTGACAACAGCTGAACATTATTTACACACTGTTCAGAAAAATGTTGAACTGCTGTATAATATTATGAAATTAGTTGACGGCGATAAATTATGATACGACATAGTGGAGTGAAGTGTGTGTTGTAAGTGTTAAAGTGACAAGGATGTGTTAAGTGGTATTAAAGTGGTCAGGGTGCGGTAAGTGGCGTTAAAGTGGCTAGAGTGTTATAGCGAAGAGTGTGTCTTAAGTGACCAGGAGAGTTAAGTGTTGGTTATAAGTGTTAAAGTGTACAGTTATAGTGAAGAGTGTGTTATAAGTGGAGTTTAAGTAGGCAGCTACCAAACAGGGAGGTACTACCGCCGGGGAAGATATTGGAAGCATAATGTGTTGTCTAATGGTAGACCCTGCTACCATATGTTTTCAGGAAATTTGTGACCAAGTCCCAGGTTGCTGATCTGACTTTCTGCCTCATTTACACACAATTGCAGGGTCTCAATTGTTTCTCCTACTATTGACAACACAACATACATGTATTGTTTCTCACTTTTTATATTTTTTATATATTTGTATTTCTGTATTATTATTATTATTATTATTATTATTATTATTATTATTATTATTATTATTTTGGTCCCCCAGGCCCCGATGTGGGTCAGTGACCTGTGCCCGGGTGGGCTAATCCCCGTAAAAAAAAATAGCATTAAAGTGACCAAAATATGTTAAGGTGCTGCTGAAATTACAGGAAAGTTGTATGTGTGTATGGATGTATGGATGTAGTGTACTGTACTTACCACCTTTCATTTCCCCAAGTGTAAAGTTAGGTACCCATTCACAGCTGGGCTAACTTGTGGGTGCCCCGGGCGGTAGTTGAAGCACATAAAACTAACAAGTTAATGTTACCATCCATGTATAATAAATACCTACATAATGTTCACAGTTGAGAGTTAATTTTAACATTTCACATTTAGGGTGTCCAAAAAAAATACCCATTGTGTTTTAACAGTTAAAATAAAATGTTAGATTTATCGTTTACAAATGTCGAGTTAGCAACTGTTGTCGTTAAAAATATAAACATGAGTTCCAATGCATGTTAGGTAATGTTAAATTGTGTCTTTATGTTAAAATGTTACGTTTATACTGTTACCATCCGAGTATTGGTCCAGCTCTGTAATGTGAATAATATGTCATAAACAATAAACTGCCACGTACAACAGTGTCATAAACAATAAACTGTCATGTACAACAGTGTCATAAACAATAAACTGTCATAAACAATAAACTGTCATGTACAACAGTGTCATAAACAATAAACTGCCATGTACAACAGTGTCATAAACAATAAACTGTCATGTACAACAGTGTCATGAACAATAAACTGTCATAAACAATAAACTGTCATTTAGAACAGTCATAAATAATAAACTGCCATGTACAACAGACTGTCAAAACGATAAACTGTCATAAATAACAGACTGTCATGAATTCACCTTACAACACATACACAAATACACACATACAATACACACACACACACTCACATACACACACACACATACAATACATACACACACACACACATCACATACACACATACACTCTGAATGAATGTGGCCTCGTATTTCGTTTACTGTAATTTGAATACTTGGTGTGTGTGTGTGTGTGTGTGTGTGTGTGTGTGTGTGTGTGTGTGGCCCGCGCGTGTGAGTATGTTTGCCCTTGTGTATGTGTGTGTGTGCCCGAGGCGTGTGTGTATGTTTTCCCGTGTGTGTGTGTGTGTGTGTTTTATTGATTGTACAGACGAAAACTTCATATATTCCATAATAAGAAACTTGTATATTTTTCTAAATTAATCAACGAGTATTTTTGCATACAAATTAATAATAAATAAATAAATAAATAAACTGTTTCAGTCTCCATAACCCGGCGTAATGGAGCCTCTGTGACGTCATCTGCATTAGTTCCCTGATACTTTCTTGCGTTTGTCTAATTCTCCTGTTATCCTCATCTCTTCTTCTACCCCTCACCACTGTCTCCTGTCCTCCCGGGATCAATAACCCAGGTAATTTATTTACTCCTCCCTCCCTCTCCTTCTCTCTCTCTCTCTCTCCTCCCCCTCTCTCATCTCTTCCTCATTTTCTCGTCTCTCGGTTAAGTTATCTTTATTCGCATCATCTTCGATTCTCCCTCTCCTTGTCCCTCCACGAGTTACTTGTTTTCCGTTTCTTTCATCTCCTTTCGTGTCATCTTTATTTCTCTCTCTCTTGAGGCTTACTTATCGTGTGTTTGTCTAGTGTGTCCTGCTTACGACGCGTCCCCGACAATTTGACCCGACGTTCATCATTCGGTGGTAAGTTGAACGCCGGGGACCAGACTGGTTTTTGTCGGGTCGGGTCTGGCATTTTTTTGTCCGCTCACCTCTTGCCTACGTCACACTCCGTCCGAGTTCTTGCCCGTGTTGACGCGTCTATGGCAGGCCTACTCTATTATGAAACCCCTTATACTCTTCTCTATGTCGATATTACCTCTATTTATTATATTTTAATGGGTAGTATATGTGGTTAGTGTGGTTGGGGAGGGAATTTAATGGGTGTTTTATGGGTTAATGTAATGCCGAAGACTGATCCAGATAACGAACACCTCCCCGTATCACCAAGAATGCTGCGCGCGCACCCACCACCTCATGACTTCACGGCCACTTTTGTTTGTCTAGTTTCGTGGTGTTCGGCTTCCTGTGGATTTATTAATTAACTCCTCTCACGGGATGGCCTAAGGGGGCATGAGTGGAAAGATTTAAGCTCTATTGTTCACGAGGCGAAAGAGCATTAGAGCCGATCAATATTGAGTTAGAGGCCAGCAATCTGTACAAGCCCCGCCTGACAACCGACGAAGTGAAATGGAACAGGTCGATTCTCACTGAAAATTCCACTTGACCTTGACAACGCTGACATCAACGCCCTTTAAATTTTCGACTCTTGGTAGTTCTTCTTTCACCTTTTTTTTCTTCATATGAACGAGAAATACACTTTTACCCATCAGTACATCCGCGCCTATGACCGGGCATCACCGCCCTCGCAGACACCGAGGGGAGGTCAGAGCACGGTGAATCAGGGGGACGCGGCTTCTAGTTACATAAGTAGACCAAAACAATCAGAAAATGGGAGCATCAGATGAGTGGAAGATTGGCGAGTGTTGCGAGATATATGTGGGTAGTGTTGCACGGCTCACCGTAGTGTTGTACGGCTCACCGTAGGGTTGAATGGCCCAGCGTAATGTTGTACGGCTCACCGTAGTGCTGGACGGGTCACTGTAGTGTTGCATGGGTTATTATAGTGTTGCACGGCTCACCGTAGTGTTGCACGGGTCACTGTAGTGTTGTACGGCTCACCGTAGTGCTGGACGGGTCACTGTAGTGTTGCACGGCTCACCGTAGTGTTGCACGGGTCACTGTAGTGTTGTACGGCTCACCGTAGTGATGCACGGGTCACTGGAGTATTGCATGGGTTACTGTAGTGTTGCACAGCTTACTGTAGTGTTGCACAGATTCCTGAAATATTACACGGGTTATTGTAGTGCTGCACGGATTACTGTAGTGTTGCACGGATTACTGTAGTGTTGCACGGATTACTATAGTGTTGCACAGATTACTGTAGTGTTGCACGGTTCACTGTTAGTGTTGCATGGGTTACTGAAGTATTGCACGGGTTACTGAAGTATTGCATGGCTTATTGGTTTGCACTAATGCTTGGTGTGTTGCACGGTTGACTTGTGAGTGTTGGTGTTGTGGGGTGACTGACCCATTGCACAGATGAGAAGCAGCACAGGTGAGAGAGGCAGCACAGGTGAGAGAGGCAGCACAGGTGAGAAAGTCAGCACAGGTGAGAGAGTCAGCACAGGTGAGAGAGGCAGCACAGGTGAGAGAGGCAGCACAGGTGAGAAAGTCAGCACAGGTGAGAGAGGCAGCACAGGTGAGAGAGGCAGCACAGGTGAGAGAGGCAGCACAGGTGAGAGAGGCAGCACAGGTAATAGAGGCAGCACAGGTAATAGAGGCAGCACAGGTGAGAGAGGCAGCACAGGTGAGAGAGGCAGCACAGGTGAGAGAGGCAGCACAGGTGAGAGAGGCAGCACAGGTAATAGAGGCAGCACAGGTTAGAGAGGCAACACAGGTGAGAGAGGCAGCACAGGTGAGAGAGGCAGCACAGGTGAGAGAGGCAGCACAGGTGAGAGAGGCAGCACAGGTTAGAGAGGCAGCACAATGAATCAAGATAAGTGATAAAAGAGAGTAATTGCGATAAATGGATAAATAATGAGAGGAGAAGTGGCCGTAAAGGAATAAATGACTAGACGAGATAATATATGAACAGGTGGCGTTATAAATCACCTGTTGAAGTGTGTTACCTGAGCCCTAACACACCACACACACACACACACACACAAACACACACACACACACACACACACACTTACCTTACGCTCTCACACACTCACCTCGCGCTCTCACGCACTCACCTTGCGCTCTCACACTAACCTAATGCCCACACACACACACACACAAACACACACACACACACACACACACACTTACCTTACGCTCTCACACACTCACCTCGCGCTCTCACGCACTCACCTTGCGCTCTCACACTAACCTAATGCCCACACACACACACACACACACACACACACACACACACACACTATACCTAAAACATCAACATTACGCCTTTAAAAGAATAAACCACCTAGTGCAGCATAAACCACCTAGTGCAGCATAAACCACCTAGTGCAGCATAAACCACCTAGTGCAGCATAAACCACCTAGTGCAGCATAAACCACCCAGTGCAGCATAAACCACCCAGTGCAGCATAAACCACCTAGTGTAACATAAACCACCCAGTGTAACATAAACCACCTAGTGCAGCATAAACCACCCAGTGCAGCATAAACCACCCAGTGCAGCATAAACCACCCAGTGCGGCATAAACCACCCAGTGCAGCATAAGCCACCCAGTGCGGCATAAACCACCCAGTGCAGCATAAACCACCTAGTGCAGCGTAAACCACCCAGTGCAGCATAAACCACCCAGTGCGGCATAAACCACCCAGTGCAGCATAAGCCACCCAGTGCAGCATAAACCACCCAGTGCAGCATAAACCACCTAGTGCAGCATAAACCACCTCGTGTAACATAAACCACCTAGTGCAGCATAAACCACCTAGTGCAGCATAAACCACCCAGTGCGGCATAAACCACCCAGTGCAGCATAAACCACCTAGTGCAGCATAAACCACCCAGTGCAGCATAAACCACCCAGTGCGGCATAAACCACCCAGTGCAGCATAAACCACCCAGTGCGGCATAAGCCACCCAGTGCAGCATAAACCACCCAGTGCAGCATAAACCACCCAGTGCAGCATAAACCACCCAGTGCAGCATAAACCACTAGGTGTAACATAGGTAGACGGAGGCGTTGATGTGAGCTGATACGATTAACGAGAGGGACGTGTGGCTGTCTGTCCGCTATGATATATTATACAATAAATTTTCTTGTTTAATGACTTACTTCCAGACCACACTCAGGTACACCCAGGGTAGATGGTGCCACACTCAGGTACACCCAGGGTAGTTGGTGCCACACTCAGGTACACCCAGGTAGATGGTGCCACACTCAGGTACACCCAGGGTAGTTGGTGCCACACTCAGGTACACCCAGGGTAGTTGGTGCCACACTCAGGTACACCCAGGTAGATGGTACCACACTCAGGTACACCCAGGGTAGTTGGTGCCACACTCAGGTACACCCAGGTAGATGGTGCCACACTCTGGTACACCCAGGTAGATGGTGCCACACTCAGGTAGATGGTGCCACACTCAGGTACACCCAGGTAGATGGTGCCACACTCAGGTAGATGGTGCCACACTCAGGTACACCCAGGTAGATGGTGCCACACTCAGGTACACCCAGGGTAGATGGTGCCACACTCTGGTACACCCAGGTAGATGGTGCCACACTCAGGTACACCCAGGTAGATGGTGCCACACTCAGGTACACCCAGGTAGATGGTGCCACACTCAGGTACACCCAGGGTAGATGGTGCCACACTCAGGTACACCCAGGGTAGATGGTGCCACACTCAGGTACACCCAGATAGATGGTGTTACACAACACTATCTTATTAATGGGTGGTGGTTGTAGGTATAGGTGTATTGTAGTGTGTGTGTGTGTGTGTGTGTGGGTATGAATACTGGAATACATTAATTCACATGTAGGAAAGAAAGAATGAAGGAATGAAGGAAAGATGAAAGGACTGATGGATGGATGGAAGGGAGGGTGGAAAGAATCAAGGAAGGAACAATGGATGGATGGAAGGAAAGAAAGAAATAATGAAGGAAAGAAAGCATGAAGGAAAGAAAGAAAGAATGAAGGAAAGAAAGAAAGAATGAAGGAAAGAAAGAAAGATTGAAGGAAGGAAGGATGGAAAGAGACAAGCCTGGTACAAGTAGACAGAGCCTAAAGTCATAGGCTCGAAAATTAAGGAACACCAATAACAACAAAGATAACAAAAACATCAATATCAACAACAATAACAACAAACAACATCAACAAACAAACACACTCAATATCAACAATAAAAACAGCAACGAAGACAAAGCCAACAAAGAAAACAACAAAAACATTAAATACACCTTCCGTAATTATTTGTGCTAATATATTAATTACGACACAGGTACGGAGAAATACATTGATGAATGGATTACAGATTTAAGTGTATTATTAATAAAGTCAGCCAATTACTGTAGTATATTGTCCGTCCAGAAGAGAGACAGATAGAGAGACAGATTGAGACATGGAGAGAGATTGACAGACACAGACAAACAGATAGAAATTTAGACAGACAGACAGACACAGATAAGCAGACAGAGACACAGACAGATAGGCATAGAGAGAAACAAAATACTGACAGACAGATAGACAGGCAGAGGGAGAGAGACAAAGAGAGAGAGAGAGAGAGAGAGAGAGAGAGAGAGTTAGGCTTGGAGGAAACGATGTAGAAATCATTCCCTTCACCCCCCCCCCTCCTTCTCTCCTTTCCTCTCCACCCCTTCTCTTTTCTCTCTGCCCCTTCCCTTCCCATCCCCTATTCCCCTTTCCTTCTTTCCCTTCTTCCCTCCCTTTCTTTCCTTCCCCCATTCTTTCTTATCTCCCCCTCTCCACCTCCTTTCTCATCTCCCCCTTCATTTCCCCCCTCCCTCCCTCCCTCTTCCTCCTTTCTCCATCTCCCTCCCCTTCCCCTTCTTCCCTCCCCCTTTCCCCCCCCCCTCCCCCTTCTCAAAATGTTAATGGGGGAATCTTAGGTTAATGAAGTTAGATATGTCAGTGTCACGGGGGAGGGGTGGGGGGAGAGGGGAAGGGAGGGGGGAGAGAAGGACTGGGGAGGGGAGGGTGAGGGGTGGGGGGAAGGGAGGGGGGAGAGAAGGACTGGGGAGGGGAGAGGAGGGTGAGGGGAGAAAGGATTAGGAACTATGGGATTTAGGTAGGGTGAGGGCAGTAAGGGGAGATGGAGGGGAGACAATAGTAGATAATAAGGGTAACGAAGGAGGGGAGAGGAGGGTGACGAAGGAGGAGGCGAAGGAGGGAAGAGGAGAGAGGAGGCGTAGGGAAGGGAGAGAAGAGACGAAGTAAGAGAGAAGAGACGAAGAAGGGGAAAGGATAGAAAGAGGGGAGAGAGGAAGGACATGTGAATGAAGGGGAAATCAAAGGCACTTGAAAATTGACTCGCGGGAACACAACAAAAGTAGTACCAATTAATATTTACAAACAAACAAACAAACAAACAAACACGGTTAAGCAACAAATACAAACATGGCTATTAAACAAACAAACAATCAAACACGGCTAAACAACAAAACAAACATGGCTATTAAACAAACAAAGAAACAAGCCAGTAAATAAATCCTCTCACATACAACGCTGAAAGGGGAGGGGGGTGTCCGTAGTGGGTGTTCGTAGGGGGTGGGTCGTCCGTAGTGGGTGTTCGTAGGGGTGTCTGTACGTGGAGGAAGGGAGAATAGTGGGTGTCCGTAGGTGGGTGAGGGTGGAGTGTTTTTGTCGGTGTAATTTTATCAAGGGTGAGAGAGGGAGGGAGGGATTGGGGGGGGGTGAGGAGGAAGAAGGGTGTATGAGAACGTATTGGGGGAAGGAGTGGGGAGAGGGGTGAGGGGGGGATTCCAGGGCGACAAGATGGAGGGAGGGGTGACTTTTTTGTATCTTTTTTTATTATGTTTGATGACCTTGTGGGTGGCGGAAACTAAGGAGGAGGGAGGTAGAGGTGAGGGAGTGTGGGGGAGAGGTGAGGGAGTGTGGGGGAGAGGTGAGGCAGGGAGGTGGGGGAGAGGTGAGGCAGGGAAGTGGAAGGAAAGAGGTAAGGGAGCGAGGGAAATGTGTGGGGGAGTAAGGATAGGTAAGGGAGTTGAGGGTGAGGTGTGGTGAGGGAGAGAGAAGGAAGGAAGCAATACCACAGATAAATCAAGTCGCCCTCGTTACCTCAACACTCAGACATAAATCATCGCTGTTTGTCATTATTAAAAACACACTCACGTCACCGGTGTATTAAGGAAGGTCTTGTGACACGGGCGTTAATAACCTGGCCGTGTCATTCCGTGTCACCGTGAACGACCTTATCACCCGGAGATGTGTCAATTGTCCACCGGCATGACCCTCACTGACTCTGCCTTGGGTTAATGATGACTGTGTGTGTGTAGGTCACGCGCCCGACGGCCATACTGGGGCTATAGTGTTGGCGCCGTGTGTGTGTGTGTGTGCGCACGTCTGTCTTCCCGACAGTAATTGGGGATTTGGATGTTAATCGATTTGCGGATCGTATTCCGGGTTAATGGTTAGCCAGTGCAGTTGGCGAGTTGTCCGGTCTTCTCGGACTATTCCTTGACACTGGGTCATGCAGCTCGTTAACTCAGAGTGTGGTTGTTGTGTTGGCGACAGCTTCTACACCTTAAACAAATTCATGTCTAGGTGGCCCTTGAGCCGGCCGTCCTCGCACACAGGGGCAACCATTATTACACACCTAACCTTCCCTGACCCAACCCAACCTCACCTCAGCGTGGGTATGTAGCCGATGTCCCACGTTACGGTTCACTGTGCATGCCCACTTGAACCGAATCGGCGTGCGTGCGTGCGAAGGTCATTCATTATACACACAGGTGGTGACATACCTGTGTGTGTGTGTGTGTGTGTGTGTGTAACCACTTCCTGGTGTCTGTGTGCTAAATATGGCAACCAAAAATGCCGTCGATATCGCGCTGAGACTACAGTACACTACAGTGACGTGTGTTCTCACAGTAAAAGAAAGTAACTTAGGAAGCTTTAAGAATCCTTTACTCTATCGTGTCTTACCTGAGGTGGTTGTAATCTCGTCTTAGGACAACTGTTTCGAGGTGAAAATTGAACTTGTGTGTAATTGAGAATCTATCGTTGTCTCGTATCTTAAATGAATCAGCTGCATTCTCAACATCTTCACTTAAGCTTTAGGGAGAAAAATGAACTTACGAGAATCTGATTTTTTTTTTGTCTTAATTTAAGTGATACAGTTATGTTTTTTTTATTTGTATTTTTACTCGGTTAAAAAATGGTGTGACTGGGAAACTCCGGCTCGTGGACCAGCTGTGAGATGATCCATTACTGTAACATAACACAACACACTACCCTCTGCCTCACGCACCTCACACCACGACACGACAACACCCTCCCCCTCCCTCCCTTCACTAGTGAGGCGGGACAAGACAATACTCCCCCACAATTCCTGTAATTAGATGCTATAATCTGGTTTCATCCGGCCACAGTATGAGTCTTATCGACGCTCGACTTCTTGATTAATTAAAAATCCGGCTTACGGTGCGCTGTTTCTTTTAGGTTTATCTGGGAATATGTACACTGCTGACCAAATGTTTATTATATGCAAGATGGAAACTCCCTCAGAGATATAGTGTGTACGCACGCTCGCAGATGGCGCTGGTAATGAAGGTATATGTAGGAAAATATATAATGAGAACTGTAAACTACCTGAGGTATTGTCTAAACTCACGCTCATAGATGGCGCTGGTAATGAAGGCCTCCGTCTGTAAATGCAGAGAAAATATATAAATTCAATTTGTTGACTCAATGTGGGACACAGTTTATCTGCACGCACATAGATGGCGGTGGTAATAAATTCACTATACCGCTGAGAAGACAATAGGTAAATACATCTTTAAACTGTGTGTGAGGTATAGTGTGTGTGTGTGTGTGTGTGTGCACGCTCCTAGATGGCTTCAGTGATGAATTCATTTGTCTGGAATGTAGATAAAATATATAATTGCTGTTGGTGTATTTTACCGTAAATAAATAACTCTTGAGCTTAGTCCTGACACACGCTGCTGGGTGGTGTCGGCGGTACACACACTCAAGGAAAGGTGTATAGATGTGAACTATTATCCGATCACTTGAAGAAGACCAGTCCCCAGCTTATTTCACCTGGTGATTAGATACCCAAACGTTATCTAGGGGATTAGATTAGGTTAGGGGCTAATCTTCAGGTGAAATAAGCTGAGGCTAATCTGTAGGTGATATAAGCTAGGGGCTAATCTTCAGGTGATCCCTATAATCACTCCTTGGACTATAGTGTGAGCACGCACTCATAGATGGCGGTGGCGATGTATACAAAATTATGTCAGACAGGAAATAGTATACACCAGCGTACAGTACATACCAGATATTCCTTTTGTTTGATGTTGTCTTAAGTTATAGTCAATCCTCACGCTCATAGGTGGCGCTGGCAGTAGATTAATGACTGTGTGATGAAGGAAAGATATATAAAAACATAATGTAAACCAGATATGAGATATAGTATATACTCACGCTCATAATTGACGGGGGTAATAGATACTTACTACTGCACAACATATACCAGTGGAGAGAACGATGCCGTGTTGTGGTAGCTTGCTGTATATAACGCCTTTGAGCTATGTTGTGCACTCACGCTCATAGATGGCGTTAGTAAGACACCTTTGTTTTTACATATAGGAAAAAATATAAGAATTCAGTATTGTTCTTGATAATGGCGGGTTTTTTTTATTAATTTCTATTCAACAGTGGGAGCGGACTTCAAATAATGGTGTCATTGGCTGGAGTCTCAGTTCAGGTTTAGGCTCCTAGATGGCGCTGAATGTGTGTAAATAAATCCTAATACACATCACGTCTTATAGTACAGGGATGAGCTGTAGTGGACCGTATGGATATGGTAAAGGAGGTAAAGTGTTTAGTTGGTGCTCACTTTCATAGATGGCGCTGAAGCCTTTAAATGAAAACATATTGTCCTTTTATAAGTCACTGAGCGAAGTGCGGTAGTCTCTCTCTCTCTCTCTCTCTCTCTCTCATACACACTTCAGGCAATGAGGCAGAACGGTGTAGCGGACCTGATTCTTAAAGGTGTTCATGGCCGCAGCGGCTCATATGTATATGCCTTTTTGTTCATAGTTTTTTGCTTTTTTACAGTAATGTGTGTGTGTGTGTGTGTGTGTTGAACGACTGTACCACCACGAGGCACCCCTGGCCCTCACCCCATCCTTGGCCCTCACCCCCTCCCTGGCCCTCACCCCCTCCTTGGCCCTCACCCCCTCCCTGGCCCTCACCCCCTCCCTGGCCCTCACCCCCTCCCTGACCCTCACCCCCTCCCTGGCCCTCACCCCTTCCCTGGCCCTCACCCCCTCCCTGGCCCTCACCCCCTCCCTGGCCCTCATCCCCTCCCTGGCCACACCCCCTCCCTGGCCCTCACCCCCTCCCTGGCCTCTACTGATAAACCACTTTCCTGTACCCAGTGACATGACTTTGGAGGTGTTGTGAGCTGAGAGTTGCAGGTAACAGTCAGTGTTCCTGAGAGTTAGGATCATAAACCAGCAACATCCAAGAAAATGAAGATGTTTTCTTGTACATGATTTATACGACATTTTGCTCTGCTGGTGAGGTTGTCAGAGTACACAGTGCTTACATGAGGCTGACTGTACCCTGCCCCACCCCGCCCTGCTAAAATGATCACCTCGATGAACTCATGGTCACAGCTGTCATGACCTAAGACCTATCGTTGCCGTCGGACTCCGCCCCCAGGACCTGGAGACCCTCAGAAAGGATATTTGTCGTAAGAACTAGTAATAAAGACAAGTTGTGGGGAGAAGTGCCTCTGGGTGGTATTCTGGGCCCCCTTGTCCTTGCTTGCGTGTTACATGTGACTATTCACGCATGTACCTGTCCGCTGTATGCATTGTGCACCATTACCAGTGCACAACAAAACACCGAGTGTAAGAAAGCAGCACCAGGCAGCGTGATGATGATGACAGATCGCAAAGGAGTACCTCGGGGAGAGGGTAATGTGATCCTTCTGACCTTGCTCGTGTGTTGTGTGACTTCACGTTTCTACGCCAACTGTACGCCTCATAACGTTAACACAGTAAAGCAGGCGATAGCATTATGATGGTTATATTACGTCAAAGGAATACCGCAAGGTGATGTTTTGGGTCCGCTACTCTTACATGTGTTATCTCAGGCCACTTACACATTTGTCACACTACACACATGCTATACAACATCATAAATCCACCTGTGCGTCAGGTGTCGGGGCGGCCCATGATGAAGCAACAGCAGCAGACAGTGTGACAATAACAATAACAGGGTGTGCTGGAGTGCCTCAAGGTGGTGGTGGTGTGAGCCCGTTGGCCTTGGAGGAGCGTGGCCTGTTTGATAACACACTCAGTGCCAACCTGTAAATGTCACTCTCTCTCTCTCTCTCTCTCTCTCTCTCTCTCTCTCTCTGTCATATCATTATTATTATTAGTATAGCTGTCACTGATGTTGTCTCTTGCCGCCTCCCTTGCTGTCATTTATTATCTTACTGATGTGTGTGTGTGTGTGTGTGTGTGTGTGTGTGTGTGTGTTTTATCCCAGTATACATGTTTGTAAATGTGTATGTATATATTCATAGTATATAGAGCACATGTAAACTTTTGACCATATTATAGTATAAATGAAACTGTTGTCTTGGTGATAAAAGCCACCTTCTGATTATCCCTCGATATTACTGCCCAAATCCTTCCAATCTTCATTCGATCTTACCACTCCTAATCCTTCCAATCTGCCCTTAATTTTACCCGCCCGAAATCATCCGACCTTCCCAGGATATTACTAATCTTCCCGATCTTGCTGTAATACTCCGCCAGTGTCTCAGTCAGTGTGTCAATGTTACCGCCATAATCTTCCGATCTTGTCGTCATAATGTCTCCATCTTCCTCCTATATTAAAACGCCATTACCCCTTCCGGCCAATCAGTTAGAGGCCAGCCAAACAAAGACATTTAATTGGCTGGTCGCAGGTGTACGTCATGGTTTCCCACAGGGTTCCATCCTTGTTCCTCTCTCTGTCTCTGTCTGTTCCCCCCCCCCCCTCTATCTTTTCCTCTTCTTCTCCCTCTTCCTTTTCTCCGTCCTTTTTCCTCTCTCGACTCCCTACTTACTCATCTACAAGTATATCATTCTATACTATTCCCTACACCTCCTCACCTCCTTCTCTAACCTCCCTCTTCTCACCGGCCCCTTTTCCTTCCTTCTCCTCTTCACTCCCTTCCCTTCTTTTCGTTCTCCCCATCCCCTTCCTCTCTTCTCTTCTCCATCCCCTTCTCTTTCCTGCCTTCACCTCCCCAACACCATTCTTCCCTTCTCCCAATCCCACCACTCCCTTCTCCTCCCCACCCTACCCACCTGACAACACTCATCACCCCCCCTATCATCGCTCCTTCCTCCCTTACCCCCCCCTATCATCGCTCCTTCCTCCCTTACCCCCCCCCTATCATCGCTCCTTCCTCCCTTACCCTCCCCCCCCCTATCATCGCTCCTGCCTCCCTTACCCCCCCTCCCCCACACACACCTGGACAGTAGCGGAAGTAACCAATCACCGACAAGGTACACCATCACTACCTGAGAACCTTACCTTCACCTGACCCACCATAAGAAGGTAACAGCTCCCTTGTCCTTGCCCTCCCCGCCACGCCCTCCTCGCCAGCCTGCGGTGAGTCAAGTGACGCTCCCTAACTAGAGTCTTCGCGCAATTTCAACACCATTTTGACCGTCGTGTTTGTGTTGTTATGTTATGTTCTCACAGATCCAGTCGAGGGATTTTATTTATTTTTTTTAAATCTTACGACATCTTGAGAATCTGTGGCAATATTGTGTTTACAAGATCATGGAATGTTACGTAAAAACTATCGTGTAAGTTACACAGCTTATAAAAGTTAACTACCATGTACTTATTATCAAACAGAGGATACTTTACTATAGTAATACGTTCAATAATAATATTATCCTCTGTACGGAAATTCTTCACGCAGGTATAAAATAATAATGACAACAGTGAAATAGTCATTAACTAGATTGATAGGCATCTATTACATACAACAACACATTACTGGTATGTTTACAAAAGAATGTATAATTACCATATGTTATCTTACAGACTAACACACGCCGTTGATAACAAAACTCCAACCTTATCACACAAATTATATACAGTACAGCACTGGCACACAAACAAACGTCATTGTTGGATTCACTTTCCTTGGATCTGAATATCAAAACAAACTCGTCTTACCAGATCATCCTGTCCGCAATAACTATTGTATAATTGAAGACATTATTCCCACAACACACACAATATGCTCGTCACCATTACAGTATTATCGATCAGGTGGCCGCATACAATATATCCCATTAAAACAAGACAATAATAGCTCTACTCCGCCTCGTATACAAGACAAAAGCAATCCCACTCTTCTTTTGTTCCGGCATCAAAACGCGGCATTGTGGGGAGGCTGGCGGCCATCTTCCCACCAGATTGTTTGAAAAATTATTATCTCCTACTGTTATATTAATCACAAATTCCCAGTGAAAATAATAATAATAATAATAATAATAATAATAATAATAATAATAATAATAATTCTCTAAACTGAAGTAATAATAAAGAATTGTTTACTGAATTAATTATTTTATTATTTATATAACAGAATTTGCATAGTTATTTTCATTAGCTAACACTTTCCCGCCAAATTTTAGAAGATTATTTTGATATATTTTATTTTACCTCAAATTTCCGGCGAGAAAGATGATACTGATGTTGAAATTTATTTAGAATTTAAAATAAGGTAATATTTGGTTGAATTGGTTCTTGATAATAATTCGTTTATGATTAAAATGCATAGTTCATTATTACTGTAATACCTTCCTGCTGTATGGTAATTCAGATGTATCAACCTAGACGGGCGTATGATCCTAATTTAAGGATATCACCAGCACCTGTCCAATTACTTACTATCACCTAAGAACCGGAACTGCTCCCTTAAACCGGCTATTGTAATGTTCCTTTTTCCTTAGTGGGTAAGTAGCAGTTATCTCAGTGAGTAAGTAGCAGTTACCTCAGTGGGTAAGTAGCAGTTACCTTAGTTGGTAAGTAGCAGTTACCTTAGTTGGTAAGTTAGTTATCTTCGTGGGTAAATACCAGTTATCTTGATGGGTAAGTAACAGTTACCTTAGTGGGTTAGTAGTAGTCACCTAAGTTGGTAAGTAGCAGTTATTTTAGTGGGTAAGTGTCAGCAAGTAAATGTCAGCAGGTAAGTGTCATGGTCTGGGTGTCAGCGCTACACCACATAATGAAGTCATGGTGCAAAGGAACACATAATCTTACCCTAAAAAAGTCCCTGTATAAAAAGGCGCCGTGACACGACCTGAATGTACTGGGCGTCTCTCTTCTGCTCACACCGTAACATCAACGCCACTGGAGGCGATCGTTCCTTCGTCTAATGTAGTTTTTTCACTGTGGAGTGGCTGTCTGAAGACTCAAGCCAGGCATTCCTGAATGCTCGTACTGGCGTTGTTCATCAATAGAAATATCCCTTTATTGAGATTAGATTTCCTGCAAAACAAAATAAATTCGCAAAATATAATCCACGACTCTTTTTAAGGACTTTGATTCCTTTCCACGCTCCGAGATGCAGTTTAATACAGGATCTGTTAGTGCTGTAGCGTGAAGTGCGTCCTATTAATGATCTGGGAAATATGTGGTACACAAAGTGATGCACAATACTGCGCTCTCTAACACACACACACACACACACACGGCAGATGCAATAATTTCCAATCCTGTAAACGACTTAAAAACAAAATGTCCGCTACAAAATGAAGTAAAAAACATTACTTAAAGACGACCCGAAGGTTTTCCGAGGTGTCCTCAAAAAATATGAAGAGGATTGGATACGTTTCAGTGAATGTCTAGAAAGTGTTAAATCCTGAACTCAACCTGAAACAAAACTTAAGTTAAATGATAAATTCCACAACTCTTTAATTGGATTCGATTCCGCTCTTGGCCTCGAGGAACAAAAATATAAAGGATTCGTTGCACTTCATTGACTTTGATGGTCTATAAATGACTTAAGACAAAGTATAAATTACAGAATAAGACCCACTACTGCCTATCGCTATCTGATTCCTTTATAGAGGATTTCATTCCCTGTTCATCCCCTGTCATCACGTTCTATAAGTTGTGTAAACGATCTGGAATACAACTCAAGACTACAATAATATTTCGCCACTACTCTCTCTATCTCTAATGCGATCTGATGCCCTTCACAATGTAAGAATACAAAACAAAAGAGGATTCGATACGTTTCAGCGGCTTTATATATTTTGTAACTCCTACGAAATACAGTATTAATGTCATGACTCCATCCCTCGACTCTTTAATAAAACAATTCGACTTTTTATACGATCAACAACATACAGGTGATTTTTTTGTAGTCCTCGTGAAACTAATGTGTGATATGTTTATGTTATCAGGAGTCACAGGTAGAATATTATGAGAGCCACAGTCTGACTTCACTTCAGTGCCCTTATACTACTTGTCCTTCAAACTCACTATGTCACTCTTATACAAATCTTCCTAGTGCTCCTTAAACCACGCCTTAGTAACCTCCTTCACCTGCTACTGCTCCTTAAACCATGTCTTAGTAGCCTCCTTCACCTGCTACTGCTCCTTAAACCACGACTCAGTAACCTCCTTCACCTGCTACTGCTCCTTAAACCACACCTCAGTAACCTCCTTCACTTGCTACTGCTCCTTAAACCACGCCTTAGTAACCTCCTTCACCTGCTACTGCTCCTTAAACCACGCCTCAGTAACCTCCTTCACCTGCTACTGCTCCTTAAACCACGCCTCAGTAACCTCCTTCACCTGCTACTGCTCCTTAAACCACGCCTCAGTAGCTCCTTCACCTGCTACTGACGAGGATGGCGTCCAGCTCCCTCTTAGTATATGGAACACCACACTCATCAAGGTGTTCTAGTGCCCCAGACAACTGAGTCCACTGTGTGCTATAACTCTTTCAGTTTTTGCAATGGGTTTGGCTAGGAGACGCACTTGTACTATATTTTCATCTGATTGTCGTTGTCTTTCAAGGTTTGGTGAATTGGTTTCGTGTATTGACGATGTGTGGGGGGAGGGGTGTGTGTGTTTAGCATGTGTGTTTGTGGTGTTTAGGATGTGTGTGTGTGTGGTGAGGGATTTACAGTGAGAAATATACAATGAAGAATATTTATCCGGTACAATTATTAGCCAATCAGAGGATCGATATTGTCACTATTAACCAATCAGGTAATGCCACAAGCCAGGGGTGTCATTGGTAACATCTATCAACCAATCAGGAGTTAGCTAGCATCCAAGCACCAATAAGATTATCCCAAACATCCTTCAACCAATCAGGTGGTCTCTAGGATTCTATGGAACCAATGGTGTGGATAGCTTTATTGTCATCATTGTATCTCGCAACCCATTAGCCAATCATATGGTCCCTTACATCCACGAACCAATCATATGGCTCATCGGAAGTCGCCGTGTAATTGGGAGTCACCCTGTAATTGGGAGCCGCCGTGTAATTGGGAGTCGCCGTGTAATTGGGAGTCGCCGTGTAATTGGAAAGCCACAGTGTAATTGGGAGTCGCCGTGTAATTGGGAGTCGCCCTATAATTGGGAGTCGCCATGTAATTGGGAGTCACCGTGTAATTGGGAGTCACCGTGTAATTGGGAGTTGCCGTGTAATTGGGAGTCACCGTGTAATTGGGAGTCACCATGTAATTGGGAGTCGCCCTGTAATTGGGAGTCACCATGTAATTGGGAGTCACCGTGTAATTGGGAGTCACCGTGTAATTTGGAGTCGCCGTGTAATTGATGGTAATTGCCAGTGAGTCATTCCCGCCAAGAAGAGAAAATAATGATTATTAACAGGTCAAGTAGTTACCAGCGATCCCTGACCAATCACAGCTCTCATTACCTCCAGCCAATCACGGCTCTCTCTCTTACTACTAGCCAATCATAGCTTTCGTTATTACCTCCTGCTAATCACAGCTCTCGTTATTACTACTAGCCAATCACAGCTCTCGTTATTACTACTAGCCAATCACAGCTCTCGTTATTATTATTAGCCAATCACAGCTCTCGTTATTATTATTAGCCAATCACAGCCCTCGTTAGTAGTAAGAACGAATAGGTTAAGGTAAATAAATAAAATTAAAATTAAAAAATAAATAAAGGTAAATGGGTAAAAGTAAATGGATGGGGGAGGTAAAGGGGTGAAGGTTAAGTAGTATGGGGGGCAGTAAAGGGGTGAAGGTAAGCTAAATGGTGAAAAATAATGGGGTAAGGGGAGGGTGGAGCCATTAAGAAGCACCCTACCGACACCCGCCATAAATACCGCCAAACCCAAGGCTAAAACAGGCCAAAAAAAAAAGCGAGGGAAAAAAAGCCCGCCAAAAAAAGCCCGCCACCACCAGGTAAATAATTAGTTAGACGACACCCGACGATAACCCCGATGACGACTACGATGACGATGACCCCGATGACGACTACGATGGCGATGACCCCGACGATGACTACGATGACGACGACCCAGATAATAATGATGATGATGACGACGACCTTCTACTACGACGACCCTAACGATGACCCCGACGATGACTACGATGACGACGACCCAGATAATAATGATGATGATGATGACGACGACGATGACGGAAACAATGACGTAAGGGAGGGGGGAAAGAAGAGGAGGTGAGAGGGAGGGGCAAAGGAGGTGAGAGGGGAGGAAGAGAAGAAGAAGAAGAGGGGGGAGGAAGGGAGAGGGGTGATTGCCTGGGTCTCGAGTCCATCAGTACGGAAGTGTCGCTGTGTTTTTGTGATCCTTCTCCCTCCTTCTCCCCCTCCCTCCATTCCTCTCCTCCCTCCTTCTCCCCCTCCCTCCCTCCCTCCCTCTCCCCCTGCCTCCATCCTCCCCCTCCCCCTACCTCCATCCTCCTCCTCCCTCCCTCTCCCCCTCTCTCGATCCTCCTCTTCCCTCCTTCTCCCTCCCCCTCCCTCTATCCTCCTTCTCCTCATCTCTCCGTCCCTCCCTCCTCCTCCTCATGTCTCCACTCCTCTTCCTCCTCGTATCCGTCTCCATCCTCCCCCCCCCCCCCACTCCCTCCTCCCTCCCACTTATCACACCCCTTCCTCCACAGCTCTCACACCCTCTGGTCAACCACGTGTGTGCGTGTAAGTAGCGTCTGTCTGTCTGTCTGTAAACACACTGATATATGTAATGTATACATGAAGATATGTACACACACACACACACACACACACACACGCACACAATATCATCATAATCTTCATTCCAGCGAGTCCAAGGAGGCTTCCAGGACCCAAGGCGTGTAAGGGAGAGACTCCACCAAGGCTCCAAGTTAAGTCTATTTACATGTGATTTCCCGCCCTGAAGCCTTGGTAGGTGTGGCTGGTTCCTCCCCCAGAGATTCTTATTATTGTTATGATTCTCTGATGCTGTCCTGTCAACTCGAGATGTATGGCCTCCTGTTTCTTCTTTTTTTTGCGTGTGTGTGTGTGTGTGTGTGTGTGTGTGTCCCTAGCTGCATGAGGTGGCGGCGGAGTGTTAGTGTTTAGGTGAAGATGCCACGACTTTAGTGTTGTCGTTCGTGAGTGAGAATCCACCTCTTCACAGCTGTCAATCCGGATTTGTTTTATTTATATTTTTAATAAAGGGAATAAAGATATTTATTCCGTTTTTTAAGTGTGGGTGTGTGGGTGTGTGTGGGGGGGTGTGTGGGTGTGTGTGGGGGGTGTGTGGGTGTGGGGGTGTGTGGGTGTGTGGGTTTGTTTATTTTAATTTGGAATCCATTTGTGTTTATGTTTTAGATCCGTTGGTTTGTTTTAGTGTTCTGGAATTGAATTGGTCTTTGAATCCGGATTTGTTTACGTTTTTTTTTGTAAGGTAAAAACACGAATATCTTAGGCTTGAAGGAACTTACCTGTACCCATCTTGACGTAAATTCTAAACGTTGTCTCGAGGAGGAATAACATAATGGTGATAATATACTCTTAACCCCTTGAGTACACAGCGACTTAACCCCTTGATTACAATAATTTAACCCCTTGAGTACAATAATTTAACCCCTTGAGTACACAGTGACTTAACCCCTTGATTACAATAACTTAACCCCTTGAGTACACAGTGACTTAACCCCTTGATTACAATAACTTAACCCCTTGAGTACACAGCGACTTAACACCTTGAGTATATAGTAGCATAACCCATTGAGTACACAGTAGCTTAAACCCCCTTGAGTACAATAACTTAACCACCTTGAATATGCAGTAGCTTAATCCATTGAGTACACATTAGCTTAAACCATCTTGAGTAACCCTTTTGAGTACGTTAATGTCCCTCCCGTATACAACCTTAACCCCTTGAGTACGATGACATTAACCCCCTTAGCACAATGATACACCTCGGCTTTCGCGTAACCCTGAATTAAGAGTATTTATGCCTTCCCACCAAGGGCTCTAAATCCGGGTCTCTCAGCGGTGGGGGAAGGCAGGAGGAAGGAGGGGGGGAATGTTTGGGGAAGGGGTGAGCGCGATGGGGGTGAATGGGATGGGGAGGGGGTTAGTGGGGTGGGGAGGAAGTTAGTTGGGGTGAGGAGGAGAATCTTACACAGTGAGGGATGTGGGGAAGGGATATAGCTGTCTGAAACGTAGTTGGTGATGGGGAGGAGTGATGAAGGGGGAAGGAAGGAAGGAAGGAAGGGGAGGAGGAGGTGAGAGGAGTAAGAAGGGTAAGGGAGGAACTTCTTTCATGGTAGGGTGTGGGGAGGATATGGAAGTGGGGAGAATGTGGAGGTGAGGGAGAAGGGGGAGGTGGATGTAGAAGGTGGAGGAGAAAGAAGGGATTAGAGTAAAGAAGAGGAAGAGGAGAAGGGGAAGGAGAGGAATGTCTTGCATAATTCTCTTCTTCCCACTTGCATACCAGGGGAAGGAAGAGGAAGAAGATGAAAGGGAGGCGAAGAAGGAGGAGGAGCAGGAGGAGGAGCAGGAGCAGGAGGAGGAGGAGGAGCAGGAGGAAAGATAGGTAACCCTTTCCCCCAAAGTGTTGCTTGCAGTTAGTCCTCCTCCTCCCACCTACCTCTCCCCTCCTTCTGTCCTCCCCCTCCCCCTTCTGTCCTCCCCCTCCCTCTTCTGTCTTCCTCCCCCCCTCATCCACCCACACCTCCTCAGACTTACACTGCACTCAACTCTCGGCCGTAGTTGATTAGAGACTGCCTCATGGGTTTGGGAGGAGCTTGATGATTGGTCTGAGAAAGAGGGGGGTGAGGGGGGGGGGGTGATTAGGGCGATTAGCTTGTGGTGTAGGAGAAAGAGGTGATTGGGATGGACTATTGAGTGTCGATTACTGATTGGAAGGAGATTAGACTGGTCACTATACTGATTGGAAAAAAACGATTGTAATTCAAGTTAAAAATAAATCAAATATGTTTCCATGGAAGCTTTTTTTTATTCAATAGTTCATATGTTAAAAATTTGTTCCAGCTAGTTCAAGATGGCGTCGTAATGCAACTGAGACTATACCATCATTAAAACAGAGAATATTGTCAGGCCGGTGTAATTTGTAAGTTTTATAAGTATTTTTAAGTAAATGTCGTCTTAAGGATGGCAGTTAAGTGCTCGTTAAGTACTTAATAAACTAGTTGGAGTTGTCTCAAGTGTCATTGAGTCTTTTAAGTGTTGTTAAGTATCGCCAGGTGTCGCTCGCCATTGATCTAGTGTCGTTAAGTAATGACTGTAGTAAATGCGTGGTGTTAAAGTAGTGTTTTTAAGTAGCTGTTGTAGGGCTCAGATGATTAAATTTATCGTTAAGTATCGTTAAGTCAGTATTATAGTACCAGTATGATGTCAGTTATCGCACACTATCGTTAAGTAGCTGTTGTAGTACCCTGGGGTATTTAAGTGTCGGTAAGTAGAGACTGTAGTGTTTGGGTAGTGTTAAGTGGGTGTTTAAGTATCTTTTGGCTCGTTAAGTTATTAGTAGAGTATTTTCGTAGTTATTCTGCTGTACTTAACGACCACTTAAATGAGCGGTCTTTAAAATTACTTACAAATTTGGATAATATTTGTCAAGTTGCCATGTCGTTTTTACTTGTTATTTAAGGAAGTTATTGGCAGTTGAATACACGTGTAAGTGAGTTGTATCTTTAAGTAGTGATGTAAGTAAGTCTTCATCTTTTAAGTAATCGTATTAATTCAGCTGTTAATTATTGTAAGTAAGTTTTCAGCTGTTAGATAATTTTAAATAAGTCTTCAGTTGTTAAGTAATTGTATAAGTAAGTCTTCTGGTGTTAAATAATTGTGTAAATTCAGCTGTTAATTATTGTAAGTAAATATTCAGCTGCTGGATAATTTTAAATAAATCTTCAACTGTTAAGTAATCGTATAAGTTCAATTAAGTAATTGTAAGTAAGTCTTAAGTTGCTTACGGCATTAAATCCTGTATTGTATCGTCAATGGACAAATTAACTCTCACATCACCATTATTTACGAGGAAAAATTCGATCGTACGACATTTGTGAGTATCTCTCGTACCCCGGGACCCGTCACACCCCGTCACTTACGAGGAAAATTTAACAACAAAAGTCTTGGTATGTCTATTTTTCCCTCTAGTTAAATATCTCCGTCACGAACGTTCTTTTAGGGAAATTTTTAACTACTATTTTTTTTTTTTTAATTCTGATCCGCCACTTGACTTTTCTCTTTCCTCTGTTTTTACTTAATTACTTTTTTTTTATCACATTATCGTCTTTGTGAGAATTATGAATGGTATAAGTATATAAAACAAGTCAATAATTTTGTGTTTCTTTTTCTTGGTCTGTGAATTTGTGAGTTTTTTTGTACGAAGGCGCTAAGTAACACGTGCGATAACTCAGAGGATTATTATCGTCCCTCAGGCAACAGGCGCGCTTGACGAGACGATGGACGGCCCCGCCAGACGTACAAAGTATTAATATTCACAACACTTATTACAACCCATGTAATAATAATTTACCTCTGGTCTTGTGTGCGGTTAAATCTAGCTCTAATTTTCTCTCGTTTTCTTTATTTTATCTAGAAGAGTAAAATAATCTAGTGGGTTTAACTCTAGCAGGTCAATAAAGGAGAGAATAACCCGCGAGACCAATAGGATCATCACCCTTAAGGACAAGGAGAGTTACGGGAGGGAAGTTATCGTACTGCATTTGTTTGGTGTTGCCGGGAAGGTACAATTAGTGGCAGTAACACCGGCGTTGTTTGCACCTAAATTACAATTGAACTTTGACTTCCGTTATGACGAGAAGCGAATTTTTAATCTCGAGAATAAGCGGTTGAGTGGCGGTAGATGGCCAGTTTTTGTTTTATGGTTTATTGTGTCTGTGTCTGTCTGTCTGTCTGTGTCTGTCTTTGTCTGTCTGTCTGTCTGTTTGTGTCTATCTATCTTGTGTGTACCTTTTCGTATGTGTGTTTGTGATTACATATTTTTCATCGATCTACTCTCTCTCTCTCTCTCTCTCTCTCTCTCTTGTATGTAATTTGGATGAAACGAAAAGAAAATATTGTATAGAGAAACCTTAATGACGAGACAGCACGCACGAGGAAATTGAGTGAGTGAGTGATTGAGTGAGTGTGTGGGCGAGTGAGTGTGTGTGGGTGGGCGGGTGAGTGTTTGGGTGGGCGGTTAAGTGAGTGGATGGGTGAATGGGTAAGGTGGTTCGGTGAGTGAGTGAGTAGGTGGTTGAATGAGTGGGTGACCGAGTGGGTGACTGAATGAGTGACAGTGAGTAAGTGGATGAGTGATAGTGATTGATGTCCATAAGGGCCTTGTTTCACTGCTTCGAAATTGATGTAGATGAATAAACCCGAACCCTTCATTTCTCGGGTTCATTCTGGGTTTCGAAACATCTTATACGAACCCACAAGGTGTTATTTTTTTATAGGTGTAATGAATCACCTGAAGATTAAACCCCACCCAAGCTTATGTCACCTGATGACTAATTACCTTAACTACCTGGGGGAGTTAGGTTAGGTTAGGTCATGTGAGGATAGATTAGGTAAGACGAGGTTAGGTTACGTTAGCGTTAGGTTAGGTTACGTGAGTGTTAGGTTAGATTAGATTAGATAAGGTCAAGTTAGTTAGATTAGGTTACGTTAGGTTAAGTTAATTAGCGTTAGGGTAGATAATCTTCAGGTGAAAGTCTAAGTGACTCGGTGTTAAGACGGTGAGGAAGTTGACCAGACGATAAAGTGAACAGATTCGATAATCGAGTTAAGTTTTTATGACAAGAATTCCAAGAAAAGTTGGTCGCTGTCTCCACCCGGCGTGTGTGTGTGTGTGTGTGCATGCGTGTGTGTGTGTGCGTGCGTGCGTGCGTGTGTGTGTGTGTGTGTGTGCGTGTGTGTGCGTGCGTGTGTGTGTGTGTGTGTGTGTCTTAATGGAGTGAAGTCTTGTGTTGAGTTATACAGCATCATTAACGCTCTAATTATTACCTTACCAACAATTCTTACATATATGAATCACGACTTTATTTAATATCAAGTAAATATCTCTGAACCTTATTGATTTGTATTCATTTCACGGATAGTTTGGTACTTATTACATAACATAACAACATAGCGTAACGTAACATAAGTCCTCCAGGTAGTAATGAGTTTAATCTTCAGGTGAAATATTCTGGGGGACTTATCTTCAGGTGATCTTTATATTGAAGGTTGTATTGAGGTGAGCAGTAGTGATGAGCGGTGTCCCTCAAGGTCATGTACTGCGTCCCTCCTCTCCCTCCCTCCCTCCTTGCACCCCACCCTCCCCCCTTCCCGTCCTTCCTCCCTCCCTCCCTCTTTAACCCCGACGGACAACCTCTGTCGCCAGGAAGTCGACTAGACAAATAAAGCAAAATGATCCAATTATCGGTTCGAGTTCAGGCTTCGAAGCTTCAAATACCGCGCGAAGTGAGTGATCTATAGGGTTAGGCTTCCATCATAATGTCAAAGCTTCGAATCATTCACAACGAGGCTTTCGGTGGATTTTTTTTTACCGCCAGTAAAAGCATACAACAACGTCTGGCGTTTGTTCGCTTGCCGGCTGTCTCTTAGTTATATATTCTCTCTTGGTTCATTTGCTGCTTCGTTTTGTTCACTCAGCCGGATGTTGTGATGATTCCCCCCCCCCCCCCCTGCACGACACGGGTTAGGCGATGAGAGGTGAGTTTTTAGCGTCTTTGTTATTATTGGCGTTTTCTGGTGTTTATTATTATTGTTGTTGTTTTATTACTTGGTTGGGTTTGTTACTTCGGAAGAGCAGCATCTGAAGTTCTTTTTTCGTGTGTGTGGGGGGGGGGGCGGGTCTTATACTACTACTACTACTACTACTACTAATACTAATACTACTACTATTAAATACCTCTTTAATACCATCTGACTCTCTCTCTCTCTGTATTGTGTATTGCAGAGTTGTGTCTTGCACCTGGAGGCAGCGAATTCTCTGCAACATAGCCGTGACCTTGTGTGCTTTTGGCCTGTGAGTGTAAATTGTTTCCTTTCAGTTAATTTATAGATTTTGTCGTGTGTGTGTGTGTGTGTGTGTTAAACCAGAACCTTTATCTCAAAACCTGTCAGAGCTTCTTGTTGTTATCACCAGCTGTTTATAAATAAGATCACAGTATCATTTACACAAGTTAACGACATAAAAGTAATTCTCCATCGTAGTATATAAAGTATAAGTATAAAGTATAAGTATTAAGTATTCTAGTCTAAAATATTACATACAGATTTATTGTTGATGTTAAAAATTGATTAGAAAAGCCTTTAGAAATATTGATTGATAAGTGACAGCCAAGAGTTCAGGTCATTACTTACGTCACAAAAACAACAATAACATTAGGCCGTATAGTTTATTTAGATGAAGACCCAAGAAATTATTACAGGGAGACCTAAACCAGTAAGGAGCAAACAGTGGGAATTGTAGTGTGATGTGGAGAAATGTAGCGTTGTCATGTTTGAAGATGACCACAGAGGAAGCAGCTATTATCGTAGGTGTAGATAAGACTGATAGGGAGTAAGATTTAGCAGAATGACAAGGACTTAAAGCATAGACATTAATAATACAATACAAGGGAGAGAGAGAGAGAGAGAGAGAGAGAGAGAGAGAGAGAGAGAGAGAGTGTGTGTGTGTGTACGTAGTAATAAGATAAAAAAAAGCACTATTCAAGGCTACACTTTTAAGGATGGAGAGCTGAAATTTATCGTGGAATTGTGTATACCTCCCAGAAATGTCCTGAAGGTGAATTTTTCGGGGTTAGTTCCGGGGAGCGGGGGTGGAAGTACAGTCTCCTTCACTAGTGCGTTTACAGGGGCTCGTCAGGTGATGTGCAGTGTGGCAGCGCTGTGTTTGTTTACATGTGACAGAAGGAAACTCATAATAGTAAACAGACTATGAACTCAAAGTAAAACAATATTAAAAGAAATATTTCTAATGATTTGTGGAATGTTTATATGATAAGACCCTGTAAACGCACTAGTGAAGGGGACTGTCCCTATACTTTATACAATACGATAACTTTTCCTTCCCGTCAATACCCCCTTTTACCGAACTGTCAGACGTAGGAATATCCAACCGCACTTGCACTGAAAAAACGCGAAAAAAACAACAACATTTGCCCATCCTAATGATTTACAAACCCCCCCCTGTAAATCAAAACATTTCTAATATAACCCAAACACCATTATGAAACAGGTAAATAATCCTAAAAAAATAAAAACACGGAGAAACCAAAATAGAAGTTATCGTACAAGAAACCAAACGTAGACACCGGCGCTACCTGTGGCTTCACCCATTCTGGTTAATTTTCCTTCGTCAAAAATAACCTGAGTATCGTCACGTATCCCAGTCAGTTGGTAATGATTAAGTTGAATGAATACACACGCAAAGTATATACAGAAACACACACACACACACATACACACACACACACACACACACACACACACACACACACATTCCAGACCGTGTGGGATGTCTAAGCAAAGCTGGAGTGTCTAATCTTCACTCAAAATAAGCTGGCGTATCTAATCTTCAGACAAAATAAGCTGGTATTGTCTAATCTTCAAACAAAATAAGCTGGTAATGTCTAATCTTCAGGTAAAGTAAGCTGGGGTGTCTAATCTTCAGGTAAAGTTAGCTGTAATGTCTAATCTTCAGGTAAAGTAAGCTGGGGTGTCTAATCTTCAGGTAAAGTAAGCTGGGGTGTCTAATCTTCAGGTAAAGTAAGCTGGGGTGTCTAATCTTCAGGTAAAGTAAGCTGTAATATCTAATCTTCAGGTAAAGTAAGCTGGGGTGTCTGTAGCTGGTGATATGAGACCGTGTTTGTCACCCTAAAGTTACAACACTAAGAAGAATTCACCCAAGGTCCCTTATGCTCCTTCAGTATTTATATAGTTTGTAAGTTAAATAATTTGTCTCGTAATTGGTGATGTGAGTAACTGAGAGAGACAGAGAGATAGAGATAGTAAGATATTGTATGTGAGAGAGAGAGAGAGAGAGAGAGAGAGAGAGAGAGAGAGAGAGAGACTTGAAAAATGTAATATTCGGGGAAGAATCGTGAGAGGAGAGCGTGTGTCTCTTGGGAGAGGAAGGAGAGGGGGAGGGGAGGGGAAGGATAGGAGGGGGGAGGAAGGATAGGAGAGGGGGGGGGAGAGGAAAAGAGTAGAGAGATGAGGGAGAAAGAGGTAACAGCAACACAGCCAATCAGTTTTGACCAATGAGGGACGTTCTCTGATAGTCTTGACCAATGAGGAACGTTCTCTGACAGACTTTAACCAATCGGAGAAGTTTTTTGACAAAGCCACTTAATCCTGAACGTTCTTCACATATGAGTCATCCAATAACATTCATTTGTCTCGAGAAAAAAAATTAAGCCAATCAGATTCGATTCCAGCAAACACAGCCAATCACAGTCGTGCTCGTGAAGGACAAAGAAAACCCAGCCAATCAGAAACGATTTCCTGAGGTACACAAAAATCCATCAAATCGGAGTTGTCCTTAGTGGCGGAGCAGCCAATCAGAGTATAGAAAAATATCCAGCCAGTCAGAAACATCCCTGGTGGCAGAGCAGCCAATCAGGGCGGAGGATAATGAAGGAGCTAAGTTTTGCCGCCCCAAAATTATATTTCCCAAGAGTAGCATTGTGTAGTGTCTTGTTGCGTCGTGTAGTGTCTTGTTGCGTCGTGTAGTGTCTTGTTGCGTCGTGTAGTGTCTTGTTGCATCGTGTAGTGTCTTGTTGCGTCGTGTAGTGTCTTGTTGCGTCGTGTAGTGTCTTGTTGCATCGTGTAGTGTCTTCTTGCGTCGTGTAGTGTCTTGTTGCGTCGTGTAGTGTCTTCTTGCGTCGTGTAGTGTCTTCTTGCGTCGTGTAGTGTCTTCTTGCATCGTGTAGTGTCTTGTTGCGTCGTGTAGTGTCTTCTTGCGTCGTGTAGTGTCTTGTTGCGTCGTGTAGTGTCTTGTTGCGTCGTGTAGTGTCTTGTTGCGTCGTGTAGTGTCTTGTTGCGTCGTGTAGTGTCTTCTTGCGTCGTGTAGTGTCTTCTTGCGTCGTGTAGTGTCTTCTTGCATCGTGTAGTGTCTTCTTGCATCGTGTAGTGTCTTCTTGCGTCGTGTAGTGTCTTCTTGCGTCGTGTAGTGTCTTCTTGCGCCGTGTAAGGTCTTGTGGTATTCCCTCTTCCCCATCTGCAAATAAGCTGGTTGATCACGCCTCCTTATTGGCTGGTTGATCACGCCTCCTTATTGGCTGATTGATTACGCCTCCTTATTGGCTGGTTGATCACGCCTCCTTATTGGCTGGTTGATCACGCCTCCTTATTGGCTGGTTGATCACGCCTCCTTATTGGCTGGTTGATCACGCCTCCTTATTGGCTGGTTGATCACGCCTCCTTATTGGCTGATTGATCACGCCTCCTTATTGGCTGGTTGATCACGCCTCCTTATTGGCTGGTTGATACGCCTCCTCATTGGCTAATTGATTACGTCTCCTCACTGGCTAATTAAAACAAGCATTTCTATTGGTTAATTATGAAATAAGCCACTCTATTGGCTGATTAACGAACAAGCTTCCCTATTGGCTGATTAACGAACAACCATCCCTATTGGCTAAATTTGAAACATTTCCCTATTGGTCGGTCGGGCAGTTTCCCCTCAAGCGATGGTTGAGAATAACGGTCCCCCCCCCCCCCGCCTTCCCGCGCTCGCCAACTTTCAGGTGAGAGGTAAAAATGGCGGGAAAATATGTCTGTTGTGCTGAGATGTTGGGAGAGTGAGAGATGAGAGGGAGGGAAGAAGAGATGAGAGGGAGAGAGAAGAAGAGATGAGAGGGAGGGAAGAAGAGATGAGAGGGAGAGAGAGATGAGAGGGAGAGAAGAAGAGATGAGAGGGAGAGAAGAAGAGATGAGAGGGAGAGAAGAAGAGATGAGAGGGAGAGAAGAAGAGATGAGAGGGAGAGAAGAAGAGATGAGAGGGAGGGAGATGAGGGGGTGAGAGATGAGAGGGAGAGAAGAAGAGATGAGAGGGAGAGATGAAGAGATGAGAGGGTGAGAAGAAGAGATGAGAGGGAGAGATGAAGAGATGAGAGGGAGAGAAGAAGAGATGAGAGGGAGAGATGAGAGGGAGAGAAAAAGAAGAGATGAGAGGGAGAGAAGAAGAGATGAGAGGGAGAGATGAGAGGGAGAGATGAGAGGGAGAGCAGAAGAGATGAGAGGGAGAGAAGAAGTATGAGGGAAGGAGGGATGAAATGGAAAGAGAGAGAGAGAGAGAGAGAGGGATGAGTCAGGGAAAGCAGATGAGAGGAGAGTGAAGTTGCCTCTCCTTTTTGTCTCGTGGGAGAGGATGAGAGGCTGGGAGAGCGGGAGGGAGGAGGAGAGTAATGTTGCTTCTCTTTTTTTATCTCTTGGGAGAAAACGAGAGAGGTTGGGAGAGTCGGGTTGGGGAGAGTGGGAGGGGGGGGGAGTCGGGTTGGGGAGAGCTGCTGGAGTGTTGGGAGAGCAAGGGAGAGGGTGGGAGAGTGGGGGGGTGTAGGGAGAGCTAGGGGTGGGGGGGGGGGAAGATGGGTAGATGAAATAAAATATAAATATTCCCAAGAGCCAATAAATCGAAAAATAAAATCCCCGTAAGATTCAATACAAAGATATTAGCCAAAATGGCGTCCTAACATCGCCAAGACTCTACTGTAATGATGTCTTGCCTTTATTAACAGTTATGAGATAAAATATGGCGTATGTATTTTCAAAGCTGCAATTAATTAGGTAAAAAAATTATTTATCTATCATCCCACCTCATGTAGGCAACCCACCACACCGCAACAAGAGTGAGACGTGTTTTAAAGGCTGTGAGGGAATCATTTTTAAACTTGGCGGGCCTTTTTTACCCAGCGACCCCGAGACTAAAATAAGTTGTTGCTGCCGTCACTACTTTAAGATGTATTTGAACTAACCCAAGTCGGTTTGTTTTGTTTCTTTTTTTTTTTTTGTATTTTTGGTTAAGATCGTAAGTGTAATGTTTGATTTAATTACTTTTTAAATGTTTCTTGTTTAATCTTTTGAGTGTTTAAGTAATAATGTTGATGATTCCGTAAATGAAAAAAAAAGAAATAATCTACATTTATTTCTCTTCTCTTTCTCCTCTTCTGCCTCTTTAACTATATTTTTTTATTAATTTACTCTAGTTACATTTTTTTATTAATTATATTCTTCCGTAAATCTTAACTAATAAAGATTTTTTTTTTTACCTCAATTCTCAAGAAAATGGTTAAACAGTAGATATATTTATTTTACCTTGAGTATTTTAATCCAGGTATTATATATAACTTTTGTCTTTGTTGCTCACTTTCAAGTCACTGGCCGAGACAAGGAGTCACAAACGTCTTTAGGCTTGTTGTAGCTCCGTCTTTTTCTCTTACAAACTTACAATATTTTCCCGCCCAGTAGAAGCTCTCTCAGTTGCCACGTTCCAGATATACTACCTCAATTATTTTACCTTAATTCCCTTTCAATCTTTACGAATTGATTAATATATAAAATACATCTTCTTGTTGTCGAAGTAATTATGTATTTTTTTTTATCCTAATGATCTTAGTTTGGCTGATATGGCAGAGAATTAGTCGTAGACGTCCCTAAACAATAAGGTGATCATGGAGTCAGCAACACCGAAACTCACATTGTCCGAATTCCTGCGTTCTGAGCCTACACAGGTTAAAACCACGCGCTCCTCGTAAACTGTGGCGACGGAATCGGTGGTGGAATTTGGGAATAAAGATATTTTGCGCCTCGGGATTTTTTCTCGGTCTACAGGTGAACCGTTTCCTCCAAGACAGAGTGAAGTTTAAGAGGAAAGCTACAGAGAACAAAAGCGAACTTGTAGTCGAATCGCGCGCCAAAAATAAGAACAAAATCATTATTAGAAGTGGCGGTGGAAATTTTCCCTGCAAGTCTTTTCCACGAATTTTGACAAAAAGATTTAGTTTTGTCTCTCGCTTGTTATTATTATTATTATTATTATTATTATTAAAGATCTGTATACAATAAGTCATCAATTCGATCCGTGTAAATAATATTAAAACCGGGTCACGTTATAGATAAACCATACAATAGATTTAAAATGACATAAATGATTTCCTACAGTTATACAGTATATACTATTTCCTCATATTTCAGATTTATGGTAATGTTCAATGACTGAAGTGATGACCAGACCGTGACCTTATTTTACCCCAGATTACCACACACACATGTCAGGTCACTCCCTACCTGTTCACCCTTACACTGAAGATAACTACAGTACATAGTAGTTGCACCATTATAAAGACTTAATTGTTAAGGTATTACTGTAAGGTTTATGTTGGTTTTTACATATGTTTAATGTTTATACAGTTGTGTTTTATAGCAGTTTTTTTTTATAGTTTATTCAATGTTTTTAGTGTTTTCTACAGATCTTGTTGTTTTTACGGCTTTTAATGGTTTCTAAAGGGTTTCAGTGACTTCTTAAGTGTTTTATAAAGTTTTCAGTGTTTTTTTTTATAGATATTTAATGTTGTTACAATGTTTTCTGTTTCCTACGGGATTTAGTGTCGGTCTTAAGGGGGTTTTAGTGATCTTTAGTGTTATCAGTGATTATATTACCGGTTTCTATTGGTCTTTAAATGCCTGTGCCGGTGTTTAGGAATCTGCATCGGCCTCTAAATATCTATATTGGTCTCTAATGGTCTTTAGCTGGTCTTAATTCCGTTCCTGTTACTCGTGGGTTCAGTTACGGTTTCTTATTCTTTTTTAACAGTGAGGTTGTTCTCTACTCCCGGCCACGGCTGCTGCTCAGTTACTCGAGGTGTCAATATATAATTCGTCCAACATGTCCGGTTTTTCAATATTTTGGTGAGTTTGGGGACGGACACGAAATTTGTAGCGTTAATTATTTATTTTCTTCTAAGATTCATTGTCTGAGTTCTTGTCCTGGGCGTTGCGATTCACCCAGAGTTGTACAATAGGTAGAATATATTTTCCTCTTAAAGGATCACCTGGAGATAGTTATTTCACCTGAAGATTAGGCACCCTAACGTTCCCTGGAGGGCTAGGTTAGGTTAGGTTTGCGTAGTTAATGTTTAGGTGAAATAAAGTAGGGTGCTTGATCTTCAGGTGATCCATCATTTTTTTCCCCGTAACGTCAGTACATCGACGTCATTGGCCTAACTCAATCAGATACGTTCTCACATCTCCATTTAAGGAAAGAATTTTAACCACAGGAATCTTTATAAATCCAGCTTTATATTGTAGCTCAAGTAAGAGAGTTAGATACCTTCTCACAGTTACTAGTTTGGGTGAAAATTTTTAGTCTCACGAACCTTTCAGACTCTGACTCAGACCAGAAGGTAAGTGAAAGAGCAATTTAATTTTTCAGTCCTTAGGAAATATTTAAAAGGTTTTCGTACAATAGGTGAGGAAATATATAGTACTACTGCTACTATATACCTCTCTCTCTCTCTCTCTCTCTCTCTCTCTCTCTCTCTCTCTCTCAACAATAGCGACCATCGTGCACCTTCTACCCGCAGAAAACGACAACATTGGGCGCCTTGGACGATCCAGCATAACATAGCATATATCAACAGTGTTACCAAACGGGCGAAATTTTCTTATTGTTGTTTAGGGGAAAACTCACATGCGATGACCCAAACGTATATATTATATAAAAGCAATCGGTCCCTTATTAACGAGGCAGTTATCCCTTAGATCACGGAAACACCTCGTTAAAAGGGGAGTGAGTGAAGGAAGAGTTAGGGGTTGGCTTATGAGACTTTGTATATTGTAGTTAGGTCAAGAAATGGTAATAGGTTGAAGTTTCATTAGGATATTAATTGTTTTGAATACCTGGAACTTCTGTGACGATTTAATTCTATCTATCCATCTATCATTTAGGTTAGTTAATGTATTTTGTACTTAAGACGGGTTAGTTATGTAAGCTAGGTGCAAAAAAAACTTATACACCTCAGCAGATTTCTGTAACCATGTGCTTCAGTGTGTCTGGGTAAAGATGAGTGGGGATTATCGTATACCTACACCTCCAGAACTGTTGTCTGTTTGGGCTATTTTTTGTCTGTGTGTGTGTGTGGGGGGGGGGGGGGGTAGGATTGTTTATTTTTCGCCTTTATCTTTTATTACTTTTATTTAATTGATAGGATATATATTTTTTTCTTTTTATCTTTATTTTTTTTCTTATTTTTGTTCCAGTTCTTTTTTCTCTCTCTCTCTCTCTCTCTCTCTCTCTCTCTCTCTCTCTCTGACTCATAATTAGTATTTTTGTTGCTCTAAAATTTATAAATTATCAATAGCCTCTGATGACGTCACGGCCACTACTCGAGTATTGCCATAAGATGATATTCGATTTTATTAAAGATGTGCCTCAGTTTTAAGTAATATTTATCAGCTTTATGAGAAGTGGTTACGTTATCACCGAAAAAATAATAAAGAGTAGAATTACGTTAAGAATTCATTAAAAATTATGAATAAGTTGATAAAAAATTGTCAATGCAGTAACAGACAACATACATCATAAAATTAATAATACAAATAATAAACTCAAACGAGAATGATAAAAATACTAAGTGTTTATTTACTAACTGGCATGTTTTAAAATCCTGATAATGAATGATATAACTGGTGACTCAGCCTACTGTACTAACCCCAGGATGAATGTCACTAACGAGAGACTTAGAATATTAACTTAAGAGTAACTTATCCTGGGATTGAAACATAAGTACTAAATGGCAACCAGTACTCCTAACATTAACACAGTATTTATCAACTTACTGTTAATAAATGCTACCATTTAATAAGTTAATTATTAAGTTACAGCTCGAAAATAAGTAACTTAACTCACAGCTAAGAAACCAATAAAATAACTAACTGGAAATTCAAAGATGAAAAATAATCATAATAATAACTTCACAAAATATATACAAATCTCGACATAAATTCAGTAATACCTAACTGTACTTATAAAACCCTGAATCTACTATGAAGTAAATAAGTAAGAGATAAGTGAGTATGTAAGTGTTAAAAAAGTAAACGTTCGGTTAAGTAGAAAGTGTGTTGATGAGGCAGCGGGAGTGAGTGACCAGAAACAGTGGTGCCAACGTCGTAAGTTTTGCTACAATTCAGCATAAAAATGTTACCAGACGCCGGGAGTGTTGCGTCAATTGCAGAGCTGCCAACACATCCACACTGAACTAGGATGGAACGCCTTACCTCTCCGTTTCGTGTTCATGGCGCTTCTAGTCACTCGTTTTATGTATTTTTTCAACGATAACTCACAATATTTAGTATATTACAATGTTTTTCGATTTTAATACCATGCACGAAATTTTATGTAAAATCTCATCACGAGATTGTAAATATTGTTATTTTAGTCATTCATGTATGATATATTGTTTTCCAGGGTTAATAATAGAACATATTAATATTAATGCTCTCGGGTTATTAATATTTTATATGAAATACGAATACGATATAAAATTTGAGCTAAATATATAACTTTACTAGAAGACGTAAGCAATAATTATCAGTCAGGTCTTACGTCTCCAAGTTGGCATCACTGACACAGATCGCCAAGGCCAGGGCAGTAATGACAGATTTTTATGCAAGGATATACACGTGACTCACTAACTCACACAACCCTGCCACTGTGACTCATCTACTATATAATTACCAATTAATAGTACGACAAAAACTCCTAAAACTGCGTCACTATTGTATTTAGAAGGAAAATAACGTCATTCTAAGATTAATTTCACTTGTATTCAACTAACAAAAAGACATATTTATGACTTATAGATAAAACGCTAAATATCAAAAGACAGAGACAGAATTTGGTAAAAAGAAAAGAACGTGGTCTTATTTTGGCGCCCTTCGTGTGTTAAGTATTAGAGAGATTACGTGAGCAATACCTAAATATAAGAAAGACAAGAATAATAACACTGGTGGTGGTGACCTTGTCGAGTGTTTTGGTGTGTGATGGCTACGTGTGTGTACTTGATGTAGTGTGTATAGCCTAACTTAATCCCAATCCTAATATAGCCTAACTTAGATTCAATCCTAATATAACTCAACTTAATCCCAATCCTAATATAACCTAGCTTAATCCCAGTCCTAATATAGCCTAGCTTAATCCAATCCTAATATAACTTAGCTTAATCCCAGTCCTAATATAGCCTAGCTTAATCCAATCCTAATATAGCCTAGCTTAATCCCAATCCTAATATAGCCTAGCTTAATCCCAATCCTAATATAGCCTAGCTTAATCCCGATCCTAATATAGCCTAGCTTAGTCCCAATCCTAATGTAGGCTACCTTAATGTTTGTTTTCCTCCCCCAAACTGTTCTATTCTTCCTGGGATAATGTTTCGTCGCCATACCTTAAATTAATTATATTCTCTGTATTGTATTGCTTTAGTCAGCTCTATGAATGTCTTACCTGATTGACTCACTGACACGATTACAGTACTGACTTCATCCTTAATGTCCCTGGAGTACCTCACCCCCTCCCCCCCCCCCCTTGCCCCTTCTTTCCTCTCCCCCCCCCCCCCTCCGTCGGATCATGTGGCCCACTCAAAACATATAAGACTGTTCTCTGCACCCCCGGGTTACACTGCCAGCCGTATGATCATCCTATCTCTAGATCCAAATGTAAACAAATTCTTTTAAATGTTTGTAATATATGAATGAGTTAGGTTAGGTTTGGTTGGGTAAGGTTATTCTAGATTAGGTTAGGCTGTGTTGTTAAGGTAGATTAGGTTAGGTTAGGCTGTGTTGTGTTAGGCTAGGATAGGTTAGCGTTAAGTCAGGTTTGGTCAAGCGTTCAGTTAGGTTAATCCACATTCTCTCACTATCCAACAAGAGAAGGATATCATCACATATATTTCAGTCTAGTTCTCCCGCCATAAAAGTTGATGTTTCAGAACTTAAAAAAAAAAAAAGCCTTCACTTGGTGCGTTGATGATGAGGGCAAAAATTCTCTCGTGTGTGAAATGGAAATGCAAATAGGCGTGACTTTATTGTGATGTGATTAACTGAGTTCTGTCTGTCTGGCTTTTTTGTTGTTGTTCACCCGTCTGTTTATCTGTCTGTCTGTCTGTATGTCTGTCTGTCAACCCACCCTTTAGTTTTATTATCAGTATTTGTGTGTGTGTGTGTGTTTGTTTGTTTACTCATTTCACACACACACACACACACACACACACACAAGAAAAGAAATGTTATTGTAAATACAACCATAACATGTGAAAGGTTAGTAAAACAGGTGAGAGGGAGAGAGTGAGGGGGAGGGTGAGAGAGAAAGAGAGTGAGTGAGAGGAAGGGGAGGAAAGGGAAAGGTAAGAGAGAAGGAGAGAAAGAGAGAGTAAGAGAGAAGGAGGAAAGTGAGAGAAAGAGAGAGAGAGAGAAGTGGAGGAATACAGTTACGGATGGAGGGAGGGAGGAGGGGGGGGAAGGTGAGAGAAAGAGAGGAGAACGACACTAACATCACTGTGAGTGCTGGTGACCTCGACTCTGCCATCACCACCACACTACGCCACCACCACCACACTACACCATCACCACCACATTACACCACCACCACCATCACACCATCACCACACCATACTACCACCACACTACCTTACACCACAAACACACTATCACACAACCTCACACCACAACCACACTACCCCACACCACCACTCTCACAATACCACACGCCACCACAACCACAACCACCACAATACCGCACACCACCAACACACCACCACCACCACCACACAATGGCACACCACGACACTACCACACACTACCACCACCACACAATGGCACACCACGACACTACCACACACTACCACCACACCACGACCACACTACTGCACACCACCACCACACCACGACCACACTACTGCACACCACCACACCACGACCACACCACCACCACCACCACACTACCGCACACCACCACACCACCACCGCACACCACCACACTACCACACACTGCCACCACACCACCACACTACCACAATACCACCACACCACCACACACCACCACCACACTACCGCACACCACCACACTACCACACACTACCACACACCACCACCACACTACCGCACACCACCACACCACCACACACCACCACCACACTACCGCACACTACCACACACAACCACACACCACCACCACACTACCACTCCACCACCACACTACCGCACACCACCACACTACCACACACCACCACCACACTACCGCACACCACCACACTACCACACACCACCACCACACTACCGCACACCACCACACTACCACACACTACCACACTACCACACACTACCACTACACCACCACACTACTACATACCACCACCACACTACCACCACACTAGCACACATCACCACCACGCTATCACACACCACCACCACACTACCACACAAACACACCATTACCATACACCACTACACTACCACCACCACTACCACCACACTACCACCACACAACCACCACACAACCACACACTACCACACAAACACACCATTACCATACTACCACACACCACCACACCACTACCACACAACTACACCATTATCACACACCACCACTCTACCACACAGAACCACCACACTACCACACACCACCACACCACTACCACACAACCACACCATTACCACACACCACTACACTACCACCACCACCACTCTACCACACAGCACCACCACACTACCACACACCACCACCACATTACCACACACCACCACACCACTACCAAGCTACCACTACCACACACGGTCAGAGGTAAAGGTCACTGGTCATCTTGGTACGTCACACCCCGTCACATCCCGGGGTTAGCCATAGTGTTACGTGATGTTTGACCAAACTCTATGTCAGTATCTCTTATCTACGCTATACGTCACACCCAGCGTCACACAACAGGCAACATGTGTCACACCAACGTCACACAACAGGCAGCATGTGACACACCCAGCGTCACACAACAGGCAGCTTGTGTCACACCCAGCGTCACACAACATGGTGTATGTATCATCCAGCGTCACACAACAGGCAGCATGTGTCACACCCAGCGTCACACAACATGGTGTATGTATCACCCAGCGTCACACAACAGGCAGCTTGTGACACCCAGCGTCACACAACATGGTGTATGTATCACCCAGCGTCACACAACAGCCAGCTTGTGACACCCAGCGTCACACAACATGGTGTATGTATCACCCAGCGTCACACAACAGCCAGCTTGTGTCACACCCAGCGTCACACAACATGGTGTATGTATCACCCAGCGTCACACAACAGCCAGCTTGTGTCACACCCAGCGTCACACAACAGGCAACATGTGTCACACCCAGCGTCACACAACAGGCAGCATGTGTCACACCCAGCGTCACACAACAGCCAGCTTGTGTCACACCCAGCGTCACATAACATGATATATGTAACACCCAGCGTCACACAACAGGCAGCATGTGACAGCCGGCAGCCTGTGTCACTGGCCCTGTGTAAAGATAGGGTTTGATATAATGTATTCAATCCAATAGTGTGGGCTGAGGAAGCCAGCCAGTGTGTGACGCTCACTATCTGCCAGGCCGTCACGTGTGTGTGTGTGACGCTCATTACCTGCCAGGCCGTCACGTGTGTGTGTGTGTGTGTGACGCTCACTGGCTGCTGGCACGTCACGTTGTTACCGTCACCCCCGCCATATTTGTGTCCTCCGTACCTCTGTTGAATAGTCTTAGAATGCCTTAAAGACGGCATTAGATCCTGTAATTGTCTGGTTTTTAGCGGCGTCTTCTTATGAGTCTTTTAGGTCTTATTTAAAGGATGGTCGGGTTGGTTTCGCTCCTTAAAACACTTTAATTAAGGGACTTTATAAGATCGTTCCTCTTAAAACGGTCTTAAGGGGTCTTTAAAGCTCTTCTCATTAAGGATCATTTAAAGACTCTCTTAAAGACCCCATTTCCTTATGACGATCTTTCACTTCACTTCCGGGTCTTAAAGGGTCTTTTAAGTTCCCTCTTTAGAAAACAAACTGGTCTTTATGTTTTTATTTTTATTTTTTATTTTTACTCCTTAAAGAACGATTTTAAGGGAGGTTCCATTAAAAATAGTTCCCTCCACCTCCCCTTCCCTACCCTTTCCCCTTCCATACCCTACCCCTCTCCCCTCTTAACGAGATAGTCTTAGGTTTTGGGGTTCGTAATCAAAGACCCCGATTAAGAGGATTAAAAAACAAAAACCCCGGGCGCTGAAAAAGTCTTAAAAATACCCTTAAATTCTCTCTCTTTTTTTAATGGAGGGTGTTTAAAGACCCCCCTTAAAGACGTCAACAGTACTACCATTTAAAGGATGTAGTTTATTTAAGAGGGTTAAATGTCACCCCCCCCCCTACCCCCTATTTTCCATACGACATTCATAGGGGTCTTTAAATTTGACTTCCCCTACTTCTTCCCTCTCTTCCTCCACCTCCTCCTCTTCCCCTTAGTCCATCATCTCTTCTTCATTCTTCTCTTCTTCCTCTCCCCCCCATCCCCCCATCCCTCTCTTACCCGTTTAAAGACAGTCTTAGAAAAGAGGTCTTTATAAATTATCCCTTAATGACTACCACTATCCGTTTTAAAGACTCCAAAGAAAGAATCTCTTACTCGAGGCGGGGGGAAGGGAGGGGTCTTTAAATAATTCCGGGTTTAAAGGCGGTCTTAGAGGGGTTTAAAGACCCGGACTTAAAGAGGCAGTGCGAGTTAGTCTTAAAGCCGTGTTTGGGGAACCCGCCAGAGCTACTTTAAACATGATTTGGCGGGAAGGGGAGAGAGAGGTGAGGGAGAGAGTGGTGAGGGAGGGAGAGAGAGGTGAGGGAGGTGGTGGTGAGGGAGTGGTGAGGGAGAGGGAGAGAGAGGTGAGGGAGGTGGTGGTGAGGGAGAGAGTGGTGAGGGAGAGGGAGAGAGAAGTGAGGGAGGGAGGGAGAGAGTGGTGAGGGAGAGAGTGGTGAGGGAGGGAGAGAGAGGTGAGGGAGGTGGTGGTGAGGGAGAGAGTGGTGAGGGAGAGGGAGAGAGAAGTGAGGGAGGTGGTGGTGAGGGAGAGAGTGGTGAGGGAGAGAGTGGTGAGGGAGGGAGAGGGAGGTGGTGGTGAGGGAGAGGGAGAGAGAAGTGAGGGAGGGAGGGAGAGAGTGGTGAGGGAGAGAGTGGTGAGGGAGAGAGTGGTGAGGGAGAGAGTGGTGAGGGAGAGAGTGATGAGAGAGAGAGAGTGATGAGAGAGAGTGGTGAGGGAGAGAGTGGTGAGGGAGAGCGTGATGAGGGAGAGAGTGGTGAGGGAGAGAGTGATGAGAGAGAGAGAGGTGAGGGAGAGTGGAAGAGGTGAGGAAAAGAGAGGTGAGGGAGAGAGTGATGAGGGAGAGAGTGGTGAGGGAGAGAGTGATGAGAGAGAGAGAGGTGAGGGAGGGAGAGAATGGTGAGAGAGAGAGAGAGAGGTGAGGGAGGAAGAGGTGAGGAAAAGAGAGGTGAGGGAGAGAGAGAGAGAGAGAGAGAGAGAGAGAGGAAGAGGTGAGGAAAAGAGAAGTGAGGGAGAGAGTGGTGAGGGAGAGAGAGAGAGGTGAGGTAGAGAGAGGTAAGGGAGAGGCGTGATGATATGGAAAGGGGGAGAGAGGGAGAAAGATGGGGGGTGAAGAGAGAGGAATAGAAGGTTTATAGGATGAGTAAGGATGAGAAGTAGAGGGATGAAGGTGAGGAGACGGAGAGAAAGGTGAGAGGAAGGGGAGGGAAAGAAAAGGAGGTGAGAGATAAAGGGAGAGAGGAGAAAGGTCAGAATAAGGGAAAAATATGGGAATTCAGTGTAGGGTCTTCGCTCACCTTGGAAGCCATATTGCTCGTCATATATGCAGAGAGAGAGAGAGAGAGAGAGAGAGAGAGAGAGAGAGAATATTTACTTAAGACCTATTGAGAATCTTGATCTCGTAAGTTAAGTGAGATTATTAAATTTATCTTACGAAGTTTTAAGAATACGAAGTTTAAGTCCTGGGGAAGGTTTTAAAGTTTAATGGAATTGGTTTTTAGGAGGTTTTAAGGGGTGTCCAGTTAACAATGTTTATTTTTAGGCCTCGTTTAATAAGGTTTAGTTGGTGTTTTAAGGCTTCCTACTCCCTCCCTCCCTCCCTCCCTCCCCCCCCTTTCTTCCCTCTCCATTCCCCCCTCTCTTTTCCTTCCCTCTCCATTCCCTCCCTCCCCTTCTTTCCCTCTCCATTCCCCCCTCCCCTTTCCTTCCCTCTCTATTCCCCTCTCTCCATTCTCTCCCTCTCTCCCCCTTCCACGCCCTTCAGTCACTTCTTCTATCCTCAACCCCTCCACTCTCCCTCTCCCACCACTCCTTCCTACCTCACCACTCCTACAATTCCTTCCCTCCTTCCTCCTCCTTCCCTCCATCTCCCCATAATCCCTCCTCCTTTTTTCCATATCTCCCTCTCCCCTATTCCCTCCCTCCCTCCCTCCCTCACAGGTATAGTGGCCAGGTGAACATAAGCTGGCCAGGCCTTCACACACCCTCGTCATGTTTCATTGCATTTTCTTCACTAATTTCTAAGCTCAAAATAATGGAGGTGATTTTATGAGTTATTGTGAGTTTCTGTGAGTATATGTCAGGAATTTTGAGAATTTTATGAGATATTATTGTAATTTGGAATTTTCTTTTGAGTTACGGTGATTTTTTTTTCTGGGTGTTCTTGGGTCAGTTATTTTGTGTGTGGTATTTCTAGTGATTTTTTTTTTAGTTTCTGAGATTTTGTGATTTATTGTGATTGTTTTTTTTAGTTTCTGAAATATTTGTTAATTATTCTGAATAAAATTAATGAAAAGTTAACCTAAACGTGACTAAAATTAACCTCATCTGATCTTAAATTAACTCAGTTTAACCTTTCTCGGGCACCTTAATTAAACCATTAACCTCATAAGTGGAAGTCAAACTTAACCAGAGTTGATAAAATCCATCCAAATTAACCATCATTAACCTAATTTAACAAGGTGTAACACGGTCCAACCCAAATTAACCAGAAATAACACATTGCAACCCAGTTTAGCCATAATTAACCGAATCTACCAAAGGTAACCAGAATTAACCCCCCAAAACTAGGTAGAATTGAACCGAATTAACCCACATTTAACCTCACCTGGGCTAATGAGTGGGTGTTAGCAGTCTCCAGGTGGGCGGAGTGTCGAAGGGGGAAATTTATGCAGGGGATTAAATGTGGCGTGAATCTCTGGAGACAAAAGACGTGAAGTTAGTCTTTAAGTCCAGAGGAGAAACGAGGGAGAGACAAAGTGGGAGGGAGGAAAGGTGGGGAATATAGGGAAGGAAGGTAGGGATGAAAGGTGGGGAGGTATGGATGGAAGGTAGGAGGAGGCGAAGGAAAGAAAGTGAAAGAGAGAGAGATAATATTCAACACGCGGATAATCAAGTGACCAGAATCAAACACCAACAGACAGACACACCGTACAGACACACAGACTCAAACACGGGACACAAGGAAGGAATGTAAACAGAGAAACTAGATACCAGATGAACAACGATATTATAGAGAAATCCGAATGTGAGAAAGATTTAGGAGTAATCATAAGTAGGAATCTTAAGCCAAGTAAACAATGTGTATTTGCTCCAAACAAGGCTAATAAAGTACTTGGGTTTATACAAAGGAGTGTTAGTTACAAGACTAGCGAGGTCATCCTAAAACTATATCTTGCGCTTGTGAGACCTCACTTGGATTACTAAGTTCAATTCTGGTCACCGTATTACAGAATGGATATAGAACCCCTGGAAAGAATTCAGAGGAGAATGACAAGACTAATCCCGGGCATTAGGAACCTTGAGTACAGAGACAGGTTAAAGCATCTTCATTTGCACTCCCTCGAGAGACGTAGAGTGAGGGGCGATATGATAAGAGGTGTATAGCTGGAAGTCAGGGCTAAACAAAGGGGACATTACAAAGGTACTCAAACTATCCAACCAGGAGCGAACTCGTAACAATGGTTTTAAATTAGACAAATTTAGATTCAGGCGCGAAATAGGTAAACATTGGTTTGGTAACAGAGTAATGGATGAATGGAACAAGTTACCAAATATCATCATTAACTCGAATACGCTGAATAGCTTCAAACATACAGTAGGTTGGATGGATATATGAGCAATAGGGGTTGGGTGTAAACGGGACTGCCCAGTATGGGCCAATAGGCCCGCTGCAGTTTCCTCCATTCTTATGTTCTTTTGTTGATTGCAGGAAACATAACTCACACACAAGGTCAAGAAGTATATAATAATAATAAAATGTATCATCATACTAAAAATATATTCACACACCCCAAATAATATATATATTCTCCTCCTGAAAACCAGAATCCCCAAAATAGAGTGAAGCGGCAGGTGCTGTTCGAACACCAGGAGTCGAATCACTTGCCTGAGCTATAAAACAAGACCTTGGTTGTGTGTAAATCATCTTAACATACCTTTAGGCCTTAATACAACGTCTACTTAAAGAATATACTATTAGCATATTTAAATAGATACGAGTCTTGTTCGTATACTTCACTGGTTGTGTGTGTGTGTGTGTGTGTGTGTGTGTGTGTGTATCCGGTCACCCTGCGCATCATAGTGGGAAAATATGTCAACAAACTAAATACTAAATCAAATCTATATAGATATATATATCACATTTGCTTCATTTTGAATTTAAAAACAATAACACTCATGACATTTAGTTCTGTGCGAGAATTACATCAGCATTTCTCAGCATTGGTACATTTCTTCTTGATTTTCAGCATTTACTGAAAATTTTCCCCTCACCCTTAAATTCTCGGCATTTATTTAATATCTTTCTCACTTTAATTCTCTCAGCATTTAGTGAAAATTATCCCCCATTTATCAACATCAATTGCCTGTTTTGCATATTCTGTTAATTCCTCAGCATTTATTAAGCATTTTTCTCATTCATTTTATTATGCAACCGGAATTCACAATTACTCACCCCCCTACCCCCCCACCCCTTTCTCTCAGCTAGCCTCCCGTGACGTCACATCCTTTCTCACCCCGAGCTGTGTACACAAGAGAGGATGTATCCAAAAAGTGAACACATTCTCTCATAACTGTTGTAGCTTTATAAGTATGTCCATTGTTACTTATTACTTAAATATGGCCACAATTACCTGTTACTTAAATATGGCCAAAATTACTTGTTACTTAAATATGACCATAGTTACTTATTACTTAAATATGGCCAAGATTACATTTACAACACTATGAAAACGTTATTGTTGTTATTGACTGTTATTAAGTACGTTTGTTATTGACGTAAATTTGTATATAATTGTTTGGTGTTATTAAGTGTGTGTGTGTGTGTGTGTGTGTGTGTTCATTGCACTCATACCCTCGTTGCCATTCTCTCTCTCTCTCTCTCTCTCTCTCTCTCTCTCTCTCTCTCTCTCTCTCCTCGTCATTCTAACAACAGCCAGCCACTCTCAGTGTTGTGTTGTGTTGGTCTTCACGCTATCACCAGTTTCCGCTAATGCCCACACACCCAGGGGAGAGAGAGAGAGAGAGAGGGGGGGGGGGGAGAAAGAGAATAGATAGAGAGATAAAAAGAAAGAGAGAGATAAAGGGAGGAAAGCACCAAAAAAGAGATAAATAAATGAAAGATATAAATGGAAAGTAATGGAATAATGAAGAGGAAGAGAGAGAGAGAGAGAGAGAGAGAGAGAGAGAGAGAGAAAAAATTTAATATGAAAAACAATAAAATAATGAAAGAAAGAATATAGAGATTTTTTAAAGATAGAAACATAGAAGGAAAGTGAAAAGTTAAGATAGAAAAAATAAAGGAATAAATATAAGATAGAGGAAACACAAGATAAAGAGAGAAAATGGAAGGGAGAGGAAATATTAAGACCACTTTTTTTTTTAATAATAATAAATTCACTTGAGGTAAAATTAAAATCTACATATTGCATTTTTATCCTATTCTTTCCTTCTCTTTTATACACATATATATTTTCTCTTCGGTTTTTGTAAGAATTTTTATTTTTGTTGTTGTTGATTATTTACTCAGACGATGAAATTTCTTGGAATTATAAATGTTAAGATGTTTCTTCTTCTTTCAGGGTAAACTTTATTATTAACATTATTGACTACGATTGGTAAAAGTTCTGGCTTCGATCTTTAAAAGTTGTAAAAGTCGTGTAAATAATGGAGGTTAACTACTTACACACATACACCGGCTGACTGCTTACTTTAATAATTATATAAGTGGTAATAGTGTAAAAAAAAATAGTAAGTGTGTAAATGATTTTATTTTGGTAAAAGAGTTTGACTTGATGAATATTGTGTGGTGTTGCATGCGCAGTATCCCTTAACTGATTTGCATATGGAAAACTAAATGAATAACGGAAGTGAATAACTGCTGTGTGTGTGTGTGTGTGTGTGTTTTGGTAGTGATGGTGGTGGTGGTGGCTGCTTGTAGTGGTGGTGCTGGTAGTGCTGATGATGGTGGTGGTGCTGCTGCTGGTAGTGGTGGTGCTGGTAGTGATGATGGTGCTGGTGGTGCTATTGATGGTGGTGATAGTGCCGATGGTGCTAAGGCGTGGTTTAAGGAGCAGTAACGGGTGAAGGAGCTACTAAGTCGTGGTTTAAGGAGCAGTAACAGGTGAAGGAGCTACTAAGGCGTGGTTTAAGGAGCAGTAACGGGTGAAGGAGCTACTAAGGCGTGGTTTAAGGAGCAGTAACAGGTGAAGGAGCTACTAAGGCGTGGTTTAAGGAGCAGTAGGAAGACTTGTATAAGAGTGACATAGTGAGTTTGAAGTAAGGACAGACATAACACAAGTGCTTTGGACTCTGAAATATTATTACATACCCAAGTTGTGTAAAATTCTAAAGGTCACACACACACACACACACACACACACACACACACACACACACACACACACACCACACCACACCACACTAAAATTAAAACGCTCCACCACCCCCATTGACTTACCAATGAAACTCTTAAGGAGTTCTCCCCGGAGCTTGCTAAACCCCTATGCTCCATCATCAATGCTTCTCTCAGTCAAGCAAGATGCCCAGCTGACTGGAAGACCTCTTATGTATCACCAGTGCCCAAGTCAACCAGCCCACAATCCTTTAATCAGCTACGACCTATTGCAATCACCCCAATACCCAGCTTAATCTGTGAAAGTTTTGTGTTCGACTGGGCTTATGCTGATATTGCAGGAGTCGTAGACCCTCAGCAATTTGGCAACATGAAAACTTCCTCCACCACTCACTGTCTTGTCAGCTTTCTCGATTACTTATACCGCCATCTCGAGAAACGAAAAACGTCTGTAGCTGTCGCCTTCATTGATTTCACTAAAGCATTCGACCTAGTCGACCACAATATAATCATCAACAAAGCTATTGACCTCGGGCTTCGGAGAAGTCTTATACCATGGCTTACAGACTTCCTCAGTGACCGACGCCAAGCTGTACGCTTCCGAGGGGCTGTCTCCACCTTTCAGTCACTCACCTGTGGCGTCCCCCAAGGCACCAAGATGGGTCCACTCTGCTTCCTTATGCTCATCAATGATGCCCTAAGAGAAACCCCTGCTCGCTGGAAATATGTCGACGACTCCACCATTGGGATCAGCGTCAACAATTCTACTCCCAACTATACCGCCCTTCAGGATTTATTGAACAGTCTTCAAAACTGGGCCACCAACAACCATGTCACCATCAACCATACCAAGACCATGGTTATGCACATCAACCTCTCCCTCGACATTGTCCCACCTCCTTCCATTACAAAGGTACTCAAACTATCCAACCAGGAGCGAACTCGTAACAATGGTTTTAAATTAGATAAATTTAGATTTAGGCGTGAAATAGGTAAACACTGGTTTGGAAACAGAGTAGTGGATAAATGGAACAAGTTACCAAATATCATCATTAACTCGAATACGCTGAATAGCTTCAAACATAGGTTGGATGCTTATATGAACAATAGGGGTTGGGTGTAAACGGGACTGCCCAGTATGGGCCAATAGGCCCGCTGCAGTTTCCTCCATTCTTATGTTCTTATGTTCTAATTCCACTTTAAATTGTCTTAGTTTTATGGACTTAATTTCTTGGTGTTAATTCTGCAAGAGGTGGAAGAAAGGGAAAATTCGCCCATTTCGTCCAATGATTTTCCTCTGGACAAAATCCCATTGGCTTAGAATATTTTAAACTTAATTCCTTGTTACGGTATGGATAGATGGGTTAGGATGAGTTAGGTTAAGTTAGTTTGAGATTATGTTAAGTTAGACAAGACTTTGTTAGGATACGTTAAATTGGCTGAGCTAAATAAAGCTAAAAGATTGTTAAATTAATACGGTTGAGTTAAATTGAGTAGATTCAGATAATTAACTTATGTAGTTAAATTGGTTAAGTAGATTAAACGAGATTTTATCTTACAAACCGATCAAGACAATAAGGGCGTGGTGGGTGTGACTGTCTTATTACACACGCTGGTAACTGTAAACCTCCCGAGTCGTGCTGATAATGCTGGTATATAAACCCCCAAATTAATGTAGACAGTTGGCCACGAATTGAACATGAGGCGTGACATGGTCTTGTGCTCCGTGTGTGATGTTTACAAGGAGGACGTAGAGAGAGAAAAGCGCGCCAAATTTTTAGACGCTGATGATGGTGTTGCATTCCTTGTTGATTTTTATTCCTTGGTGCTACACGTGTGTTAGTTTTATTATTATTATTATTATTAATATGATTATTATTCGTGTTTTGTTATGGAAGAAAAAAATCTTAGTGACCATAAAACTGATTTTTTCTCGCCTTGATATTTCTGTCTTTTAATTTAATAATAAGTCTCCCTGTCGTTTGCATTATTAATATCGACCATTTTTATACCCCAGCTGTGTGGATGCAGAGGCTTAATATTTTTGGGTGTAGGTTTGTGTGCCAGTGGGTCTCGGGGGGGGGGGGGGGGCACTGATACACGCTCAGTTTTCATGTCTAGGGCATGTCTATTTCTTTGTTTTTTTTCGTGAGGTATAGTGGTGGGGGGGGGGGGGGGGAGCCTTTTGTGGCAACTATAGCTGGTCTGCGTTAAAATATTGTTATTTAGTGTGCTTCATAACACATCAGGTGTGTGTGTGCGCTCGTGCTTGCTGTAGTTTGCTGGGTTTTAATAACAATGCTGTAGAAACCCCCAACCGGTCACACTTAAGAACATAACATAAGAACATAAGAAAATAAGGAGTCTGCAATAGGCCGGTTGGCCTGTGTTGGTAGCGTATGTTTGTGATGAAGTTGTGGTGGTGGAGGATTGTGGTAGAAGGTGATGGTGGTTACTGATGGAGAAGAGGAAGTGATAGAGATCGTGGTAGTTGTTGTTGGTAGCGTGATAGGACAAAGATGGGGGAGGGCGAAAATTGTGGTAGGTGATGGTGGTAGCGTGATGGGACGTTGAGGAGAATGAAGGCAGGGATGGTAGTGGTGGTAGTGATGGTAATGGTAATAAGGTAATAATTAACGTGGGCATAAAGCTTATCATTATGGTATTAATTATTAACAAGTCGCCGGGACAGTTACATAAGAACATAAGAACATAAGGAGTCTGCAATAGACCAGTTGGCCTGTGCATGGCAGCTCCTGTCGAGAGTTACTACCACTCTCTATCATGAATCTATCTAGCTTCCTTTTGAAACTTTCCAGAGTTCCCGCACTTACTACAAAGTTGCTAAGCTTGTTCCACTCGTCCACCACCCTATTTGTGAACCAGTTTCTTCCTATCTCCCTCCTAAACCTAAACTTATCCAACTTGAATCCGTTGCTCCGAGTCCTATCCTGCTCGGATATTATAAGAACTTTATCTATATCCCCTCTCTTGATTCCTTTCACCCACTTAAATACTTCTATTATATCTCCCCGCACTCTTCGTCTTTCTAGGGAATGCAAGTTAAGCTTCTTTAACCTATCCTGATATGGAAGGTTTTTAAGTCCAGGAATCATTTTTGTCATTCTTCGCTGCACCGACTCTAGTGAATTTATATCCATTCTATAATAGGGGCACTAGAACTGAACCGCATAATCGAGGTGCGGCCTAACTAGCGCAAGATATAGTTGCAATAAGACCTCTGCACTCTTGTTACTTACACTTCTAGATATAAAACCCAATACTCTGTTTGCCTTATTTCGAACATTAACGCACTGTTTTCTAGGCCGTAGGTCCGGGCTTACAAGTACCCCTAGGTCTCTTTCACAAGTCGACTTCTCTAGGTTGATGTTGTTAAGGCTGTATACATTATAAGTATTTGTTCTTCCAATATTAAGTACGCTGCACTTGCTGGTGTTGAATTTCATTTGCCATTTTTCAGACCACCCCTGCAGTTTATTTAGATCCTCCTGTAATGCATTTGCATCCTGCCCTGAATTAATTTGCCGCCCTATTTTGGTGTCATCTGCAAACTTGCCTATGTCACTGCTGATCCCAGTATCTAAATCGTTTATAAGAACATAAGAACATAAGAAAGTGGGATACTGCAGGAGGCCGACTGGCCCAAACAGGGCAGATCCCTTTCACACCCATCCCAGCACTTCCATGTGCCTATCCAACTTCGTCTTGAAGCTCCCTAGCGTCCCCGATCCTACTATAGCACTCGGTAGCCTATTCCACATATCTACAACTCTATTACCAAACCAGTGCCTGCCTATATCCTTTCTGAATCGGAATTTATCTAATTTAAAGCCATTTGTTCTAGTTATTTCGTTATTACTGAGCTTCAGAACATCTTCCATTTTAACCTTTGTTAATCCCACTTACCCACTTGAACACCTCTATCATATCTCCCCTAACTCTACGCCTCTCTAATGAATGCAAACCTAAGCTTTTCAGTCTTTCTTCATATGGAAGGTTTCTAATATTATGGATCATTTTTGTCATTCTTCTTTGTACTCTCTCCAAAGAATCTATGTCCATTCTATGTAGATTATGAACAAGAGTGGGCCAAGTACTGACCCCTGGGGAACCCCACTGGTTACACGGCCCCACTCAGATTTAACACCATCTACGCTGACCCTCTGCGTTCTATCGGTGAGCCATGATTTTATCCAATTTAAAACTTTCCCCTCGAGGCGACTCCGTCCACCTGTACGTCTGTAAAATCCACAAATATTTCATTACTTGATAATTAATTTATTATCATTTCACAGTATATTGTAACAAATTGTGAAAATAACTAAGGGTCCCACTAAAAGTATGATTAGGGCAGCTTTCTTGGGCTATCGGTGGTTAAATCGACTCGTTGCATACAGTACTGCACGGTCTATGTACTACGTGCTGAACCAGTGGTAAATTGTATGGTGATTTAACTACAAGCACACAAAGCTTCTCACTGACCCGTCCCTTAGTGTTTTCCCTTTAGTTGATGCAATGGATCTTAATGTTTCAAGAGAGGGGCGACACAGGATGGTGGTCGACAAGAGTATTCAGACTCGAATGTACTGTATGTTGAAGCGACTCCTGGGCAGTGAAGGTAATAGCTAAATACGTAACGGCTAATGAGGTGATAAGTGGCGAATTGATGAAATAAAACAAAAAGATTGAAGATTAGTAGCCGCAGTTAAGCAGTTACCAGTGAGAATCCCACTGGGCATCGTACTAGGTGTTGTGAAATTTTAACTGGCTATAATTTGTCCCTCTTCAGATTACCACACCAAATGAAGTATTGCCACAAACCAATGTAGGAAAACTTCTCTGACATGTTCGTGAGTAAACAATGGAACAAGTTACCAAATATCATCATTAACTCGAATACGCTGAATAGCTTCAAACATAGGTTGGATGCTTATATGAGCAATAGGGGTTGGGTGAAAACGGGACTGCCCAGTATGGGCCAATAGGCCCGCTGCAGTTTCCTCCATTCTTATGTTCTTATGTTATGTACTACGTGTCTGCTGTTCAACGCCTCAGCTCACATGATCTACGTGTGTAAACATTAATCTGTATGTTCCTTCACCTTTCTCTAGTGAAGGCTTTTGTTAAACTACCAATGTATGTAATAAGTCATTTATGTCCAATGTATATTTTCAGCCTTCGGACTGCAGAACTTTTTCAATAAACCGTTTATAATTATTATTATTTACACACACACACACACACACACACACACACACACACACACACACACACACACATTCATAAATACTTCGAAATTATATACTTATGTTCACATATACTGTACATAAGATCACAAATTGATAACAGAGAGAGAGAGAGAGAGAGAGAGAGAGAGAGAGAGAGAGAGAGAGAAACAAACATAAACACAGAAAGAGAGAGAGACAGAAACACAGACAGGGATAAACAGACAAAGAGAGAGAGAGAGAGAGAGAGAGAGAGAGAGAGAGAGAGAGAGAGAGATTGCACCAAGAACTACCGTGATTGAGGACAGCTCAGGTGTTAGGCAATGTTGACAAGTGTGGTCAGTGAGGCAGACTACAACTGGCCAAACATCTGTGTGATTACGTGGGTAGGTTAGCTGTGTACAGTACCTTCCGCTACATGGTCCAACTAATGGTTTATAGTAGTTGTAGTAGTGGTTGTGGTGGTGGTAGTAGTGGTTGTGGTGGTGGTAGTAGTGGTTGTGCTAGTGGTAGTAGTAGTAGTAGTGGTGGTTGTGGTGATGGTTATATAAGTAGCGGTAGTAGTGTTTGTTGTAGTAGTAGTAGACTCGCGGAGCTGATCTCCGAACAGAAGCAGCAGCCCAGAAGTTATGTCACAGCCTGGATGAGATGTCGACTGTCCTTCTCTCTCCTTCGGTCGGCTTTGCTCTGCCTCAGGGGAACGAGAGCTTCTGCCCCTACTCCGACAACTGCTGCAGATATTGACTATGAGGCTACAGTCACTGAATGCCGCATGGATCTGCGGCTCAACTAATTTAATACAGATAGGATAGCTTCTTATGTATTAGGATATTTAATATTAAGGTAAATAAATGGTGGCGAAGGTGTGGCTATTGGGGGAGGCTGGAGGCCACGTTTGAAAAAAAAAAAAAAAAAAAAAAAAAAAGTAGTAGTAGTAGTAGTAGTAGTAGTAGTAGTACTACTACTAGTAGTAGCGTTGTGGTAGTTGCATTACTAATAGCTGTGTTAGTATTATTATTAGTAATAGCAAATAGCAATGATAGTAATGTCTTTATTATTTTTAGAAAACGAAATATAGTCGAGTTTGAAAGGTAAGAATATTAATTACTAAGGTACAGGTGTAAGAGCTCGATTTTGACATGGAATTAATGAGACTCAGGTGTGTTGGACAGGTTGGTAGCTGCCCAGGTGGTGATGAACTCAGGGTTGGTGCCAGAGAGTTGGGCTGGGTTAGGAAAAGGTGTTAATATGATGGGTGAGTGCTAACAGTTAACGGAGGGTTTAATCATATACTGTTGGTCAGGTAGTTAACGGTAATTTTTTTTACGTACTATTTATGAGCCACAGACACAAGCAGTTAACCACAACAGTCACAAACAGTTAACTATAGACATACAAACACTTATCAAACAAACACACGTAAACAATTCGCCACAAACACACAATTAACCACAAACACACGTAAACAATTCACCACAAACACACAATTAACCACAAACACACACGAACAATTCACCACAGGCACACAATTAACCACAAACACACAAACAGTTCACCACAAGCACACAATTAACCACAAACACACGTAAACAATTCACCACAAAAACACATTTAACCACAAACACACATAAACAATTCACCACAAGCACACAATTAACCACAAACACACGCAAACAATTCACCACAAAAACGTAAACAATCAACCACAAACAGACGTAAACAGTTATTTTGGCCCTCTGTTGCTACCTTGATATGACGTCAACACACAGCTCTTTCAACAGGGGCGAATATATTGAAAAACGCAGAAGAGAGGAGAGAGAGTTTGGGTGACGCGTGGGAGAGGGAAGTAAGAGAGCGTGGGAGTGTGGCAGGCGTGGGAGAGTAAATGAGAAGCGTAGGTGGCGTGGGAGAGTGAGTGAGAGGGATATTAACTAAGAGGCGTGGAAGGGTGCGTGAGAGGGATATTAACTAAGAGGCGTGGAAGGGTGAGTGAGAGGGATATTAACTGAGAGGCGTGGAAGGGTGAGTGAGAGGGATATTAACTAAGAGGCATGGAAGGGTGAGTGAGAGGGATATTAACTAAGAGGCGTGGAAGGGTGAGTGAGAGGGATATTAAGTAAGAGGCGTGGATGGGTGAGTGAGAGGGACATTAACTAAGAGGCGTGGAAGGGTGAGTGAGAGGGATATTAAGAGGCGTGGGAGGGTGAGTGAGAGGGATATTAACTAAGAGGCGTGGAAGGGTGAGTGAGAGGGATATTAAGTAAGAGGCGTGGGAGAGTGAGTGAGAGGCGTGGGAGAGCAAGTGAGAGGCGTGGGTGGCTTGGGAGAGTGTGTTGAGGGAAGCATGGTTTTCCCTGCACCGTGTTTTTTTTTCTCATTGCCTTTCCCCTTCCCCTTTCTCCCTCCATCACCACCTCTCTCCCTTACCCCTTCTCCCCTCCCTCCTCCCTCCCCCTCCCTCCCTTACCCCTTCTCCCCTTCCTCACCACCTCTACGCCCTTCCCTCCTCTACCCCCTTCCTTCCTCCCCTCTCCCAGCAGCGTGGGAGAGGGGTTGCTCACATCCGGTTAACTCTCACTCTCGTTGTTCTGATCACCCTCCAAATGTCACTAAGATCGTGGACCTTTTAAACCGGATGTTACAAATGCTAGATGCTGTCGCTGTCTCTCTGTCTCTGTCTGTATGTATATCTGTCTGTTTATCTCTCTGTCTGTTTTTGCATGTGTGTGATTAGTGTGTGTGTGTATATAAATCTGTCTGTCTGTCTATGTATTTATGTTTGCATCTGCTTCTGTGTGTGTGTGTGTGTGTGTGTGTGTGTGTGGTACTCAGTAGAAGCAATAGTGTAAGTAGTGGTGGTAGAGGCAGTGATGATAGTAGTAGTAGTAGTAGTAGTAGTAATGGTGATAGTGGCAAAAGTATTGGTAATCGTAGTTGTAATAGTGGTTGTGGTAGCAATGGTTATAGTAGTGTTAGTAATAGTGGTAGCAATAGTAGCAATTATTGTAGTAATGGTGGGTAGTGGTAGTGATGGCAGGGACCAAGTATATTACCAGGTAAAAGGTCTGGTATGTCAAGTATGCTATGGTCGGATCCTCTCTCTCTCTCTCTCTCTCTCTCTCTCTCCCTCTCCCCAGCTTCCAGATTACCAGACTAGGTTACCATACACGTCAGAATTGTACTATACTCGACTATTAATCATTTCGTTCTCTGGTCTCCTATTTAAGAAGTAAATTCTATGGTATTTATCTTTGAGAATTTGGTTACTGCGATGGAATTCGAATCACGTGAAAAATTGATACCGCCAGCTTATTTTACCTGATGAAAAAACACTCTTAACACTACCTAGAGGGGTTAGATTAGGTAAGGTTAGATCAGATTAGGTTAGGGTTAGGTTAGGTTAGGGTTAGGTAAGGTTAGGTTAATCTTAAGGTGAAATAAACTGAGAGTAATCTTTAAGTGATCTATAAACATTATGACACTACTTTCAGACTCTATCCTAAACGTAACGTAACGTAACCTAACCTAACTCACCAGGTAGCGTTATAGTATTTAATCATCAGGTGAAATAAGGTGAAGGGGCTAATAATCTTCAAGTGATCTCATTTACCGTAAGTTTATTTCAAATTCTGGGACCTGAACGACGAATAAAGTAAAAAAAAAAAAAAAAATCCGACAACAAATATTATTACTGTACGATATCCTTTCCACACTTTTTTTTTTCTCCCCAAAAGATTAAATCATAGATGTGTATGTACGATAATTTTTCCCTCTGTAGGTGATGCTTGTATGGTCATAACGAAAAAATAGTCAGGATTCTTACTTATATATTTTTACTCTCTCAGGTGAAGAAGGGAATGAGGGTAGTTGTAGTCTCAGCATTATTCTGAAGTTATTGTTTACTATCGTGTTTGTGTCTCGGCTAAATATTGAGCCAATTGGATGCCTTCACACGTTTCCAGTTAGAAATTTACCGGTTCATGGGAAGATTAACTCATCCCAGTATATTTCACTCGATTTTGTATCCTGATGTTACCTAGCGGAGGGGGGGGGGTGTAGGTTGAGATTAGGTTAGGTTATGTTAGGATAGGATACGATAGGTTAGACCCTTACCTATCCCCTCACATGTATATCATTGGTCGAATTTTTACTTCAATAACTCCGTAAGTTCACACCGAAGTACCCATTATTATTATTAATATTATTATTACGTCTTACCAGTTAATGAAAGTAACTTTGATATAAAAAAAAACTAACATTAACAAATTGTAACATTAAATCGCGCGACATTTTCCTTTCGCGGTCTGTCGTTTCGTAAGTCAAAAAAGTTAACAAATCAGTAAAAACACGACCACAATACTTCATTATAATCTTTTTACTGCCAGAAAATTATCTTACGAAATTCAAGCAAAGATTCGAATAAAATTGTTAATCCTTTTTACTTTTGGCAGCGGTGTTCAATATCAAGGTTCCCTCCCAGGTTTTAATTTGTGGCAGCGTAAATATTCAGAGTGTGACTGTCATGACGAACGCTCTCAGCTGATGGTTATAAGAATCATCGTGTGATTCTTAAACCCTCTAAGTATAAACACAGTACATTGTTTTGATTCTTAATTTATGCATTGTTTTGTTTTGTTAACGAATTTTCTTTGTTTTAACGTATTTTCTCCTAGCTTGTTTAACTTATTTTCTACTTGCTTCTTTTAACTTATTTTTTACTTATCTGCTATAACTTATTTCCCACCTACCTGTTATAATTGGATATCTTATTACCAATATACCGTAATATTAAACTATGACCTATTTAAATCAGGAACTAAATTAACGTATTTCCTCCTGATTTTTAGATGTTGTAATGAACGGTACTGAGGTCAGTAATATAAGCTGTGTCCCTTTGATGTTTATTGATAATTAATAGGAGATCTGTTTAATACACCATACATGTTGTTTGTAGTGATTGATGCTTTTTATTGTATTCGTGTATGTTATTAGTAATTCGTTATAATGTACAGCTCATACATACATACAAACATACATACAGTACATATTAGTGTTTATGTACTGTAGTATAAGACCTGAATATCATACACCATTTGAATTAGATATTTATTTTTCAGTCCATTTACTATTACTGTTGTTAATTTCAGATGGTGTTGACTACCTGGGGAGGGAGAGTTAAGCTGTGTTCTCCAGGTGTAAGTCTGTACACAACACTCCAGGATTATAGAGTAAGTGTTTCATATCTATAATTATTTAGAGTTCAATAACTTTCTGGTGGTGTGGTTATAGTGTCCTTGGTTCTGATTGGTTGGTGGTGTGGTTGTAGTGTCCTTGGTTCTGATTGGTTGGTGGTGTGGTTATGATGTCCTTACTTCTGATTGGTTGTTGGTGTGGTTATAGTGTCCTTGGTTCTGATTGGTTGGTGGTGTGGTTATGATGTCCTTACTTCTGATTGGTGTGTGTGTGTGTGTGTGTGTGTGTGTGGAGCCTCCTACCAGCCACTCTCACGGACCCACTCTGGGATTCCCTCACCTTGTCCCCGCCACCTCCACCGAATCTATCACCACCACCACCACCATCCCCACCACCGCCACCACCACCACCACCACCACCTGTACAAACGATAGAGGAAAGGTACAAAAAAAAAATGACGACCTATTTCTGTGTCTGAGTCGATTGGATTCGTTCTCACAGTTAAAAGAGAAATCTAACGTACAGTACTTACCTTTTTGAGAATGTGGGCCGTAAAGACACTCCCAGGCGGACGGTCACTACACCACCTCCCTCTCTCCCCGAAATACAATCTCTCTCTCTCTCTCTCCTTTATTGACGTATTTCATTCACACTAAAACCCCATAATAAACTGACAAGTGAATCCCTACTCCCCATCCCCACTCAACAAAAGTCCAGCCCTAATCCCTAACCCACCCTTAAAAAAAAAAAGTTCTCAGTCCAAAAATAAAGATAGATGAAAAAAAAGAGGAACTTAGAAGACCCCCCATTTTCAACATCATTAACCACGGGCTTCTGAAACGCCAAACTTCCCTCAATTGTGAACAACAGGCTGGGGGAGGGGGGAGAATGGTGACGGGAGGGGGGAGACGGAGAGGGGGGGGGACAATGAACGCCCTGATGCGTCATGCGTCTCGTGGTGGTGATTGATGGAGGAGAGACAGACAGAGACAGAGATAACAGTTCTAAGCTAGTTAAAAGTGCAGATAGGAAGTCCCGTTGTCTCGTCTCGCTTGTGATTCTCGTTCGAAGAGGAGAAGTGGGAGGAGGAATAAGATAAAATTATTGTTAAAAGGGTAAATATAAAATGTAGAAGGAAAGGTAAATTGTTGTAGGGAAAATATTGGAGAGAGAGAGAGAGAGAGATGCCTTCAACAGGGAGTGCGTGCTTGCTCACTGCTAGCAACACACTGGGTGGTGACTGTGGGTCCGCAGTAGCCTCGCTCACCCGGTCCACGCGTACCTCAGCCGTACCCGCGCCATCTACCTCCCTTCCCTCCCTCTCACCCTCTGTCCCTCCCTGCCTCCCTTACCCTCTCTCACCCATCCTCCCCCTTCCATCCCGGTCACTCCCTCCCTCCAACCCTCCACATACCGTCTGACGTCATCCCGCTTTGTTTATCTTGTTGGTATTCGAGTATGATGCCATTTATAAATAAGTGGAACATTTATTGTGATTTTGATGCCTTTTATAAAACAATGACGTTCAAAATTAATTCAGTATGTTTAGAATTAACATTTTATGCTTAAATAACCTTTCAGAGAGCAATTAAATATTGATTGGTCAGAGAATGATTCACTTTTTGCCGATTTTCGTCTCGGTTTGGATTTGTTATCGTTTGTCACTTCAGTTCCGTATTTTATCAACATTACACGTAAGCTGAATGTCACTTTTTTTGTTTGTTATTACTCTATAGGAGGAACAATGTAAGTAACTTTAGATAATGTTGAATTAGGTGTTTGTTACTTATATTACAACACTTTAAGTAACATCCAGCTTGGTATTGTAAGTCACGGAGCATTTTGACTTGAATTTTAAAATTTAAAGTAAGTGTATTAATTATAACTTGTATAATGCATAGTCACAACAACCACACCACACCTACAACACTCATAATCACAATACTCTACTACAACTCAGCATCACAACAACCACACCACACCTACAACACCCTCAGCATCACAACACAGTTATAATAAGCATCACAAGAAACACAACTCCCAAGTAATCCACTATAACTACAATCACAACAACCACGAAACCAGCTACAACACTCACAACAACTAACGCTTACTACAATCACAATTACAATGCATCTACAACAATCAGAAACCAGCTACAACACTCACAACATCCACAATTCAACCACAACCATCACCACACACACACACACAATAATATTAGCATTTATCAACTATAGTAACGAGTATATAATATTTATTGACATATAAATAATATTCATACATTTAACCACTTTTTAACGTGTAAGTATTTTACAGTTAATAAGAATATGACTCCGTTAAGTGAAGATATTTTACGAATTCGTTAATTATGTTCTGAGAGCGACAATGATATTACGAATTCGTTAGAGATGGTGATGAGAAAGTGACAACAATATAACGAATTCGTTAGTGATGGTTATGAGAAAGTGACCAAAATATTACGAACTCTTTAGTGACGGTTACGAGAAAGTGACAATAATACTACTAATTCGTTAATGTTGGTTATAAGAAATTGACCAAAATATTACGAATTCGTTTCTTGGTTTGTTTCCGAGAGTCACCTGGATAAAGTCGGTTTCATCCTGATACGCCTGAGCAGTGAGCCCCAGTGTGTGTTGATATGAGTTAAACCTAAGAATTGCTTGTTAGGCTAAGCTAGGTTGGTTAATCAAGGTTGGTTACATTTAGGTTAGGTTTGGTTTGGTTTCGTCTGGTCTGGTCTGGTCTGGTTAGGTTAGGTTTGGTTTGGTTTGGTTTCATCTGGTTTGGTCTGGTTTAGTCTGGTTTGGTTAGGTTTAGTTTGGTTTCATCTGGTTTAGTCTGGTTTAATCTGGTTTGGTTTGGTTTCTCTGTGATTTTGAAAGTTGTGATTGTTAAGTTGTAGATATTGTGATTATTTTTGTTTTATCGTTTATGTATTACGATAGTGGTTGTTATTTATTCTACAACTGTTCTGGGTTGTGTTTGTGATGCCTTGTTCTCTCTGTCTTACTGCTAATATCTCTTCTCCTTTCTCTCTCCTCACCCCCCTCTCTCTCTCTCTCACTCTCTCTCTCTCTCTCTCTCTCCTTCCTACACCTTTCCTCTCCCTCCCTTTTCTCTCCCTCTCTCCTTCTCTCTCTTATACCTCTCACTCCCTCCCTCTCATGTTTCTTCTCCTTTAACACCTCCTGTCTCTCTCCATCTCTACTTCCCCTCTCCTATCCCTCTCCTTCCCTCTCATCTCTCTTCTCCCGTCCCCCATAAGATCTAAGACAGTAGTTAGAACTCACAACAACAAGGTGTTATACATGCCAAAAAATATTCCTCTCTTGAGTTAATTTTGGTCTCTTTAATCTAGTAAAAGTTGTACTGTTGTTGTAAACGACCTTCTTGTTGTAGTTGTTGTTCTTGTGGTTGTAGTAGTTCTTGCCCTGGTTGGTTTTGTTACTGTATTTTATTTATTTTTAGTTATGTAATTGTTTGTTTGTTTGGTAATTATTTCTTATATACTTTGAGTGAAATAATTTTGTTGTTTAAATAATTTACTTTATTATTGTAGAAGTATTGTATTTTTTGTATTTATTGAATGTATTTTATTTATTTGGGTTTTTTTTGTAATTATTGATGTTTCTTGTGTTTGTTTTTGTATGTTTTTCTTTTTTTTAGATTTTTAGGGTGAATAAAAACAAAATAAATAAAACAAAGATGAGACAGAACAAAAGAGAAAGAGAAAGGGAAAAAAAAAGATAAACAAAGAGAAAAAACAGAAAATAGGCCCAGGAAAGAAGGGAGACAGAAAGAGAACAAGAAAAAAAAATGAGAAAGCGAAAAAAGAGAGAGAGAGAAAATTAAACTGCTGTAGAGAAAGTTGGCGACCAATTTACTGTTGTTTGTGTGTTCGTCTGCGGTGTTCTCCTCTCCTTCTCTCCCTCCCTTCCTTCCTTCATCTCTACGTTACTCCCTCTCTCCTTCCCTTTCTTCATGTCTCGTTTCCTTCCTTACTCTCTCCCTCTGACCCCCCCTCCCTCCCTCCCTTCCTTCCTTTCTCTCCCTACCTTCCTGGGTATAGCTATGCAACGACCGTATCCCTCACCCACCACCCTCCCTCACCCTCCGTCACCTACAACCCTCCCTCACCCTCCCTCACCCTACCTCACCCTCCCTCGTGATCGTTTACCTGTATATAATAAGCAATAATAAGCCTCAGTAACCAATCACGCTCTTGTTGAAATCAGTTAAATATTAAAACATTATACTTTTTCAATTAGTCATTTTTATACAGGATTTTCCTCTGTATTTAACCTGTAAACATAACATGATTAATAAATGTTAGAATATGACAATTACGTTTATATTTATAACGTATTATAATTTACTTAAGTGATGTTAATTTGATGTTGATAATTATACTGATGTCATTATTTATTTTATGTTATTGTACTCTAGTAGAATGTTAAATGTTTTGTCTACTCTTACCGTGACTATTACGCAACCTACGCGGCGTATCTAATGAAGAACGCAGTACTAAACTTACGATTTGTTTTTATTCTGAAAGTATATGTGGCTAATACCTGTGTGTGGAGATACAGGTTAGGTTAGGTTCTGGTTAGGTTTTGGTTAGGCTTAAGTTAGATTAGGTTAGGTTAGGTTCTGGTTAGGTTTTGGTTAGGCTTAAGTTAGATTAGGTTAGGTTAGGTTCTGGTTAGGTTCTGGTTAGGTTTTGGTTAGGCTAAGGTTAGGTTTGGTTATACAGAAACAAAGTGTCCTACCTGCACCTGTAACAGCCTTAATAGCGCTCTCACAATCACTTAACTACAGTACCTCTTAACGACTCATTATCTTGACAGGTTCCCATAACTTATCTAATCTTAGCTGATAAGACGAGACAATGCCATCTTGCCTGTATTTGTCACTCCTGATAGCTGCCAGCCACGCACAACAAGCTTTAAATGACTCCTCGATTTCGTTCCTACTCTCAGGTTTAATGATAAGTTCTCAGGTCACAGTACGTGGTGTTGTCTTGTAGGACGCTGTTAGGTTTGGGGGTCATGTGAAGATTAGCCCCCCACCCCCCCAGTTTATTTCGCCTTAAGATTAGCCACTCATACTAAGCCTAATCTAACTTAACTTAGCCTAACCTGACCTGACCTAATCTAACCTAACCTAACCATTACCTAACCTAACCTAACCTAACCATTACCTAACCTAACCTACAACATAGACATTAACTTATAACCTAATCTATAACTTAAGCTAAGCCAATTCAACACGCTCTATAATCCAACCCAGTCCAGGTATAGTAGCGTTAGGGTATTTAATCAAGGTGTAATTACCTAGGGGAGGTTAAACTTCAGGTGATCACCCACTAGGAAGGAGAGATGACACAGTGTTTATATTCATAGTGTGTGTGTGTGTGTGTGTGTGTGTGTGTGTGTGTGTGTGTGTGTGTGTGTGTGTGTGTGTGTGTGTTTGCTCTGTACAGACATGGTAGAGATATTATTTGTCACGCTGATAACACACACACACACACACACAGAAGAAGCCTTACTGATAACATTACTGATTAGTGGGAAGTAATGAGAAATATTGATAGGTTTGATAAGTACACAGTATAACGCTTCCTGCCTGGATAAACACAGTGATACAACACCCAGTACATGATAGTGCTAAGTTAGGTTGTGGGGGTAAACTAACACTACCGGTAGAGTGTGTTGTGAGGAAGGCTAACAGCACACACAATGAGTCCGGCACAGCGCTCGACCAGCCAAGGACATCACGAACCAAATTATCATATTCAAGTGGGTCCTTCTCTTCCTTATGTAACACCCACCCCCTCCCCTTCCTATGAAACACCCTCTCTATACCTACCTACCTACCTACCTACCTACCTGCCTGCCTGCCTGCCTGCCTGCCTACCTACCTACCTACCTACCTACCTACCTACCTACCTCCCTCTATAAAATAACCCCCTCTCTCTCCCTCCTTCCTGACTACCTACTCACCTTTGTACCTGCATGTCCCCTCCTACCTGTGATTGGTCTCTACTTAGCAATTCATTAAAGAGTGTCTCATGATATCCAACTTGTGAAGGATTACTTGTGTGGCCTCCAACTTGTGACGGATTACTTGTGTGGCCTCCAACTTGTGACGGATTACTTGTGTGGACTCCAACTTGTGACGGATTACTTGTGTGGCCTCCAACGAGTGACGGATTACTTGTGTGGCCTCCAACGAGTGACGGATTACTTGTGTGGCCTCCAACGAGTGACGGATTACTTGTGTGGCCTCCAACTTGTGACGGATTACTTGTGTGGCCTCCAACTTGTGACGGATTACTTGTGTGGTCTCCAACTTGTGACGGATTACTTGTGTGGTCTCCAACTTGTGACGGATTACTTGTGTGGCCTCCAACTTGTGACGGATTACTTGTGTGACCTCCAATTTGTGACGGACTTCTTATGTGGTCTCCAACTTGTGACGGATTACTTGTGTGGTCTCCAACTTGTGACGGATTACTTGTGTGGCCTCCAACTTGTGACGGATTACTTGTGTGACCTCCAATTTGTGACGGACTTCTTATGTGGTCTCCAACTTGTGACGGATTACTTGTGTGGCCTCCAACGTATGACGGACCTCTTGTGGCCTCCAACTTTTGAAGGGACCTCTTGTGTGGGTCTTCAAATTTGACTGTTGTCTTCCCGGGGTCTCCAAAACCGTGATTCTTACCCCTGTGGTCTCCATGCATTAGGTCTTTTCCTTTGGTCTCCCGGTCTTATTAAAAAATAGCCTTTGGTCTCCAGATCATGACCCAGCTTGCTCTGTGACCTTGAAAGTGATGGTGAGTCTCCTCTTCCGGTCTCCTGGCTTTAGATCAATGGCCTCCGAAAGATTGGTCTCCAAGCACTGGACCTGTGAGCTGTGCCTTATTTTTTGTTCTCCAAGCAGTGATTCCCTAATGCATTAACTCTCCTGTGGTCTCCAAGCACTACACCTCCTATGGTCTCCAAGCACTACATCTCCTATGGTCTCCAAGCACTACATCTCCTATGGTCTCCAAGCTCTAGATATATCTCCTATGGTCTCCAAGCACTATTTCTCTTATGGTCTCCAAGCACTATTTCTCCTATGGTCTCCAAGCACTATTTTTCCTTTGGTCTCCAAGCACCTTTTCTCCTATGGTCTCCAAGCACTATTTTTCCTTTGGTCTCCAAGCACCACTTCTCCTATGGTCTCCAAGCACTATCTCTCCTATGGTCTCCAAGCACTAGTTTTCCTTTGGTCTCCAAGCACCATTTCTCCTATGGTCTCCAAGCACTTTGTTTCCTATGGTCTCCAAGCACCATTTCTCTTAGTGTCTCCAAATAATAACTCCTGTAATCTCCAGAGAATATAATCGTTCTCCTCATCGTCCTCCTTCCTTGTTGGAGACAAAAATTTCGGTCACTTAATTAGTTTGTGTGTTTTAGGTTGTGTTCGATTATATACACACGTGAATGGGCGTACATAATGTGCACACACACACACAACACACACATACATACATACATAGGCGCGAACGCATACACGCACTCAAACAAGGACACACACACACACACACACATTGTACGCCCATACATTCATGCATTACACATTCACGTAAAACGCACTCATACATGCCCGCACACAAACAAAAAAAGACGAGAAATGCAAAATATATACACACACACACACACACACACACACTTTGTCCTGGTCGGTAATGAACAGTTGGTGATTGAGACCTCTTTCAGGAGTGTGGAGGATCTGCACTACCCCTTCCTCCCCCACAGGTCTGTTAGGGTGTGTTGTTTCGTCTCTGCGTGTCACAGTCGGCAGGGAGCAGCCAAGCGGGTCCCAGCGACCATTTTTACGCTTACAACTACCACCGCACTCTTTTTGCTCATCTATTTCTGTCCCAATCGATTTTGATTAGGTATATTTATACATTTTTCCAGCCTCGAGGTGGGTCTGGGATTGCCCTTTACCAATCTAGGGTAAAGCCAAATTATGCAGATTAATTGTGCGCGATTGGGTAAATTAGCGTAGATATTTGAGACAATAATAAACGTATTAATAAAGATAACAGCAATCATCGTGTGAGGGTGGTGGTGGCAACGGGCCCGGGCTGGGATGCCAGATGTTCGTCACTCGAGAGTTTATCAGCCTCTTGAAGAATGTATCGCGATTTTCATGTTCCGGCTTCTATGGGCGCTTGCTAGCCGTACTTCCCGGGAGTAATAAAGTATAAAGCTCCCGGGTGTCCGAACCTTGAGTGTTTGTAACATTTCCTTGCGTGAAAGAGAAGAGGAAGTGAAAATAATTAGAAAAGAGGCGCATATGTCGGCGAGTCTCGGCGCACCCCGCACTGTGAGATGCCATTTGTTCCTTGCCGCACAACGCTCACCTCACAAACTATCAATTTCTTTTTGTCATATCAATTTATTATCGCGGTTACAGCTCCTCTTCGATGGCATAAACTTTTCCCAAATTATGTTAATTAAGATATCATGACAATAAAAATTAATTATACCACTTAGGGTAATAGATTGGTTAGTTGAGGAGCAAGTCAGAGAGTTGTGGGAGGTGGTCGAGCCAGCCAGCCAGCCAGCCAACCCAGCCAGCCGTCCGTACGTACGTCGCTCACAGCCGCCAGTTACCTCTGTTGACCGACCAGGAGAAGACGTGTGATCGTTGTCTCTCTGTGCCACCTTCTGCCTCACTCCCCACGAGACTGGCTTGTTATGTGAACGTGGCCGCTCTCCTGTCATACATGTAAACAAGGATATTTCCTCGGCAACCCATGGATGCTTATATATTGTGATTGATAAAGGTGTTGACATATTTGTGAGTTTTGTTGGGTTATATTATTGGCTGTAGTTACAAACAGAGTTCATTTGTGCAGTGAAGCAGAGGCTCGCAACAGTGATCCAAACATACGTGGACAACTATCCTGGTCCAAAGTTTTAAGTGCCCTGTGGTGTGTTGAAACTCACTTGATTGTTAACTTTGAGATAAAGTAATTGTACAAAACATCAGATGTGAATTGATAGAAGAAAGAGTATCAATTGTGTACAAAATAAACAAGATATATACAAAAGGCTTGTGAATGAATAAATGTCAAATACAACAGTGTACTAATTAGTGAAGTTCTTCAATAGCAAACTGGAATTTACAGTTACATAAACATTTGAGCAACAGTGTCGAAAGTGATTGATCCAAAGTGGTGTGTTTTCTTCGGGAATATAAAGTTTATAATAATTGATCCCAGGTATGTGTGGTCCCAGCAGCGTATGTCTGGTACAAAGTGTGGTGACCAAGTGATTACCTTCGAGCAGCATCACGGGAACAGTGGATAATAATCGTACCTTGCGTGGAGCGTTCTCAATGCTGCCCGTGTATCCAGTGTTCGCAGTGTTCTGAGGACACACCAGTGGCTACTGCGCCCCCTTCACACACACCACCCAACACACTTTTAACTTTAAAAGGAGGAGGCATCGACTCTTGACCTCACCTGACCCCTCCTTTTGACTCGGGGTTGCAAGTTTCCCCTCTACTAGTGTGAGCGCTGGAGGGTGTGACCCCAGCTATACTGAGGTGCACGCTGACCTACCCAGCCCCGGGGTGCACTCTCTTCCCCTCCCTGTGTGTACTCACAAGAGAATGAAGTGATATTTACTACTTAACCTAAAGGATTTAAGAAAACATCCTTGAGTGTTGGACTGAGTGTGTAGGTGCTATATTGCCTCAAGGTTGCCAGAAGGATTTGATACAGTACTTGATCTGTCAATAAGTTGTGAACTGAGTGTGGTGCACCGAGGCTCCCCGCCCGTGGGCTCCCCCCGCCAACATTCAGTGAAGGGACTTGTTGTCGTATCGGATTTAAGGCAGGTCAACGGAGGTTGGCCTGAGCGGTACGTGTGACCCCGTGGCTTGGCGTGGCTCACCCTCCTGATGGTGAAGCACGCTGGCCGCGTAGAGTGCCTGGCCACTGTTGGCCATGGACATGTTTAGCCTTCAGCTAGAGAGGTTAGTATCCGACTGACCCGCTCAGTATTGTGTCCCAACCTTCTGTTTTACCTTAAAAGAAAACTGATATATTTGCATAGTACTGTAGTGTCTTCAGCCTTGTGCCTCTTCCTTATAAGAAAATAATAGCATATTTACTTCGTTCACTCCTTTACTGTCTTTAACCTTGGTATATCTTACGAGAACACATTACAGCAAAATATTTATATTACTGTAGTGCCTCAACCATGTGTTTAATCTTACAAAAAAACAATAATATAAACGTTTACACCACTGTAGAGATGAAAGTGGTAGGATAAAGTGTTTGTTCGTGTCCTGTCGATAATGTCATCTGATTTATTGCTTATTCATTGTGTTGGTGAAATCTGTGACGTCGAACTTTATGGTGAAAGGGTTTGTTGTGCTGCTTGAACAGAATAAAAAGAAATTGGCTTAGTTGTAAGAAGAAAAAAAATCATCGTATAGGAGTAATTATCATTGGAAAGTAGTGTATTACGATAGATACATTACGAAAATTGGAAAGTGAATGTAATTGGAGGTTGGACATGCTTGCAAATTGTGAAATTCGATATTGGTTACAACTCGGAGAACAATCACTCCAGTGAACACATTGAACCGGAATATACTTTTTCACAGTAGTGTTCTTGCGTGTTGGTCAAGCTTATTAGTGTGTTTGTTAATGCATTTATACATACAATGACGTTTATTGAGGTTTAGCCCAGCGTAATAGAAAACAAATATATTGAGTGAATTACGTTGTGTGATGTAATGATCGGCACTGAAAGACATCCCATATACCTGTTGAATTACATTATATAACAAGTATTCATAACAGTGCTTTATTGATCGACTGTCACGAGCACTTATGGACGCAAGGGTTTACAGGTGGGAGATGCCAACAAACGTAAGAAGTGACATAGAGGTGAAAAGAAGATTGGGAAAGATGACAGTTGAGCGTTGAACTGTGAGGGTGTTAAGCTAGTGCACGAGTGTTGGGGAAGATTAGTGCACGTGTGTTGGGGAAGATTAGTGCACGTGTGTTGGGGAAGATTAGTGCATTGGTTTTGGGGAAGATAAGCGCACGTGTGTTGAGGAAGATTAGTGCACGTGTGTTGGGGAAGATTAGTGCACGTGTTTTGGGGAAGACAAGTGCGTGAGTGTTTGGGGAAATTGTCTCGTGATGACAGGTGCTCAGGGTAATATTTCAAGATAGTGGCTGATTTGGGGGAAATTATATAAGGATAGTATATGAGATTTAGGGAAATATGTTGGCGAGTGGATCACTTTGGGGGAAATATGTTAGGCTAATGAGTACAGGTTTAGGGAAATGGTTGGGTAAGTGAACGCGTGCTGTGATAGGTCCTCACGCAAGCACTGTCAGGGAGACGTTACACTCTACACACGATTGATTTTCGTCGACTCGGGCTAATTGGTGGAGAGAGAGAGAGACACAAGCGACTGGCATCACCCGGTAACAGTTAACCCTGGTGGTGGGTCTGCTCAGCCAGTCTCCCCGGATAGACATTCTTTGTTGGGTCTATTACCTCGCTCCCTCCCCCTCTTCCCTCTCCCACCCTCTTCCACTCTCCCTTCACCCGTCGATTTCCATCAATATGTGCAGTAACCGTATTTGTTGAGTATAGTCCATAAGCCATTAATTTCCTTTCGGCTTCTTTGTTGATAGCAATTGTCCAGTGGTTATAACCCCGTCGCCTTTTTATATTTTTTTATTGATAATTAGTTGGTGGGTGAGGGAAGTGGATCCTCTTACTGGGAGTGCATTCTCGGGATGATAATATCAGCGTGACTCCCCACAAAAGCCTGCGGGTAAACAAGGTAGTTCTTGCCGGGGTCGCTGGAGGTGGAGCAAAAGCTTTTCCATTATCGAAATTAGGTCCGCCAAAACTATTAGAGACGGTTTGATCGTCCGCCAAATATCGTTCATGAGGTACAAGACCCACCACCACCAGTTGTCCCACAGACACTGCTCTCCCTCCTCCTCCACCCCCCCCCCCCCACCCAGGAGCACCAATGAAAGAATCACCAAATACAATCAATAGAAGGGGGGCAGTCATACACGAATTTAACGGTGATTATATTCTGTCAGTGGTCTACTCCGCCGGCGTTGTACTAAATATGCTCAGTTATTTCATTACGGGATGGTTCTCTTAGTTTAATGTATTCCAAAATGCTGGTGACGAACCCATAAATCAATTGAATATAAAAACAAAATCCCTGTGTACTCGTATCGATAGCTGCTCTAGTCTCATAAATAATATCACGCGTCGGCAGCGGCTAAGCACCAGTGTTACCAAACCCACGACAAATTTACCAAAATGATCGAAAATGTGCGACGATACAAAAGAACAATCAGCGTTACGCTCGGAAACGCCCCGCTTATGTTGGCAATACAATGCGATCGTGAAAGCCAAGAGGGTACGATATGTTTTCCGCAACTGGAACTGAGGAGGCATGACGGGGCCGGGGACAAGTAATTGTTTAATTTATATCTTCTCGTAAATACAGTTCGTATAATTTGACACTGCCTAGGGAGTGTCATTAGTTCTATATTTTGATTTACTAGGTAGATAACTGACTCTTATGGGTAGTTTAGTGAGGATAGAAACCATATTAGCATAAAAGATTAGTCAAATCAAATGGAATGGGTCTGCGGTTGGGTTGTGAGTTAGTGCTTTGTGTGAGGGCGCGCGCTACGGGCATTTAAAGGCTCACTAGGGCTGAGGAGGAGGTCAAGGGGGGGGGGGGTTAGGTATTGGGGGGTGGGAGGGCTTGTTAGGGTAAGCGCGGGAGGTCACCTCAGCCCTACACTGGGACCGACATACCAACACGTAAGGACTTGCTCCTTGGAGGGCCGCATAAACTATGCTTTATTTACATATTGATACCGTCCGATATTGTCTAACATGGGCCAGATTGTTGTCACCAGTTCGGCAAGAGTAACTTCAATTAACTTATGCATTCCCAGTTTGTAAAGTGTGTGATTTCAAACGTTTTTGTGGTTATTGTGAATAGAATACCGTGATTCCCTTTTTTTTCCGTGCTCGACCTTTGCACTGGGCGAGTTGGTGGGAGTGTCGATAACCTGGCCTCCCTCCCTCACCACTCAGCACCAGTCACTGAACCCCTGCCTCCCTCCCTCCCTTCCTCCCTCGCAGTACCTCTTAATTAGAGTTTAAGGAGCGTTTGGTACCCATACAGTGATGGTTACAGCACACCTTTACCAAACCTCTTACTACCACTTCCAGCCAGTTATTAGTACAGTATTGCCAACGTTCAATACACAGAGTGATGGATACAGTATTTACAACAGTTTTCGACTTTCAGCATTGCGAGCGTCTGATAAACGTTTGTTATGGCATCCGTAGTGGATAAAGAATGTATTTACTGTCCTAGATAAACAGTGAAGTTCTGCGTCGTGTGGTTGGTTATGAAGCAGACGAAGCGAAGGTGTTTTAAGGTTTTGGTTTCTAGACTGATATTTTAATCAACATATTGACAGAAGGAAGATTTCGGTTTCAGAGTTTTATTACTTACGCTAGAAAAACAACACAAAAGTTTTCAATCTCAGAACTATAAAATGTATTCAAAAGCATCAGTTCAAGTACAGGTTTAAGTCTAAAAGTGCCACCTTAACCTACAAGATATACGGAGTTATCACGTCATAACGAAAGTACTGTTGGAGATTTTTTTGTCTTAACTTTATAATCATCCTTCGTATTGCTAAGTTCCGAGGTCTTGGCTTCAAGAAGGAATTGCATGTTATGGATTAGCCAGTCACTTGAAGCTCTTTTAGAGGTGATCACGAAACCTCGGGAGATTTTTGTTTTAATACAACTGGAGGTAAGAGAACGCATCGTCATTGTAGTAATCTCGACACAGTTTTGGTGCCATTTATGTCAATCGTGTGTATGTCGTAGTCCAGGTCAGACAGGTACCTACGATCTTGTATCACCAATTGTGTTTAAATATATCTAAAGATCTTTTTAAAATCCCGTTTATGTCTTAGCTTAAGTTGGCTTGTTAGATGCGCTCCTCTACCTGCAGTTCCGGGGGGGGGGGGGGGGGAATTATCGTAAGAGCCTTGGTGAATCCAGGCCATGGTGGAGGATGGTAGAAGTTGGGGTCAGTCATGAATGCGGTCGAGGTTACTTAGAGTTATCGTATGTTATCAGATAGTGGGTGGCTGCGCCGAGGGGCAGCTCTGTTATTCTGGCTGAGAGAGGCCACTGTCAGCTGTGCTAGGCTAGTTGGAAGTCACACTTCATATGACGTTCTCACGATTAGAAGGATCTGAACTGTTATGAAGTTTGTATTTATTATGTATCATGACTCATATGTCCAGTCAGGTTAGGTTAAACCAAAGACATCCTTGTAGACCGCACGCTGTAGTAGCAGCATATTTTGTTGTCAAGGCAGGGTCACAGGAATCATAGCCTTGAATTATCATATATGTCCCATTTTTGTCGGCGAGGGGGATTTGATGATCATTATTATTAATTTTATTGTTATTACCGGTACTGTTTACACACAGCCATGAGTTTACCTTCGTAGCGTCCTTAGATATATTGTCTTCAGTATTAACCTGACCGAAGGAATATCATAAATGGTTGTATGGTTCATCTGCAGATTAGCCTGAGTTTATTTCACCTTACGATTAACCTAACCTAATCCCTAGGTAGCGTTAGGGTGTTTAGTCATGGGTTAGAATAAGCTATGTACCTAAGCTACGGTAGATTGTAAGAGACCTTTGGTATTGAAGCAGAGAAATGGTCAAAATAACCTGTCATCAGTAACAGAACTTGGTGTGTAAAACTGACAATACTACTCAATCCTTTACTTGCATACTCGGTCATGTCTACAGCCCTCGATCTTTAGCTCGTACACTTAAACTTAGTCATCAGTAGTAGAACTCTTACTTGCAGACCTAATCGTGTCACCAAGTGTCTTTCCCTGTAAACAGAACTAGATCGGTACTAGAACTCCTGCTTGCTGGCATGTACTTAATCAATGGATACCCTGAACTGCACACTAGGCTACTCCACGAGACAGGCCACCGTCGTCAGTTCGGCCCCACAGTCAATTTGAGTCCATCGTCACCATTTAGAGACGGAAATATATCACTTGATTCTGACAGCGGGAATGACAACGCGACACTGAAACCTACACATTTGAGGGAGGGTACAGGGAGAGATGTGGCTGGTAATAGGAAGGAGGGGCGGCGTCTAGGGAGGGAGGGATTTTGAAGGGTCGAAGGAAGGGAGGGGTTGGGGGGGGGGGCGAGTTAAGGAACAGAGAAGGGTGTAGGGAGAGAGAAAGAGAGAGGGGCGATGTGTAGGGAGAGAGAGAGACAGGGGTTGTGGAGGAAAGGAGAGGGGGAGGGGTCCTATGTAGGGCCTGGGAAAGTCGTCGCTGGCAACCCTCGGCGGCTCAGAGGTAGGTTAGGGTTGCAGCTCTGAGGCCAGCCACAGTCTCAACACTTCGTACGGTAACATTTTCACCACAACTTTAGATAATAAGAAAACTGATCTTAATTATTGTCTAAGTCGTGGTACAGATTCAACTCAATATAAACCGCCGTCATTGTGTAAGTGAATGAGCTCGATGCATCCTCAGTTCAGCTGTTGGGAGGAAATTAAAGCTTACGAATATTTCAGAATCCGGACTGTACTGTAACCGACCGTGGCAGGGTGCGGGGTAGAAAATTGTGGGAAGTAGAGGTGGTGGATGAGATCCTTCTAGTGGAGGGAGGGAGGGAGGGGCTGTTGTCCTAGGGAGGGGGAGAGAGAAAGGAATTGTCCTGGTGGTGGAGAAAGGGAGGAAAAGAAATTAATTCTGACGGGAGAGAGAGAGGAACTGTCCTCACGGAGAAAAATAGAGAGAGGGAGGGAGGGTTTGTTTTAAAGGGAGGATAGTTGAACGCGAGGAATTAGGACGGAGAGGGAGAGGTTGTCTACAAGGGAGATTCATTGTTCAAAGGGATAGCTTGTAAGTTATGGTATCTTTACAGAACCAGATGTGTAGCTGAGGGTAGAATGAATCTATCCATTGTGAAGGGTGTAGAGAGGTGTAGCAGCGTGTATTACTAGGGTGAGGGATGTAGTGAGGTGTAAAGAGCAATACTTGTGTAAGGGTGTAGGAGGCTATATAGAGTAATACTAGGGTGTGGGTGTAGTGTGGCGTAGGTGAGTGTATATAGTATTACTAGGGTTGAGGGTGTGGGTGTAGCGGGGTGTACGTAACTGGCCGTGTGTGGGGTGTTATCAGCAGGGGTTGTGTAAGGCGGGGATGGGTTAGGTTAGCTCACTTGACTCACCCGCTCCACCACTCAGAGATGCTCGGTAACAACTCCAGACAGTGGCTGTGTTTGGTCATGCTGGTGGTTTGTCTGTTAAATGTTACCTGTGTGTGTGTGTCTGTTAAATGTTACCTGTGTCTGTATGTTAAATGTTACCCGTGTGTGTTAAATGTGGCCTGTTGTCTGTTAAATGTTACCTGTGCGTGTCTGTTAAATGTGGCCCGTTGTCTGTTAAATGTTACCTTTGTCTGTTAAATGTTACCTGTGTCTTAAATGTGGCCTGTTACCTGTTAAATGTTACCTGTGTCTGTTAAATGTACGGTAGTTTATATGTTCTTTTGTCTTCAGTCGAGATATAATACCGGATCACCTGAAGATTAGACACCCCAGCTTATTTCACCTGATGACTCGACACCCTAATGCTACCTTGGGGGTTAGGTTAAGTGTTATGATGTCTTTCCAGGTGAAATAAGCTGGGGTGTCTAGTCAACAGGTGGAATAAGCTGGGGGTGGGAATTAATACCAATTATTTCTTTATCTAAAGCTGTTTTATTGTTGTTGTTAGAAGTTGAGATAATATTGGTTATTACTTAGTGAAGGTAAATATTTATACATATATACAACAGAGAGTAACCTGCACGGGGGATACCAGGCATGAATTTGAAGAGCGATGTCCTCTTTCTCTTCCATGCTTCTTCCTCCTCTTCTTCCTCTTCCTCTTCTTCTTCCTCCTCCTCCTCCTCCTCCTCCTCCTCCTCCTCCTCGCCATCTTGCCATTGATACTGTGACTACATCTCTTGTCAGTTATTGTTGATAATAATGCCCCTCCCTTTTAAACTACCATCACCAACATCCATGATTAACCAACCACTACTCCTACGCCCTCCTCCACCATCATCACAACCACTTAAACCACCACCATCCTCGTCCACAGACAGCCATACACACACACACACCCTCCTCACCACCACACCACCATCCTCACCACCACTACCCTCACACCATCCTCACCACCACACCACCATCCTCACCCCCACTACCCTCACACCATCCTCACCACCACACCACCATCCTCACCATCACTACCCTCACACCATCCTCACCACCACACCACCATCCTCACCCCCACTACCCTCACACCATCCTCACCACCACACCACCATCCTCACCATCACTACCCTCACACCACCACCACCACCACCATATACTCAAGGAGACACACCGCACAAGTATTTGAAAGTTTCGGCGCTAGCAAATTCATGTCACGGCCCCGATTTCAGTAGGGGTCACCTGCCGGGTGTCTTGTGTAAGTGTAGGAACGCTGGTGTTAGTACTAGGCCGTTGTGGATGTAGACAGAGGCAGAAAGAAGGTATACCTGATTTATTTTACACCCAGTGATGTCAGGTGTAAAGAGGTGTAAGTGAATGAGCTTAGGTGACGGTAATGTACACAGATTATGGGGTGTAAGTTATGGGTAGGCTTAATATACACAAGTTAGTCATGAGAGTCACGTTAACATTAAGACCATTGATTGTATCTAGGTGTAGGTAGGTAGAGAGGCCGTGAGGGTGTAGTGAGGTGTAAGAAAAAGGCTTGGATGAGTGAGTGTGTGGCATGCCAGCTCTAACCTGAGTGTAGAGTAGACAAATGTTTGTTTAGATATTTTTTACACGAGTTAATAAGTGCTTGCAGTAGCACACAGTACACATAACAGGATATTCACTAACTTATGATGATGGTGAAGTACAACACGTGTATTGTGTCTAAAGATGACTGAACGAGTGGTAAAGGTCACCCACCACTCGACCTTTAACCTAAGACTGTCTATATTTACACGAGACACCGATGAACTAAAAGATGGACTACATACCTAAATCACATAATCATATCACCTGAAGAATCACCACCCTAACGCTATTTGGATTAGGTTAGGAGAATCTCCAGGTGGTATGGTACATATATTCCGGATAGAAAAGCGAACGATGGCTAGAACGGGATAGCTAGATATATAGGAACAAGGGCTTCGGGTGAAAATCGATAAGCTTGTTATACCGTGAAGGTTAATGTTACCTATTAGAAACTGTAATTACACGGGGAGAGTGATAGTGAGGGAAGATGAGGTAGAATATTATTATTATTATATACTTAAGGCTTACATGTATCCAGAGTTGATAAGGGAACAGTAGAGTGAACGAAGTGAATAACAATGGCTGCTTTTTTTTGTATATGGGAAATTTTAGACTTATTTTCTAAGGAGTGATATTCATTTTTAAAGACATTACAGTGTATAATATCAGAGAAAAATGGGTGAAATAGGTACTAATATATACCCAATACGTATACTTATATGGATGAATAGGTATAACACTTTAAAAAAGGAACAGTAAATGGATGCAAGTGGATGAAAATTGAATAAGACAAACGAGAAATCGCTAAGGTGTTAATTTTATGGAGGAGGATGATGTGACTAGATGTAGGCCGGCTGGTGGCTGGCTGGGTAGGTCAGGGTGGTGTTGTTAGTAGCGAGGTTAGGAACACAGGGATGGGAGGGAGGCAGGGAGGGGTAAAGGTCTCACTCGCTCAGTCAGTAGGTGAGGGAAGGGGGATGGGAACGGCTGAGGCAGTGGTGGCGTCGTGGAAGGGAAAGTTTGACTGGAGAGAAGGGAGGAAGGGGGGAGGGCAGTAACTGAGAGATAGTGCGTGAGTGAGTCAAGTGAATGTACTGTTTGTGTGTATGTGTGTGTATTTATGTATGTCCTTCATCTTTGTTGTTTGTTTTTTTGTTTTCTCGTTAGCGTTATTGGTATTTGTGTTATCATCTGTTATCAATGTTATCAACTGGATTTTTGATTAACATTACGGACGAATTTATAACTTATTGGTGTTATATTACTGTACTTCACCTGTAGAATCACACAATTCCAGCTTATTTCTCATATTAACTGGCCTAACCTAACCTCATCCATATCCAAGTAATGTTAAGGTTGGTAGATTAAGCTGGGGGTAGAAATCCATCAGGTGTGTCCGATTAACCTAACCTAACTCCCTCTAGGATAATTAGTAACCAGGTAACTATAGGGTGTGTCCAGGTGATCCCAATTTTCAGTAACTATTAAATAAAGTGAAATCGGAATTACTAGTAGATAAAATAGGAACCAGTGTACCATGAAGACCTCGAGTGGTGACATTGAACCAATAAAGAAGTGCTGAGTGGAAAAACGGCATATAGGGGGGGGGTGACGATAATGATGGCATTTAAGCGACCTTGGTCCTTATTGCTTGTACGTAGTGGGTGGTATGTATCCGTGGAGGGAGGGGTATGTTATGAATTATGTGTCCGTGGATTTGAAAGGGAGTTCGTGATTTGAGGGATGTTTGGACGTACGTTGTGTAGAGGGTGTTAGATTGTATACCTGTGTCCGTGTCATTAAAGGACTGAGGAGTATGTCCGTGGCACTAGAAGAGAAGTAGTAATATGTCCGTGGCACTAGAAGAGAAGTAGTAATATGTTCGTGGTACTAGGTAAGCGAGGAGTATTATGTCCGTGGGGGCTGTGCGTGGGACGGACTAAAGAACTCGTCAGTTTCACTCCATTCAGGCCAAGGACGTGACACCCACGGCCCCTGGTGGTCTGCTTCTTACACACTCGTCCGTAATACATCAATTTCCACACTGGTATAATTTTATCCATTTACTCTTCTATATCTTCTGTAAAACGTATTGGAATTTGTCTCGCATAATCTTCAATAATTCACTATGTTTTTTTTTTTATATATAATATGTATCTTGTACCTTTGTGATTGTATACTGTATATTTGTATTTTATTTATGCAGTAATGGGTAAAATCTATTGCCCTGTAACTGGAGTGATGTGAGTGAAGAGGCTTGAGGAAGGAAGGTATGTAGGTTGAATGACGGGAGAGAGTAGTGGGGGGGGGGGGTGAAGGACGTAGAGTGGGGTGCTCTCTCTCTCTCTCTCTCTCTCTCTCTCTCTCTCTCTCTCTCTCTCTCACTTGTTGATTCATACTTCTCTGTCTGTGTCTAATAGTAAATACAAACTAAATAGCTGAACAGATTGACGAACATAGACGGACAGACGGTGTTCAGGAGAGTACCATGAGGAAGGAGTGGGGGAGAGGGTAGTAGCAGTATCCCTCCGTCCTCCACACCACTTGCTCTACAAGGGTGAAAATTCAAGGCGAGACTCTCAAACCGATTAACCGATACTTAGCTCCCCGATACTTCCCTAATTATCGGGGCTGGGTGTCTGTCATCATTTGACCTGGATGGTTCCACAGGGACTTCATGTTTGACCTGTTGACCTCACATGACCTGACCTGACAGCTGCAGATGAACTGGTCCAGCCGTTTATGTCAGTTACTCTTAGAGAAAATTGTGTTGGTGTTGTGTATACAGTGTGTCATCTGTACGAATTTATATATTTATGTGTTTGTGGTGTATAATTTTAGATACAGTAGAATCATTTTATGTTAATTGTTTTGTAAGGTTAGAAATTTGTTTATAACTTAGGCAACATGTTAATAAGAGGTCAGTTAGGAGAGGGTGGGAGGGAACACGTGCTGTCAGACGTACCAACCTTAATACCCACCTTGTTTCATATCATCCACGACCAAACTCCCTTAAAGAGAAAGCTAGGGTTGAAAACTACAACTTTTTCCTCTGATCTGATTTGATGAAAGTAATGTAATATTTTTGTGTGTATATGGAAGTTTGTTTTGTAAGGTTTGTTTCTGGGAGCAGCTGGCAACATTGAGTAAAGTGTGGTAAACAGCATGTGTTTTGACGGAAGCGGTAGTCGGGTGGTGGTAAGACTATCCCCCTTTAACCCCCTACCACCCGCCCCTTACCTCACCCCACCTAACCTCACCCCTCCCCTTGTAAGCCTACACAGGTCAACAGAGGTGAAGAGAAAGGGGTGGAGTGAGAGGGAGGGGAGAGGGCGACGTGTTGGGCTGCCAGATGGGTCGGTCGGCGTGGAGGGGAGGGGAGTGGAGTTAAGGGTTGATGTTGAGGGGGAATTGGAACTATGGTTAGTGTGTAAGTGTAATAGGAGTTAAGGGTAACATGGGATCAGGGAATGGAAATTGGCGTCTCGTAGAAAAATTGAAGCATCTTTATAAACTAATAATCGTTTTTCATAACAATTATAGATAAAAATAGTGAATAATATAAAAAATAATAAAAATACTAATAATACAACTGAAGTAAATGTAATATGAATATAGCAAAGTTTATTATATATTATAGGTATTCGTTCAAGATAACTGGACTTTGACTGGACTTGTGATTGCTCCACCATCCAAGTTATCTTCCCAAACATTAAGATCGATAATCTCTCATGATAACACTTCGGGGATAACAGGAAGAATCCCCACCACAGCTTACTTCACTTAAAGCTTAACCACCCTAACACTATTTGGGGTGGATGAGGTTAGGTTAGTTTAATCCCAGTTTGAGTATAAGGTGATGTAGTAAAGCTTATTTAGGATCACCTGAACATTAACCACCCTAACGTTACCTGTGGATGGAATGGGTTAGGTTAGGTTAAGTTAGGTCAGGTCACCTTAGTTTAAGTTAGGACAGGTTGTGTATGTAGTGAAGTTTATTGTTTGTAATATTAAGCTTAGTGTTTGTAATGTTGAATGAAGCTTAGTGTTTGTAATGTTGAATGAAGTCGAGAGTTTGTCATGTTGTGAAGCTTAGTGTTTGTTGAATGAAGCTTGGTGTTTGCAATGTTGTGAAGCTTAGTGTTTGTAATGTTAAGCTTAGTGTTTACAATGTTGAATGAAGTCTAGAGTTTGTAATGTTGTGAACCTTAGTGTGTTATGTTGAATGAAGCTTAGTGTTTGCAATGTTGTGAAGCGTAGTGTTTGTAATGTTGAATGAAGCTTAGTGTTTGTAATGCTGAAAGAAGCTTAGTGTTTTAATGTTGAGTGAAGCTTGGTATTTGTTGTTGAATGAAGCTTATTGTTTCTAATGTTGTGAAGCTTAGTATTTGTAATGTTGAATGAAGCTTAGTGTTTGCAAGTTGTGAAGCTTAGTGTTTGTAATGTTGAATGAAGCTTAGTGTTTGTAATTTTGTAAAGCTCAGTGTTTGTAATGCTGAATGAAGCCTAGTGTTTTAATGTTGAATGAAGCTTATTGTTTCTACTGTTGTGAAGCTTATTGTTTCTAATATTGTGAAGCTTAGTATTTGTAATGTTGAATGAAGCTTAGTGTTTGTAATTTTGTAAAGCTTAGTGTTTGTAGTGTAAAAAGCTTAGTGTTTGTAGTGTTGAATGAAGCTTAATGTTTGTAATGGTAAATGAAGCTTAGTATTTCTAATGTGTAAAGCTTAGAGTTTGTAATGTGGAAAGCTTAGTGTTGCGTGAAGCTTTGATGTTTGTAGCGTTGAATGAAGGTTAGTGTGTGTAGTGTTGAATGAAGCTTAGTATTTGTAATGTTGTGTAAAGGTTAGCGTTTGTAATGTGGAAAGCTTAGTGTTTGTAGTGTTATGAAGCTTAGCGTTTGTAATGTGGAAAGCTTAGTGTTTTAGTGTGTAATTCTTAGCGTTTTTAATAGTATGTGAAGCCTAGTTGTTAATAACGTCATATGAAGCCAAGTGTTCGTAACGTCATGTGAAGCCTAGTGTTAATAACGTCATGTGAAGCCAAGTGTTAATAACGTCATATGAAGCCAAGTGTTCGTAACGTCATGTGAAGCCTAGTGTTAATAACGTCATGTGAAGCCAAGTGTTCGTAACGTCATGTGAAGCCTAGTGTTAATAACGTCATGTGAAGCCCAGTGTTAACGTCATGTGAAGCCTAGTGTTCGTAACGTCATGTGAAGCCTAGTGTTCGTAACGTCATGTGAAGCCCAGTGTTCGTAATGTTATGTGAAGCTTACCTATAACTCATAACAATAGGTTAGTGTGTCTAGAAAGCTTGTAAGTAATAGGTAATAGGCTTATCGATCACCTCAGTCCTGCTAGGTATATTGATAAACGTTAAGCCTATTGTAGCCCTCCTCCCCCCCCACCCCCTCCTAATCTCCCCCTCCCACTGCCCCACTATCCTACCCCTATCTCTTTCCTCTACCGCCCCCTCCTCTACCGCCCCCCCCCCCCTGTCCCACCTACTCCTCCCTCCCTCCCTCCCTCCCTCCAAAGTACAGTCATTTACTAAAATCTGTTCCCCTCTCCTCCTGAACCACGAACCCCGAGACTCAAATTCATGAACCCGAAGCAGCAGTAGATTGATACATTATTCTGTCCATAAATGCTTCGGATCCATGAGTCTTTATCCTGGTGTTCGCGGTTCAGGGAGAGAGGCGAACGGATTTTAGTAAAGTTGACCGAACACTAGGCGATGGATACTCATACACTAACTATTAAGACACTTATATGAGTGAAAAGTTGATATAAAGTGTAAAGTAATTAAGAAGTCAATGTTGTGGGGAGTTGATGTAATATGTTTATGGATCACTTGAATATTAAGCATCCTAACGTTTAGACCTGGGTGGGGGAAGGGGGGGGGGTAATTTTCAGGTAGTATTAATTTATAAATGATAAAGGGAAGAGCCGAATTATTTTGTGGTGTTTTGGTAATATTTTCCGGAGAATAGAAATGAAAGGATTAATTTCATTGATAATTAATTTATTTTTCATTTTTTTTTATTTATTTATAGTATGTTTGTAGACCTCAGTGATCACGTTGACGATTAGTTACACCAGCTTACTTCAACCTAACCTAACCCCCTCAATAGGTCGTTAGGGTGAAATAAGCTGGGGTGGGGATTCGTCATGGGACACAAGAAGTTGAAGTGTTTCCTGGTCGCGTTTATCAGCACAAGATGATGATGGTTCTTGATCTTTCTTTATTAACGTGTCCAATAAAGTTGTCTGGGAAATCGCCAGATGAGGGACTCACCCATCAAAACAAAGACTATTTCCCACATAACCTGACAGCCAGTCATTACTCAGGATGTGGGAGGAAGAGGAAGAGGAGGAGGAGGAGGAGGATAGCCTAGAAGCTCAGCCCCAGGCAGTAAGGGACTGACGTGAGAACTAGTCCACATCAGAGGGATTTCTAAAATGTGTTATGTTACATTTTCCTCGCTTCATCCAGCCCAATCCAACCCAGGCCAACCAAACCCAGTCCAACCCAACCTGAGATGTAAGAAAGCCTCTCAATTACAAGGCACAATTATATCATGGAAAATGGCGTCAGACTTGTGCTGAGACTATATTTCTAATACATGGTTGTTTGGACACCATTTAGGGGCCAGCGTTAGTATACAGAATCATTTTGAATCCTGTCCCATATCCGGCTTATCTTACCAGCGATCACCTGATAATTAACTACCCTAACGTTAATTTAATCCCCCAGATAGCGTTAAGGTGTTTGATCATCAGGTGAAATAAGCTGAGGGTGCCTAATCTTCACGTGATATCAATTCTGGTAGAGTCTTCATGAAAATTGGACGCCATGTTCGCCGTCACTGTCTTGTATGGTTGGTTAATTGAGTGAGTCATTGGGATAGTTCCTCGCATCACCAGTCACTTAAGAGAAACTTTTGACGTGGGAAAGTCTTGGAAATCTGAACACAGCATCTAAGAGGTGTGTATGTGTGTGTGTGTGTTCGAAGGATGTTTTAGTGTGTATTAGCCAAATAACCTAACCTAAACCTCTCCTTACTCACCATAACCTCTCCTTACCATAACCACTCCTATCTCACCATAACTTCACCTAACCCACCATAACCTCTCCTAACTCACCATAACCTCTCCTAACTCACCATAACCTCTCCTATCTCACCATAACTTCACCTAACCCACCATAACCTCACCTAACCCACTATAACCTCTCCTGGTGATGTTTTATCTTGCCATACACTACACTATTCACCTTCCGACCTTCTCACTGGTTCATCTACAACGTTTCGAAACGCTGAACCAAACTCAAAACATCCGGGAACGAAGCACTTGTTCGCCTGAAGTGAGTTGGAGGGTGAGGATGGTTATACTTGAGGGTGGAGTGTTGAGTGTGAGTATGAATGAGTTATGAGTAAACGTCAGGTGTTGCGTGTTACATATGGGGAATGTGTGTGTACGTACGCGCGCGTGTGTGTGTGTGTACGTGTGTGTGAGGATATATATTTTCAGTGTCTTATGTTTGGGAGGAAGCATATTCTCAGTGGATATGCGTGGGAAAGGTATACTTGTGGGGTGGGGATGTGGGAGGGAAGAAGAGGGAGAGGCCCCAGGGCGTCGGAAACAAGGAGTTGCCTGGTGGTCAACTTGCCACACGGGAGGAAGCAGCTCAGTAGCCAGGCATGATGTTATCTTAACGTAATTGGGTTGGGTTGGGGTTTGAGAGAGAGAGAGAGGAGGAGGTAGGGGGGGGGGGAACCTGTAGCACCTCGTGGCTGCTCCTCACCGCCGCCAGGAGGAGTAGGAGGCCAGCTGCTAAGCGAGACGGGAACGGGAAGGAACGAGAGCTTACTACCGTGGCGGGTAATTACGCTTATTTATTGTCACCCACTCATTCATTCATCCGTTCGCTAGAGTATTAACATAATTTAACACTTTACCCTTTTGGTGAGGGGAAGGAGGGATGGAGGGGGGGGGGGGGATTTAGCACCAAGGAGAAAGGGGAAGGAAGGAGATCTCTTAGACATGTGAGGGGAAGACTGAAGGGTAGGCCATAAATCTTCCTGTTTAATGAAGGGATGAATGAGGAAGGGAGAAAGAAGGGGATAGGACTTGGGATTTCTTGACTTGTGAAGGGAAAGGTGGATGATGGGGGAGAGAAAGAACTTAGGACTTAACACTTGAGACTTCCCGTTGTGTGGAACTTTACCGACGTGAGAATTTTTTTTTTCAAGGGATTTTTTTTAAACACATATCTCAAAGTTCTCAAAATGTCGTAATGTAGTGACGATCTGACCTTAATACTTACACCCATTGTAATGTTAGACTAATAAATATACACATAAGGATTCCACACTTCATAGGTAAACAGAGACGAATTTATTATACCAATAAGAACAGAGTGTAAAGGAATGCTATAGACTCAGCTTACAAGAATCCCAGAAGTCTTATGTACTGACGATGATGTTAGAGAGCTGTAGACCCTCAAGCTTTAAGGGAGGATTACACCCAAGCTTTAAAAAGGGATTACAAAGCACCAGGGTTAAAGTTAAGCTGGAGCTAAAATAAACGTAGCAGTGAAGAAGAATGTTAAGCTTTGAAGCATTTTTAAAGGGATAGAAGCTTAAGGTGAGGTGAGTAGTATATTGAAGGGCGTAACACAGAGAGAGAGAAAGAAAGATATATTTAAAAGACAAGGTTCGTGAATTCCTTGAGCTCAGAGTTGACGCCATGACGCCGCCACCGTCACTACCACTACCGGAAGTACGGCAACACCTCCTTTCCTACCTCCTCTGCCTCTTCCTCCTCCACCTCTTCTTTCTCCCCCTCCACCTCTTCTTCCTCCCCCTCCACCTCTTCTTCCTCCCCCTCCACCTGTCCCACGAACTGGTCTTGTTCTTTTAATTTCGTGTTTCGTGTTATTTATCGTCTTCTATCTCCATTATTATCTTCGTAATGTTATGATTTTTTCGTTATTTTGTGCTTTCTTCTTCTTCTTCCGCTGACACACTTATACGCACAATCTTTCAAAACTAATGTATATCATTTTCTCTTTCAATACATAATTATTTCTCCTTTCTCCTTCCTGTTCTCATCACTTTCCTCAGTCCTTCCCATTCTCGTATTATCCCCCATTTATCTCTCTTTTATTATTTCTCCCTTTCTCTTTCTCAACCCAATTTTTCTTTATTTTTGTTATATTTTTCCCGTTTATATATTTATTAATGGTAAGAATATGTAAATAGAATAATGGAATAAGAATAACAGTAATAACGATAATGTTGTGTAGTGGTGATAATTGTTAATAGGGTGATAATTGCAATAAGGGCAAATAATAATTACAATATCTCTCTCTCTCTCTCTCTCTCTCTCTCTCTCTCTCTCTCTCTCTCTCTCTCTCTCTCTCTCTCGTTCCCTAGAGATAATTTCGGCCCACATCCCCGTCTCTCTTTGTTGCCTCTCCTCTCTCTCTCTCTCCGCCCATCTCTGGTATGTAGACCCACCCTTCTGCGCCCCTCTCTCCCGTCTACTTGTACCCCTCACTCAACCTACATACCTACCTATTTCCCCTCACTTCCTCAGTCTAGTACATATTTAGTACACTTATTTCCTATGTGGTCTCTCTCTCTCTCTCTCTCTCTCTCTCTCTCTCTCTCTCTCTCTCTCTCTCTCTCTCTCTCTCTCTCTCTCTCTCTCTCTCGTCTATTTCGTTTCCTTCCTTTTTTCTTTCCACTAGAGAGAAGAGAGAGAGAGAGAGAGAGAGAGAGAGAGAGAGAGAGAGTGTTAATAGGCCATGACATAACCAAAAAGAATTACTGACCTAATTTGACCTCCCATACATCACTTGGTCGTTAAATTAATACTTAAAAATCGTTATCGGTGTCCCCCCCTGCTCCTCCTCCTCCTCCTCTTCACCTCTGTATTCACCCTCTCTTTATTACCTATTATTAGCTTATCCTTCTTCCGGGTGACACGTTCCCGAACTCTATCCAGGGAACTAGGCTTGACCAGTCACAAGCCATCTTCTCGTGGGTTAGGATAGGTTTGAGTTTGGTTGGGTTAGGTCGGGGTTTGGTTGGGTTAGGTCGGGTTGGTTGGGTTAGGTCGGGTTTGGTTGGGTTAGGTCGGGGTTTGGTTGGGTTAGGTCGGGGTTTGGTTGGGTTAGGTCGGGGTTTGGTTGGGTTAGGTCGGGGTTTGGTTGGGTTAGGTCGGGGTTTGGTTGGGTTAGGTCGGGGTTTGGTTGGGTTAGGTTGGGGTTGGTTGCATATTCTCGAACTGTCTCGACCTAATTACAGTATAAGTTGACCAATAACAGACCAGCTTCACAAGGATGACTTAACTGATGGCGTCACTAATAACTGACTCTTACCGGTGTTTTTGACCTGACCTGACCTGACCTAACCCATGTGGAGCTGGTCTGTGATTGGTTGGCTTAGTGACCTCGAGGTTATGGTATGTAATTTTGGATTTTAATAACAAGAGATTTTTAATTATCTTATTTTCACTGTATTAGACGATAATTATTTTAGTTATATTTATTTTAAACTATATATATGATTTTTATTCTTATTATTAGTATTATAATTTATTTTGTCATTATTTTATGATATATGCTGTATAATGACTTGTTTATCCTGGGGAAAAAAATAATTCGTATAGCTCATGAAGACAAATATATCGTGTATGTGTAGGATGAGTGAAGGCAGGCAAGTAGTCTTGTTCATCCTGGATTTAATAGAAAAATCAACACTACCACTGTCCTGGGAAGAAAAAGAACAACGATGATATTAAGCTTTCGTGGAAGGACAGGAAAATTATTGTAGTTTTCCCGAGAAGAGTAATGCAATGGCGGCGGTTGTCTTGGGGGGGGGGGGGGGGGGAAATCTTGTGGAGGCGGGCGGGGAAAACCTTTACGTGTTCCAATAACGAAACTTAACATCGACGTTGGTGAGGTAAAGTCTTCAGAAAAACTCTTTGATTCACCCTAGAATTTTTTAAAGACTCGTTGAAATTTATCGACTAGAAGGAATATTATCTCTGTTGGATAAAATGAGAGAGAGAGAGAGAGAGAGTCGTTCTGTTAGAGATAGTGCAGGGAGAGTCCATTAACGGGAAGGAGAGATGTTTACTTGGCTGTCCGCAATATTTCTCGTCTTTCAATTTTTATACATTTCGTTTTTGTCTATAAATCGTAATATTTACTTCTGTTGTCTATTTCTCTCTTTTTTATTTATTCTTGTGATTTTTTTTTGTATCTTCTTTATAAGGTAAATCTATTTGTATATGTAATTGGTTAAAATATATTTATCTGAGTCACATCATTATTATTGTTATTATTATATTATTTTTATTATTACTGGTATTATTTTTATTATTATTTTATTATTCTCCCCTCCTCTCCCTCCCCCCAACTCCCCCAACTCCCCTCCCCCCAGCCCCCCCAACTCCCTCCCCCCAGCCCCCCCCCCAACTCCCTCCCCCAGCCCCCCCAACTCCCTCCCCCAGCACCCCCCCCAACTCCCTCCCCCAGCCCCCCCAACTCCCTCCCCCAGCCCCCCCCCCAACTCCCCCCCTCTTTTACCTTATACAGAAGTTCATAGACAAAAAAGAAATCCCGTTTTGATCTCTTTGTCGCCTCGCTTATTGATTTTTGGCCGGAGGGGAGGTAGGGGGGGGGGTGAGGGGAAGGAGGGGAGAGAGTTGAGAGGGGAGGTAAAGGGGTGAGGGGAAGGAGGGGAGAGGGAAGAGAACATGCACACGCCATTAACAAGGTCAGTGGCCTGCCAGGGCGGGCGGGGATGAATGGGGTTATTGGCTGGTCACTGGGCCGATCACCGCTGCTGTCTGACACTGAGCTGATCACTGGGCTGAATACTGCAACTGCTGTCTGGTCACTGCTGCTGTCTGGTCACTGCTGCTGTCTGGTCACTGCTGCTGTCTGGTCACTGCTGCTGTCTGGTCACTAAACTGATCAAAATTGTAGTGTTAGATAGAGACGGTGTAGGATACAGGAGAGAGAGACAGAGGGTGTAGGATACAGGAGAGAGAGACAGGAGGTGTAGGATACAGGAGAGAGAGACAGGATGTAGGATACTGGAGAGAGAGACAGGGGGTGTAGGATACAGGAGAGAGACGGTGTAGGATACAGGAGAGAGACGGTGTAGGATACAGGCGAGAGAGACAGGGGGTGTAGGATACAGGAGAGAGAGACGGGGGGTGTAGGATACAGGAGAGAGAGACAGGATGTAGGATACAGGAGAGAGACGGTGTAGGATACAGGAGAGAGAGACAGGGTGTAGGATACAGGAGAGAGAGACAGGGGTGTAGGATACAGGAGAGAGAGACAGGGTGTAGGATACAGGAGAGAGAGACAGAGGGTGTAGGATACAGGAGAGAGAGACAGGGTGTAGGATACAGGAGAGAGAGACAGGGGGTGTAGGATACAGGAGAGAGAGACAGGATGTAGGATACTGGAGAGAGACAGGATGTAGGATACAGGAGAGAGAGACGGTGTAGGATACAGGAGAGAGACGGTGTAGGATACAGGAGAGAGACGGTGTAGGATACAGGAGAGAGAGACAGGGGGTGTAGGATACAGGAGAGAGAGACAGGATGTAGGATACAGGAGAGAGAGACGGTGTAGGATACAGGAGAGAGACGGTGTAGGATACAGGAGAGAGACAGGATGTAGGATACAGGAGAGAGACGGTGTAGGATACAGGTGAGAGACGGTGTAGGATACAGGCGAGAGAGACAGGATGTAGGATACAGGAGAGAGAGACGGTGTAGGATACAGGAGAGAGACAGGATGTAGGATACAGGCGAAAGACGGTGTAGGATACAGGTGAGAGACGGTGTAGGATACAGGAGAGAGACAGGATGTAGGATACAGGAGAGAGAGACAGGATGTAGGATACAGGAGAGAGACGGTGTAGGATACAGGAGAGAGACAGGATGTAGGATACAGGAGAGAGACAGGATGTAGGATACAGGAGAGAGACGGTGTAGGATACAGGAGAGAGAGACAGGATGTAGGATACAGGAGAGAGAGACAGGGGGTGTAGGATACAGGCGAGAGAGACGGTGTAGGATACAGGTGAGAGACGGTGTAGGATACAGGAGAGAGACAGGATGTAGGATACAGGAGAGAGACAGGATGTAGGATACAGGAGAGAGACGGTGTAGGATACAGGAGAGAGACAGGATGTAGGATACAGGAGAGAGACAGGATGTAGGATACAGGAGAGAGACGGTGTAGGATACAGGAGAGAGAGACAGGATGTAGGATACAGGAGAGAGACGGTGTAGGATACAGGAGAGAGACAGGATGTAGGATACAGGCGAGAGACGGTGTAGGATACAGGCGAGAGAGACAGGATGTAGGATACAGGAGAGAGACAGGATGTAGGATACAGGCGAGAGACGGTGTAGGATACAGGCGAGAGAGACAGGATGTAGGATACAGGAGAGAGACGGTGTAGGATACAGGAGAGAGACAGGATGTAGGATACTGGAGAGAGAGACAGGATGTAGGATACAGGAGAGAGAGACAGGATGTAGGATACAGGCGAGAGAGACAGGATGTAGGATACAGGCGAGAGACGGTGTAGGATACAGGAGAGAGACAGGATGTAGGATACAGGAGAGAGACAGGATGTAGGATACAGGAGAGAGAGACAGGATGTAGGATACAGGAGAGAGACGGTGTAGGATACAGGAGAGAGACGGTGTAGGATACAGGAGAGAGAGACAGGGGGTGTAGGATACAGGAGAGAGACGGTGTAGGATACAGGAGAGAGACGGTGTAGGATACAGGAGAGAGAGACAGGATGTAGGATACAGGCGAGAGACGGTGTAGGATACAGGAGAGAGAGACAGGGGGTGTAGGATACAGGAGAGAGACGGTGTAGGATACAGGCGAGAGACGGTGTAGGATACAGGTGAGAGACGGTGTAGGATACAGGAGAGAGACGGTGTAGGATACAGGCGAGAGAGACAGGATGTAGGATACAGGCGAGAGAGACAGGATGTAGGATACAGGTGAGAGACGGTGTAGGATACAGGTGAGAGACGGTGTAGGATACAGGAGAGAGAGACAGGGGGTGTAGGATACAGGAGAGAGAGACAGGATGTAGGATACAGGAGAGAGAGATGGTGTAGGATACAGGAGAGAGACGGTGTAGGATACAGGAGAGAGACAGGATGTAGGATACAGGTGAGAGACGGTGTAGGATACAGGCGAGAGAGACAGGATGTAGGATACAGGAGAGAGAGACGGTGTAGGATACAGGTGAGAGACGGTGTAGGATACAGGCGAGAGAGACAGGATGTAGGATACAGGCGAGAGACGGTGTAGGATACAGGAGAGAGACAGGATGTAGGATACTGGAGAGAGAGACAGGATGTAGGATACAGGAGAGAGACGGTGTAGGATACAGGAGAGAGACAGGATGTAGGATACTGGAGAGAGAGACAGGATGTAGGATACAGGAGAGAGACGGTGTAGGATACAGGTGAGAGACAGGATGTAGGATACAGGAGAGAGACAGGATGTAGGATACAGGAGAGAGAGACAGGATGTAGGATACAGGAGAGAGACGGTGTAGGATACAGGAGAGAGACAGGATGTAGGATACAGGAGAGAGAGACAGGATGTAGGATACAGGTGAGAGAGGGTGTAGGATACAGGAGAGAGACAGGATGTAGGATACTGGAGAGAGAGACAGGATGTAGGATACAGGAGAGAGAGACAGGGGGTGTAGGATACAGGAGAGAGAGACAGGGGGTGTAGGATACAGGTGAGAGACGGTGCAGGATGTAGGATACAGGCGAGAGAGACAGGATGTAGGATACAGGCGAGAGAGACAGGATGTAGGATACAGGTGAGAGACGGTGTAGGATACAGGAGAGAGAGACAGGGGGTGTAGGATACAGGAGAGAGACGGTGTAGGATACAGGTGAGAGAGACAGGGTGTAGGATACAGGAGAGAGACGGTGTAGGATACAGGAGAGAGACGGTGTAGGATACAGGAGAGAGAGACAGGGGGTGTAGGATACAGGAGAGAGACGGTGTAGGATACAGGAGAGAGACGGTGTAGGATACAGGAGAGAGAGACAGGATGTAGGATACAGGCGAGAGACGGTGTAGGATACAGGAGAGAGAGACAGGGGGTGTAGGATACAGGAGAGAGACGGTGTAGGATACAGGAGAGAGACGGTGTAGGATACAGGCGAGAGAGACAGGATGTAGGATACAGGCGAGAGAGACAGGATGTAGGATACAGGTGAGAGACGGTGTAGGATACAGGTGAGAGACGGTGTAGGATACAGGAGAGAGACGGTGTAGGATACAGGAGAGAGAGACAGGATGTAGGATACAGGTGAGAGAGACAGGATGTAGGATACAGGAGAGAGACGGTGTAGGATACAGGTGAGAGACGGTGTAGGATACAGGCGAGAGAGACAGGATGTAGGATACAGGCGAGAGAGACAGGATGTAGGATACAGGTGAGAGACGGTGTAGGATACAGGTGAGAGACGGTGTAGGATACAGGAGAGAGACGGTGTAGGATACAGGAGAGAGACGATGTAGGATACAGGAGAGAGAGACAGGATGTAGGATACAGGCGAGAGAGACAGGATGTAGGATACAGGTGAGAGACGGTGTAGGATACAGGTGAGAGACGGTGTAGGATACAGGTGAGAGACGGTGTAGGATACAGGAGAGAGACGGTGTAGGATACAGGAGAGAGAGACAGGATGTGGGATACAGGTGAGAGACGGTGTAGGATACAGGTGAGAGACGGTGTAGGATACAGGAGAGAGAGACAGGATGTAGGATACAGGAGAGAGACAGGATGTAGGATACAGGCGAGAGAGACAGGATGTAGGATACAGGAGAGAGACAGGATGTAGGATACAGGCGAGAGAGACAGGATGTAGGATACAGGCGAGAGACGGTGTAGGATACAGGCGAGAGACGGTGTAGGATACAGGAGAGAGACGGTGTAGGATACAGGCGAGAGACGGTGTAGGATACAGGAGAGAGAGACAGGATGTAGGATACAGGTGAGAGAGACAGGATGTAGGATACAGGCGAGAGAGACAGGATGTAGGATACAGGCGAGAGAGACAGGATGTAGGATACAGGAGAGAGACGGTGTAGGATACAGGTGAGAGAGACAGGGTGTAGGATACAGGAGAGAGACGGTGTAGGATACAGGAGAGAGAGACAGGGGGTGTAGGATACAGGTGAGAGACGGTGTAGGATACAGGAGAGAGACGGTGTAGGATACAGGAGAGAGAGACAGGGGGTGTAGGATACAGGAGAGAGACGGTGTAGGATACAGGAGAGAGACGGTGTAGGATACAGGAGAGAGACGGTGTAGGATACAGGAGAGAGAGACAGGGGGTGTAGGATACAGGTGAGAGAGACAGGGGGTGTAGGATACAGGAGAGAGACGGTGTAGGATACAGGAGAGAGAGACAGGATGTAGGATACAGGCGAGAGACGGTGTAGGATACAGGCGAGAGACGGTGTAGGATACAGGAGAGAGACGGTGTAGGATACAGGAGAGAGAGACAGGATGTAGGATACAGGTGAGAGAGACAGGATGTAGGATACAGGCGAGAGAGACAGGATGTAGGATACAGGCGAGAGACGGTGTAGGATACAGGCGAGAGACGGTGTAGGATACAGGCGAGAGACGGTGTAGGATACAGGAGAGAGAGACAGGATGTAGGATACAGGCGAGAGACGGTGTAGGATACAGGAGAGAGAGACAGGATGTAGGATACAGGAGAGAGACGGTGTAGGATACAGGAGAGAGAGACAGGATGTAGGATACAGGCGAGAGACGGTGTAGGATACAGGAGAGAGACAGGATGTAGGATACAGGCGAGAGACGGTGTAGGATACAGGAGAGAGAGACAGGGTACAGGAGAGAGAGACAGGGTACAGGAGAGAGAGAGAGACAGGGTACAGGAGAGAGAGACAGGGTACAGGAGAGAGAGAGACAGGGTACAGGAGAGAGAGACAGGGTACAGGAGAGAGAGAGAGACAGGGTACAGGAGAGAGAGAGACAGGGTACAGGAGAGAGAGAGAGACAGGGTACAGGAGAGAGAGAGACAGGGTACAGGAGAGAGAGAGAGACAGGGTACAGGAGAGAGAGAGAGACAGGGTACAGGAGAGAGAGAGACAGGGTACAGGAGAGAGAGACAGGGTACAGGAGAGAGAGAGAGACAGGGTACAGGAGAGAGAGAGACAGGGTACAGGAGAGAGAGAGACAGGGTACAGGAGAGAGAGAGAGACAGGGTACAGGAGAGAGAGAGAGACAGGGTACAGGAGAGAGAGACAGGGTACAGGAGAGAGAGAGAGACAGGGTACAGGAGAGAGAGACAGGGTACAGGAGAGAGAGAGAGACAGGGTACAGGAGAGAGAGAGACAGGGTACAGGAGAGAGAGAGACAGGGTACAGGAGAGAGAGAGAGACCTCGGGGAAGGCACCAAACTTTTTTAATCATCTTCACGGGAATATTTATCACGTTGTCGCCAGCTGAGTTATGGCAACAGGTGTGTGGGAGATATGGCAACAGGTGTGTGGGAGATATGGCAACAGGTGTGTGGGAGATATGGCAACAGGTGTGTGGGAGATATGGCAACAGGTGTGTGGGAGATATGGCAACAGGTGTGTGGGAGATATGGCAACAGGTGTGTGGGAGATATGGCAACAGGTGTGTGGGAGATATGGCAACAGGTGTGTGGGAGATATGGCAACAAATGTGTGGGAGATATGGCAACAGGTGTGTGGGAGATATGGCAACAGGTGTGTGGGAGATATGGCAACAGGTGTGTGGGAGATATGGCAACAGGTGTGTGGGAGATATGGCAACTGGTGTGTGGGAGATATGGCAACAGGTGTGTGGGAGATATGGCAACAGGTGTGTGGGAGATATGGCAACAGGTGTGTGGGAGATATGACAACAGGTGTGTGGGAGATATGGCAACAAATGTGTGGGAGATATGGCAACAAGTGCGTGGGAGATATGGCAACAAGTGTGTGGGAGATATGGCAACAAGTGCGTGGGAGATATGGCAACAAGTGTGTGGGAGATATGGCAACAAGTGTGTGGGAGATATGGCAACAGGTGTGTGGGAGATATGGCAACAGGTGTGTGGGAGATATGGCAACAAGTGCGTGGGAGATATGGCAACAGGTGTGTGGGAGATATGGCAACAAGTGCGTGGGAGATTTGGCAACAAGTGCGTGGGAGATATGGCAACAAGTGTGGGAGATATGGCAACAAGTGCGTGGGAGATATGGCAACAAGTGTGTGGGAGATATGGCAACAGGTGTGTGGGAGATATGGCAACAGGTGTGTGGGAGATATGGCAACAAGTGCGTGGGAGATATGGCAACAGGTGTGTGGGAGATATGGCAACAAGTGCGTGGGAGATTTGGCAACAAGTGCGTGGGAGATATGGCAACAGGTGTGTGGGAGATATGGCAACAAGTGCGTGGGAGATATGTCAACAAGTGTGGGAGGTATGTCAACAGGTTTGGGAGGTATGTCAACAGGTGTGTGGGAGACATGAAAACAGATGGTGGAGGTTATGGCAACAGGTGTGGGAGGTATAGAAAAATGTGTGTCTGTGGCAACCTGTGTGAAATATGGCAAGAGGTGTGCGTCTATGTTAACCAATGTACAAGTTATGGCGACAAGTGTAGGATATGGGGTACAGTATTGTAACACGGCTAAGCCGTATGGCAACAGGCGTAAGCCGTATGGCAACACGTGTGAGGGTGTTTGGACGGCAAGTCTGGGTGTATGGTCACATATGCCTTGAGTATATGACAACAGGTGTGGCAGATATGTCAACTAGCAGATGTGGCAACAGGTGTGTGTGAATATGATGCCAGGTGTGGTAGATGTGACAACAGGTGTGTGTGTGTGTGAAATATAATGCCATGTGTAGTAGATATGTGAACTAGTAGATATGGCAACATGCGTTTGGATATGACAAAGCATTCTAGATATCTTGTGTGTGTCATAGCTAAAGGGGGAAATCTAGTGTGTGTTATGAGGCAGGCAAAGCACCTTACTTAATATGCCATCGAGATAAACAAACGAGCCACAAAAACAAGTGCTCATCAAGAACACCTAGACCCCCGCCGGGCCACTTAATGTTCTTATAGCCATGATCAGGGGTCTCACCACTTTCCAATATGGCGGCGAAATAGCACTTGGGACTGTATCACATGAGATAAATTTTTTTAGGGGAATTTAAAATAAATGTCTGATAATCCAGTTTTGTGTCGTTAATGGAGGAAGTTATTATAGTTAAGAGGAAAAATTAACTGATGATTGTTTGATAATCTATTATTTTCTTCGACATAAGTGCAAAACAAGATTAACGTGCTAGTCTTGTTGAATCAGGACTCGACAATAAATTCTGAGGTGCGCGCGCGGTAAAATTTATTGCATTGCTATCTTCCGCGTCAAACCGTATCGCTGTGTATCTGAACAATCTGCTCCGCTATACCACTTAAGTGCCAACTAACGCGCCCTGGGACACCTTGGCTATGTGGACCTCATCCATCTTGGGCACTGTCACCCCTCCATCACTTCCTCCACCTCATTCCCTCCCTCCACCTCACTCCACCTACTTCCTCCACCATCTAACTAAAGAATCTCAGTCTCTCTCTCTCTCTCTCTCTCTCTCTCTTCTTTGTATTTCCCTCCCCTATGTTCATTACTTGCTCCATATTTCCTCCTCCCTTCCCTTCTACTATTTCTCTCTCACTTCTTTTCCCTTCCTGCCTCTTACGCTTCCCTTCCTTCCCTCCCGTCCTTCTCAGCCGTCACTCCACATTTTCCTTCTTTGTTTTTAACCTGCGATTTCCCTAACGACCATGTCACTCTCTCTCTCTCTCCCCCTCCCTGTCCTTCCCTCTCTCCCTCCCTCTCCATCTCTCCCTCTTCCTCCCATCTCCATCTTTCCTTCCTTCCCTCCTTCCAGATCCACACCAGTTGATAATCACTCGTGTTGCTCCATAAGCTTTTGTTAACGTTAAGAGAAAGTTAGATTAATCGTATTAGAAAGGCGACGAAGCAACAATTTGGCAAGAAGGCTAAACGGCTGTCAACGTTCATACATAGCGGGAAAATGAAGGTGTCGAGGAAAGAGACAAATGACAGATGGGATGTGCACAACTAACTTCTGACGTCATTGTTCTGGCATATGTCCGATATGATTTAGTGTTTCTTCTTTTGTTTTTGTTTGTGTGTTTGTGGTGGTGATGAAAGGTGTTGTTTGTCATGGTGTTGTGGTGGTGATGAGCTGTTGTTTATGTCTGGTTGTTGTTGTGATGCTTTACGCGAGTCACTCTCGTTTTATTTCCTGGATGTTGTAAGGTGTTGGTCCGCCTCAACAACTGTTCTTCTCTGGCGTGTGCTGGAGATGATAATGACACACACACACACACACACACACACACACCATAGTTTGAAATATAGATAAATAGATGTATTTCTGGCATCTTTTTGTCTATTGTGTGTGTGTGTGTGTGTGAATATAACTCTTACTAACATATAGGTATTATTCAGCTTATTTCCTGTCGCTTCAACTTTAATTAATTTTTATCGCTTTTATATATTTAATTCATTATTTCTGTATTTATTTCACTACTTTAAGCTCAATCAACCTTTTCATCTACATTTTTTTATAATAAGTTTATTATTATGTTATTCTCGTTTTCTTATTGTTATTTCCTTGTTTCTCCAATATTGTGTTAACTAGTGGATAAGTTAACACAATGTACCTTTGTTTTTGTAATGTTTATTTGATATGAATTTTGTGATCACTTGAAGATTAGCCTCCTTAGCTTATTTCACCTTAATTATAAACCAACTTAACCTAACCTAACCTAACTACTCAGGTATCATTAGGGTGTTTAATGATCAGGTGACATATGCTGTGGGGGCTAAGGTTGAAGTGATTTATGTTTTTTTTTTAATATTTCTCAATTGTAATGTCGGCTTTGTATTTTAGTTTTGTAATAATTAGTGTAATTTTATCTTTATTCTCTTAAGTTTCATTTTTATATTTAGGCGTTCCTTATAAGGCGACAGTACAAGATCACTCTGGTATTTGTTTTCGCCGTGAAACGTCGACTTGGTGAACGTGACGTGTGAGATCTTTACAAACACTCATTAACACTTGTGTGGAAATTCCTGTGTTTACGTCAATAAATACCAGGAGTCGAGAAACAATCTTACGTCTTCATTTAAAGTTAATCTATTTGTATAATGTTCCTGTTGGGTAAAAAACAAAGACACTATCTATCTTATATTTCAGTGTTACTTCAGTCGGCCATTAGTTCCAACATTTTAAGAGTAGAATAATGTCTTTAAAAAACCTCTCACATTCAGAAAAACTTATTATATATATATATACTGTATATTTAATTTACAAAACGGTGCTGAATATATTTACAAAATTAGGGAGTGATTGTCTAGATTCGCTTCAGATGTTGGTATATAACTTAAATATCGTTTAAATTGTGGTTAATTGGTGTCAGTGTCCCCGCGCGGGCAGTCAGTGTGTTGACTGCCCGCCATGGTGGCAACAACGAGTGTAAATATAACTTGAAATCACTCTCCCTTGACAAGCGGGTTAACCAATTAAACTGCTAACTGTGGCAGGTTTAGGGTGTAACTTGGCCTCAGAATGAAAACAATTATCTTTTAATAAGCTAGATTTGGTTTATAGTTTAAGATGGAAAAGAATACCTTGGTTGCGGTCAAGGTGTGGTGTAACCTTATTGGTCGAAATGAAGAGTATCTTGACGCTGATTGGATGAAAATCACACCTCCGCCTCCTCCTTGTCTTATACTCACCTCCACCTCTCACCTTCCTCCTCCTCCTCCACCACCACCACCACATCTACCTCACCTGGTGGCCAGACCCTTCTTCTCCCTCTCCCTCCATCACCCCCTCCCTTCTCCCTCTCCCCCCCATCACCCCCCTCCCTTCTCCCTCTCCCTCCCTCACCCCCATCCCTTCTCCCTCCCCCATCACTGTCCGTCTATATTTGGTGGAAACATAAGTAGATACGCGCCTCACCTCACCATATTGACCGCAGGGTTGCCAGTGCGTGTATTATTCTCACCTATTATAACGAGCCAATAACTAGTTAAGTCTGGGCACAGGTGAAGGTTAACTAGCTAATTAGTTTGTTAGGTTAGTTTGGTGGGGTAGTTGGTTAGGGTTAAATTAGGTTGGGTTCGATGAATATTGGGCAAGGTTAGGTAAGGTTAGGGTAGGTTTTGGTGACGTAACACATGGATCAGGTTAGGTTTAGTTTAGTTGGTTTAGGTTTGGTTTAGATTAAGTTTGGTTTAGGTTAAGTTAGGTTAGATCGGAAAGTGTTTTTGTTGTTGTTTATATAAGACATGAAATAAAAATAACTCGTGTTGATGTTATTGTGGCAACCATCTTTGTGTTATGGAATGAAGTGGTCACACACACACAGGCTATTACATCACCATTGACCCTTATAATACCCTCAAGTGGTCACACACACACAGGCTATTACATCACTATTGACCCTTATAATACCCTCAAGTGGTCACACACACACAGGCTATTACATCACTATTGACCCTTATAATACCCTCTGCCAGACTAACACACCCGTCAAGATGGCGTCGAAATTACACTGAGACTTTTGTAGCCAGGTGTGCTCTGTCCCCCCCCCCCACCATCACCTGTTAGGGAGAAAAATAAAAACAAATAACTTACGAATACTTAAGAATCCGGACCTAAAAATATTAACTGAGTTCGCTAATTGGTTGGACGAGCCGCTCTGCCTCGTCGATGATTGGCTGACAAAAAATACCTTATTTTTTCTGATGTCTACGAGAATCTGTCAATTTTTAGTCTTTGTAAGTCATTTATTGGTTAGATTTTGATAATATATCGTAAGTAGATACTTTTAATCGTAAGAAACGTACCGTAAGTACGATTGTTGAGTAGCAAGTACGATACTTTTTCATCCCGGGTACGAAAGTTTGTGATGCGAAGGACGAAGTCGTTGGTGAGGGTGCACGACTCATACTCCTGAGGTACGAAGGTTTTTTAATCATAGGTACGAAGGCGGTCGGTCGGTAGGTACAGGTAGGGGGGGGGGTGGTGAGGGTAATGGTCGGTGTTTTTCAATCCACGCGGGTACGAAAATAAATACTACATTGTAATGCATAGCGGCCAGTCCGTGCCAGGCGGTTAATTTTGATTGATGAAGTAAGCGACGCGGCGATGATAACCCAGCCTTCAACTCTTTACTTTGTATCGTCCCCAATCCCATCAATCAAACGTCTGTTCTCAACTATTGTCTCTTGGGTTGAAAGATGGATAACTTGGTACGCGGGCTTGGTGGATAGAAAGGTTCGGTGTAGGTGGTACAAGTGTGAAAATGGCCATGAACACTGTGGATGTGTCCTGTCCCTACCCAGCCCCGACAACCAGATAGCACCGCCACGCCAAAACTATGCGACCCAAGTGTTACCAGTTTCCCATATCTCTCACCTAGTCTCTCATTTCAGCTTTTAATTCTTTTGTTAATACTAAAAACATATGATTCATTATTAATAAAATCCGGTGTAATTTTATGTTTATTGTGTCATCATTGTTGAGGATGAATCGAAGTTGAAATGGAGGAGAAAATAAATAATGTGAAGGAGAGGGTTGGCGCTCTGAGCTGGTAGAACTGTATGAGCCTGGCGCGGGGTTACCAGGTTTTGCCCGATGGTGTGAGACATTGGGTGAGCAGCTCGAGCGGTGTGCTGTTGTGGAATGTTTAACTCCATTTTTGTTGTTTCTTGTGTTGTACCTAGACTGGTCTAGCTTTTAATTAAACGAACACGTTGTTTTATATATATTCTCGTTAGTTAGGTAAAATGAATTCGTCGAGGAAGATGTACGAGGGGATACGAGACGAAAATAATTAGGTGACTATTCACTGGCCATCTGTTTTGAGAGCAGCAAAGAGCGAGAAAATCTCGTGTGTGGCGGCAACTTTAGGCCCGCGCCCTCCTCAGCTCCTTGGTCTTGGCATGATGCGCGGTACATATTTTTACATTTGGCGCGAAATATTGGCGCCTCGTCGGGAGAAGTAAAGTGACACACGCCGTGCGTACAGATGACGACAAAAGAGAGGAAATAGGCACTTGTCAACCCCTGGTCGCCACAGTCATTTGTCTCCATGCTTTGCCCCCTCTATGATTGTTATGGTGCTTACGTATCCACTTAAGGACGGCTCTTTTAACCTAATTGCTCGCACATTACTCAGCCCCTGAGAGTGGAGACCCGAGAATCTAATTAATTAGTAAAGTTTCAATAGTATCTTTACCGGACGACTTTGTACTCGACGAGGTTATTCCCGTCTACTAGTGTATTTGAATTCGGGTTTAAATTATGTTAAATGCCTCTTAACAGGTATATTCCTTCCATTGTTTAATATGAAAAGGCATATATTAAGAGGATTACAAGAGGCTATTTCACGGTTTCCATGCGAGTAAAGCGAATAATATATAAGAAAAGGAACTGGTAATAGACCCAAACCAGCACAAAACAATCCGAGGAAAAGTGTCTGGGTCTGACTCGCCACCCAGAACAGGTTTTGATCTAATCGCGAGGCTGCCCAGCGATGCTCCATTGTTGCGTTCATTGCACTTATACCTCCCGATGTGATTTTGTTTTATTATCCCTATAGAGAAGAGCTAAACCCTCAACTTAAAAAAAAAAAATCGATAGTTTTAGCACAAAATAAATGGTAATGGGTAGTTTATTTCACCGGCAGGTCAGAATAAAACTGCAAGTGTTCAGGTCCGTCCATCTTATATAAGAACTTTTGGCGCGAAACATTCTGAGACGAGAAGTTGAAGCGCTTGTTTGTTTGTGTGTTACCAGCCAATGATTTACTAGCGATCAGCTCTGAACTTGACTGACAAGCTTGCTGCCCACTTGCTCATCATCACGTCCTGGGCTAGTAAGGGACGGCCGCCGGTGGGACAGGCGCCTCTAACCTGCTCCTAATTCCCTCCCTTGTCTGTCCGTCTGCCTGTCTGTGTGTCTGATGGGGGATGTGTGTATTAAGTGGTTAGCTGAAGACGTGAGAGGTGAATCTCCTCGTTTCAAGACGATGCTTATCCTCCCTGCCTGCCTGCCCCTCTGTCTTCCTGTCTTAGTGTTGTATTATTTGTATTTTGTTTTTGTGTTTTAGGGGAGTAATTTAGAACTTCTTGAATTACCGAGCATGAACTTAATAAGGTCAAGGAACATGTCTTAAAACCAGTTTGTATGACTCATTATTGGAACCCCTCCAGTCTCTGCTCTGACGCCATCTTGTTATAAAACCTGGGCATTTATGTTCTCTTAAAAATTATTGTCCTCTTTAACTCTTAATTACTGTTTGTGTTTATATTTTGTTCATAATTATTATTATTATTATTATAAATTTAATTGTAATTGTTGTTATTTTGTTCATATTTTTTTAATATTTTGACATTGGTGTTATTTTTACTTGTTTATTTATGTTAATTATTAGTTTTATTTTTGTTTTCGTGGTTAAATGCAAATGCAAGTTGCCTACAGCAGTAAACCCAACCTAATCCTTCCTAGACAATAAGGTTAGGTTTAGGTTTAATTAAGTTAGTTTAGATTAAGTTAGGATACATTAAGTTAGATTACAGTACATCAAGTTAGGTTATATTAGGTTAGGTTAAATTTGATTAGGTTAGATTAGGTGAAGTTAATTTGAATACTGTCCGATATCACAGACGAGCTAAAATCTTGGCTTAAATGTTAATCTTTATGCTGGAAGGAAGGAAAAACAGGAGAGATGAAGATGGGAAGGAAGGTAAGAGGAAGGAAGATAGGAAGGAAGGTAAGAGGGAGGAAGATAGAAAGGGAGGAAGATGGGAAGGAATGTATGAAGGAGGAAGATGGGAAGGAATGTATGAGGAAGATAGGAAGGAAGGTAAGAGGGAGGAAGATGGGAAGGAAGGTAAGAGGGAGGAAGATAGGAAGGGAGGAAGATGGGAAGGAATGTATGAAGGAGGAAGATGGGAAGGAATGTATGAGGGAGGAAGATGGGAAGGAATGTATGAGGGAGGAAGATGGGAAGGAATGTATGAGGAAGATAGGAAGGAAGGTAAGAGGGAGGAAGATGGGAAGGAAGGTAAGAGGGAGGAAGATAGGAAGGGAGGAAGATGGGAAGGAATGTATGAAGGAGGAAGATGGGAAGGAATGTATGAGGGAGGAAGATGGGAAGGAATGTATGAGGGAGGAAGATGGGAAGGAATGTATGAGGAAGATAGGAAGGAAGGTAAGAGGGAGGAAGATGGGAAGGAAGGTAAGAGGGAGGAAGATAGGAAGGGAGGAAGATGGGAAGGAATGTATGAAGGAGGAAGATGGGAAGGAATGTATGAGGGAGGAAGATGGGAAGGAATGTATGAGGGAGGAAGATGGGAAGGAATGTATGAGGGAGGAAGATAGGAAGGGAGGAAGATGGGAAGGAATGTATGAAGGAGGAAGATGGGAAGGAATGTATGAGGGAGGAAGATGGGAAGGAATGGATGAATAAACAGATCTTCATACTCCTATCCCTCCCCCCCCCCCACCCTGCCTCCTCATCTCTCCTTTCCCTCCTCTCCTTCCCTCCTCCTACTCCACCCTCCTTGCCTCATCTCTCTCCTTAACTCCCTCTCCGACCTCTTTGCCTCAAGGGCTACATATGCGCAGTTTTTACCATGCGCATTGCTCTGCTTGTATTAGAAACAAGTGTTCTTCATAGCGCCTGTGGTTAAAAATGTGCATCAGTGTGCGTGCGTGTGCCTCGTTCAACAACTGTACAGTCAGGTGCGCCTCACGTTTGTCTCTAGATAATTGTTCATCCAATAGATCTCATTGTATAATTTATTGAGTCGAGTGCTCATCTGTGTTACGTGTAGAAAATTACTCATCGGTGTATACATAATCGCGCTTCACAGTTTGTAGACAAATGCGCGTAGTGCAGGTGTAGACAAGTGCGCATTTCAGGTTGAGGCGCATTCGTCACTATCACCTTTAGTGGTAAGATGTCTTATTCTTGTTGAGACGAGTGGTGATGGTGGTGGTGGTTATAGTGATGGTGGTTATAGTGATGGTGGTAATAGTGATGGTGGTAATTGTGATGGTGGTTATAGTGATGGTGGTAATAGTGATGGTGGTAATAGTGATGGTGGTAATAGTGATGGTGGTAATAGTGATGGGGGTAATAGTGATGGTGGTAATAGTGAAGGGGGTAGGAGAAGGATGTTACGTATGTAATATATGAGAGAAGGGTCTGCCGCCTGCCCATTTGAATTGTAAAGTAGGGTGTGTTTTGTGTGTTAGAGAGAGAGAGAGAGAGAGAGAGAGAGAGAGAGAGAGAGAGAGAGAGAGGTTGATCTGCGTGAGCTCTGTATCAGCCTCACTTCCCGTTTCCTGCCTACACCACCACTACTGTCACACCCGCCTACACCACCACTGTCACCCACCTACACCACCACCACTGTCACCCACCTACACCACCACCACTGTCACCCACCTACACCACCACCACTGTCACCCACCTACACCACCACCACCACTGTCACCCGCCTACACCACCACCACTGTCACCCACCTACACCACCACCACTGTCACCCACCTACACCACCACCACTGTCACCCACCTACACCACCACCACTGTCACCCACCTACACCACCACTGTCACCCACCTACACCACCACCAGTCACCCACCTACACCACCACCACTGTCACCCGCCTACACCACCACCACTGTCACCCACCTACACCACCACCACTGTCACCCACCTACACCACCACCACTGTCACCCACCTACACCACCACCACTGTCACCCACCTACACCACCACCACTGTCACCCGCCTACACCACCACCACTGTCACCCACCTACACCACCACCACTGTCACCCACCTACACCACCACCACTGTCACCCACCTACACCACCACCACTGTCACCCACCTACAACACCACTGTCATGCCCACCTACAATTCACATTCTCTATGACATCATGTTAATTGTGACGTTGTGATGACGTCATAATTGTGTGTGTGTGTGTGTGTGTGTGTGTGTGTGTGTGTGTGTATAGTGACGTCTCAGGTCAGGGCGGGGAGAAAGGAGAGGGATGGGAAGGGGGTGAGAGGAGGTGGGGGGGGGGAGAGAGAGGGAGGTGTAAGAGAGGTGGGGACGGGAGGGAGGGGGAAGATTGAGGTGGAGACGGGAGGGAGGAGGGTGGGGGAGGTAGGAGAAGGGAGGGAGGGAGGGAGGTTCAGTCGCCACGAGATACTTAACCTACTGAACTTTGGCCCACAACCTCTCTCTCTCTCTCTCTCTCTCTCTCTCTCTCTCTCTCTCTCTCTCTCTCTCTCCTCCCAGCATTCCATGGATTTACCCTGATAACTGAACCAGGGTGAGAAGGAGGGGGGAAGGGGAGGAGGGAAGGCCTGAGGAAGAGTTACGGAGAGAGAGAGAGAGAGAGGGGGGGTGAGAGGGAGGGTAAAAAAAATAGTAAGAGGTGTAGGGTTGAATTGAGAGGAGGGGAAGGGAGAGGGAAATGAATGAAGAGAGATGAAAGGGAGGGAGGAGAAGTTACAGGGAAATGTGAAGAAGGTAGCGAACGAATGAGAGGGAGGGGTGAGGAAAGAATGTAAGAGGGAAGGATGATGAGGGGAGAGAAAAGTAAGAGAAGAAAGTGAGAGGGAACGATAAGGACCTGTTTAAACGGACCAGACAACAGGACTGATCGATGTTGCCGTTTAAGAGATTAGTCTATTTGACCCGTTTATCTGAACCGATCAACAGTATCATTTAGGTGAACCGTTCGACAGCACCGTTTGAGCGTGCCGTTTAAGTGAGCTGTTTGCGTGTGCCGTTCTAGTGAGCCGTTCGACAGCACCGTTTGAGCGTGCCCACGTTGGAGATTGAGTGAGTGAGTGGAGGAGGGATCTAGCTGTCACTCATCACTAACTGTTTAAGCCCCGCACTGACAGTCTACGACCTCCTATCTGGCGGGGGGGGGGGAGGGAGGGAGGAAGGTGAGGGGGAGGAGTAGTGGGGGTAGAAGGAGGGGGGGGGGAGAGGGGTTCAATCGATAAGTGGAGTGAGTGAAAGGGGTAAGTGGGGGGATTGTCTTAGATGAGTGGGGTGAGAGGGGATGTTCTATATCTGTGAGCTATCAGTGTTATCTAATGGACGTCCGTGAGCGTGTGGACACAGTTGATAAGAGAGGGAGAGAGGGTGAGTGGGAGAGAGCGAGGGGGGGGGGGGTTAGTGAGAGAGAGAGAGAGAGGATGGTCAGGGCAGGTAGTAAGGGTCATAGATGTGTATAAAACCTTTGACCCTCCCTCTCTCCTTCATTGCTTGACCACCCTCTTATTTTCTTTTCCTTTTCTTTCACCCTCCTCCTCCTCCTCTATTTTAACCTTCTACAGCTCTCCTCCTCCGCCTTCCATCCTTCCCCCTCCCATCCCCCCCCCCCCCACTCATCCCTCCTCCCACTTTTATCCCCCTGTGACCCAACCCCCACAGCCTCACAATGGTAACACTAACGTCCCACTCCCCGACCACTGTATCTTGTTATTATTTACACTACAAACGTTTTTATTGTTTCCCGGTATATTATAAACGTTTGGTGGAGTCATCTTGGTGGTGGTCAAACGTTTACTCCGGTTCTACTGTAAGAGTTATTATTGGACAAAACTTAGTTGGGTCTTTCTGGATACAATAAACGTGTAAATAAACGTTGTTGGGTGTAAAAGAAACGAGCTATGTAATAATAACGTTGTTGCATATTTGTTGATACAATATAAACACTGGCTATAATATAGACATTGCTGGTTACAGAAGAAGAAAAAATGGACAATGAAACGTTGTCAGGTATTCCCAGATAGTCTCCATCTCCCGTGACAGGCACAAGTACAGATCATTTCAGATACCTCTACACCCTTCTCCATTATAAATCAGTAAGTTAGTATTGGGCGTGGTGTTTCTGGTAATGCGTGAGGGTGGCGTGTAGGGCGTGTGTGCGGGCGTGCGGGAGGCAGCCGCGGGGGGAAAAAATGCCTTGTTTAGCCATCAGGTTTTGCGGGCGAGAAGCGAGCAGCCTGACAGACTATTAGCCTTGCTATCATCAATACCACGCCGCGGCCTGTCTGGTCTGGGGAGGGGAGGAGGGAAACCGGAGGGGGGGGGGGGGGTAACCGTGGGGAAGGGGTGACCGTGAGGGAGGGGTTGTTGGGGGGGCAGTCTGTCACCACCTACCTACCTCTCCACCTCCCCCCCACCCTTCCTCCCTCACACCACCACCACCTCTCACACTTTGTACCCTCCCTCCCTCCCTCCCTGTTGGTGATGCTCTGAACACTTAATAATGATGGTGATGTTTCTGCCAGTGTCTTACTGAACACACAATGATTCTTAACAAGACAGGTTTTTGTAGTTATATTACTGAATTATAACATTTACATTTAATAACGTTCCATGTGCGCATATACGTATGGTTACACATTTACTTAAGGTTTACAAGCTGGGTGGTGTAATGTGTGTTTATGATAAGATATCAATCAATCTGGTGTTGATAGATGGCCGGCCATACGATGTGACATATTGATCGATGTTGGTTCTGTATAATGTTTGTTTTACGTTTTGCAATATTTGTATTATCTGTACCTGTACTTGTTTCTGAGCCTCTATGGGTGTAATGTTTTTTTGTAATGGCGAGAAATTAGCAAGGGAAGTGGATCGTGCGGCTGGCAGGAGGCGCAGGAGCAGGGAGAGGCAAGCAACCTTCCCAGCGGGGTGGTGGTGCTGGCGGCGGCGGCGCTTCATCGTACGCCTGGCACCACCGCCACCACCACGCCGGGATGGAAATCGGACGAGCTGTGGATTTAATCGGTTCTCTGCACGGTGGCGGATATCACATTTTCGTCGTCATATGTATCATTTACTTCCCCCCCCAGGAGAATTTCTGCTGGCTAACTGAATGCGTCCTTCCCTACTCCTCTACATAGCAACTGTGCGAAATTCATTCACTTTGGTTTATGTAATTTATTTTTCACATACGTTTTATTTTAAGCTACGGCAATACATAATGATACCTGAATCATACATATTTAATTTATAAAGTAACTAATTCTGTACCTGAAATACGTCCCTCGTATTATTGTGATAGTCTGATTCCGAGTAATAATAATATACAATAATTATGTGTTCGCCGTGTCGTGCCAGTTAATATCGTTTGGGAAATAATTTAGCAAGAGTGAAGATTTATAAACGCAATTGCCGAGTAATTAATTGACTGCGGACCTTTCAGCATCCATGATTCTGTCTAGTTAAATTATTACGTAACACAGGGTTTGATATAACATGTTTCTTCATGGCAATAATTGAGATTCTGTTTAAAAATTTATGTTGATATTATAACTTGGGATCTCTCTCTCTCTCTCTCTCTCTCTCTCTCTCTCTCTCTCTCTCTCTCTCTCTCTCACCACGTTGTAGATTTTCTTGACATTCGTAGATAGATTCTCTTACATGTTAACGAGAAAATACCTAGGTACCAGGACTAGATCGTAACCAGATAGCATTCGTTATAAGAAAAGAGAAATGATCTTAAGAATATTTGAGAATCTTGACTGGGCTCTGAAAAATTGGCTGAACCCTTATGAAATTTACGATAAGTGTGTGTGTGTGCGCGCGCGCTTACACCCTCTGAGTACAGTCTCGTACTCAAGCGAGCAAGTTATCTTACTTAAGAGGTCAACACGTTGCACTCAATGGATTCAGTCATTAGGTTTAGTTATCGTACGCAATTAGTTATCTTGCCAAATTCATTGTTAAAAATTATCTTATTGTATACCTATTGTAGTATGTCTACCTGTTGTAATCAGTGTATACCTGTACTTATTGTAGTGTACGTCTGTTATAGTGTGTGTATATACCTGTTGTAATGTATGTGACGTATACCTATTGGTTAAGATTAAGAAAATACAGCCGGTGAGTGGTGCCAGTGAGCGGCGTTACAAATGGCGAGGCGACGGAACTAAACGCATTTCTCAATTACCTCCCTCCCTCCCTCCCTTCTTATTTCACCTGATGATTAAACACCTTTACACCATCTAAAGGCGATATTAGTTAAGTTAACATTAAAGTGTTTAATCTTAAGGTAAAATTAGCAAAGGGGGCTAAAATTAAGGTAATCCCTTTAATTTATCTAGAAAGGAAATCTAATTAAAATGTCATAATTACCCTTTAAGTATTAAGATTAAAAACACGTAAATAAATCTTGTTGAAAATTATTGAAGAGTTGAGAAATGATATAACATGAAGCTGTATTCTAGAGGGTTTTTCCCGTGCTGGCTTGTTTTTCTGTCGTAACTACAGTAGATAAAAATTTGGGAGAAGTTTTCCTGGTGTCGTAGCCAGTTAGAAAAGTTGTCACATATCCAGTTATCAGCATTGTTTAACGCACAAGACCTTATCAGAGCCGAGTGTGTTGTAGTGTGTAGTTATGTTTGTAACTGTTGTAGTGTGTGTATATATGTATTGTAGTGTGTATACTCGTATATATGTATTGCAATGTGTGTATGCCTGTTGTACTGTAATGTGTTTGTATACGTATTGAAGTGTGTGTGTATACCTATCATAATGTGTATACCTATTATAATATGTGTATACCTATTGTAATGTGTATATACCTATTATACTTGTGTGTGGACCTACTATAGTCAGTCAGTCAGAAATACGATTAACCATCCGAAATTTTCAATATATTTTTTCCCTAAGCTTATATTAACCCAGTAAAATCCTCACATCTCTAGTTAGGGGGTGGGGGGACTTTTTCATCGTACGAGGATTAAAGAATGTAAGACCCTGGTGAACGAAGAGAGTTATTCCGGGGGGGGGAGGGGGGTACCAGAGGCAAAAATGACTGGAAGACTAACAATGGAGGATTAATTTATATTCAAGGCGAACGTGATTCTTTTGAAGGGAAATATAATGAGTGTTCCTAATTTAAAATCATATTATCTTGGGTGATTTTAAATGACTCGCCTTTTATTTAAATTTTTTTTTCGTCATTTCGATGCTATTTTGGACTATGGTTGAGATAATGATGATGTTATACCACTCAAGTGTTATAATACCTGATGTCATTTTACGTAAAGTTAATTAGTCGTATAATGATGATTATTATTATTAGTTAAATTGTATTAAGTTAGATATATATATTGATTTTTTCCCTAATTTTTTTTTTGCTATAGGGATGTTGATTCCAGGGTCTCAAAGGTATCGGGTGCTGGGTTCTCAAAGGTATCTTGTCTGGGTTCTCAAAGGTATCTGGTCTGGGTTCTCAAAGGTATCTAGTTCGGGTTCTCAAAGGTATCGGTACCGGGTTCTCAAAGGTATCGGTACCGGGTTCTCAAAGGTATCGGTACCGGGTTCTCAAAGGTATCGGGTCGGGTTCTAAAAATTTCTCACATTAATTATCTCTTACCTGTGACTTGTGATGGGAGGAATGCTTCTCCATCACGTTCGAATCTTTAACATCATCGCCATTTTGGTTACAGTATTTGCATCATTTACGAAACTAACCAAACTATATGCGTGTTCTCGTCTCTAGTTAAGGGTAAAACAAAATCAACTTATAAAACCTTGGGAGTAAGAGGTCATTCATTTCCTTGGTCTAAATTGTGGTAGGACGGACACAAAGACAGACAGACAGTTCAACGCAAAAAAAAAAAATCCTTGAGTATGTCGAGGCTACTACAGTACGTTTTTTGAAGTCTAGACATCTTTTTTTTTTTTTTAGGTACCTATTGGCCTTAGAAAACAGGTGAAAAAAGGCGGGAAAAATATGGGCGGGTTTTTATACTGTCGCGCCTTAGTGTGTGTGAGGAGGATAAGCCTACCTGATGTTCATTTTTTTTTATCGTGTACGTTCTTAGTTCCATCTTTATTTTTCTTCATTTACAGTTTTGCTCTCTCTCTCTCTCTCTCTCTCTCTCTCTCTCTCTCTCTCTCTCTCTCTCTCTCTCTCACACACACACACACAATATACTTTAAATGTTATGAATTTTTTGACCCGCTGCCTCGGTATTTTATCGTGTTGCTCCCTGATGCTCTCATGTTTGTTATTGTAAACACCGTTCTCGATCCCATGTTCATTTGTTATTTTTAAATATTTTTTTTCCGGCAGCTTTATACATTCTGACTCTTTAATGGGAAATTTTGAGCTCTTGGTGGTTTGTTTCTGATGCTCACTGGTTTTGTAACTGTAAACATTATTTTTTTCCTCTATCCTGTATCTTCTCTTGTCTTTTTACTATGAAATTTCGGGGCCCCCCCCAGCTGCCAGGTATTACGCCGTGGCACGAATAAATCTGTCAGTGTCACGAAGAAGTTTATCGAATATTCAGGAGGGTGAGAGCGGAGGGGTGCGTGTTGAGAGTAAGACGATGGCAGCACAACCCTGACCCATCAACACGTCAGCACCAGACTAACCTTGTCGCCTCACTCACTCACTTCACCACCACTCACTCACCCGCCACACGCATATGTTCACTACTTTATTTACCCGAATCATCGACTGTAATAGCCAATAGTGAGATATTAATTAGCCATTACTTACACATTCGGTGTTATTAGTGACGGTGGGGTGTACAGTATAAGTGGCAGGAATTTATACCCTTTCGTTTAAAGTTTCTATATTCACCACAGCATTACTCACACCTCACAGATATTCACGTTTGCTTACGTCTGTAACTGAATATTGAGTCTGAAAGCTTTTAGCGAAAACATTAACCTGCCAGAGATACAATATTCTTTGGCAGTGATCAGAAAGTTTAGTCAACAAAAAAATAAATTACGAGTCAGGCGGCTATACTGTCGTGTTGCCAGGTGTCGCAAGATTTCCCTTTTTATGTCAATGTATATTTTACTTGAGGACGACATGTCACTCAGCGAGTAATTCAACATTGTGTGGTGTGTGATGAGGAGGTGTGAGTGGCAGCGAGGATGGTGTACGGGAGTGAGTGTCGACCTGAGTCTATATTTAGAAACAAGTTACTGACGTTGAGGAGTATCGGATGATTTCTGCTCCGGGCTGTTGTGAGCGTCACACGGAGGGAGGGTGCATGACTCCGCTCCTCACGTTTATGACTGATAATACGGACCAAGTGGCAGTACGTCTGTGTGGCTCCCCTGGGATTGTCTCCTGTTTAGGGAAGATGCTTCAGACAATTAATGTTTGTTCGTAGGCAATGTCATTCTCCCATTGATGTATCTCTATATTTCTTTGGAATTCTCATAAACTACAGTATACAATTTATTTAAGGAACAACCAGTTTTGAGACAAGATCTGGGTACAAATTCTTTATTTTAATCCATTATGTTAAATATGATGAAATCTTGCTAAATATCTGTGTTTATGATAACATTTGTTTTCTTATCTAGATCAGTAGTAATAAACTAATATCATACTGCAATAAATCAATTAGTGGAGCGGATCACCAGATGATGACACCTGAACATTCACACAAACCAACCAAACCTAACCTAATACTAACTTAATACTAATCAAACTCTAACCTAACCAACCAACTACCCAAGTCAGCATCAGGGTAGTTAATCTTTAGGTGAAATAAATCGACTACTAGGGTGTCTAATCTTTAGGTGAACCAATAGCACCCAGGAAGAAGGGAGACGACAGGTGAGAGGCAAACAGTGTGTTGTGTGGTCTGGTCCCTTCCTCCCCCCCTTCTCCTCCTCCCTCCCTTCCCTTCCTCCCCCCTTCTCCCTCCCTTCCCTTCCTCCCTCCCCTACCCCTCCCCCCTCTCCTCCCCATACTGGCACCAGGACCAAGAAATACCCCTCATTATTCTCTTCTAATAGTCGATTTGTTTGATATAAACTTGTCTATGTTAACTTGGCGCCTCGAGTAACAGAAGACGAAGAAAAAAATTAGTGTTTTATAAGTATATGAGAGAGAGAGAGAGAGAGAGAGAGAGAGAGAGAGAGAGAGAGAGACGAATAAATACAAGAATTGAGAAAGAAAGAGAAGAGGAGGGAAGGAGAGAAAGAAATACGAATAAATATAAGAATACAGAGAGAAAACAAGAAAGAACAATAAAAGATAAACAAGAGAGACAGAAAAAGAAGACAAAAAAGTCATTTTCTCTCCAGTCGACGATGAGCGCCAATTTCTTCACTACAACAAACTTGAATAAACTCGATGATCGTTCCTCCTTTTTTGTGTGTGTGTGTGTGTGTGTGTCCTGCCGTGGATAAATTTAGCTGACAAGTCATTCTTCGTTTATCTTGTGGAGTAGAACACCAGAAAATGTGGCCCAGTTTCTGATACTTGAAGGCGACGTTGTGTGTGTGTGTGTGTGTGTGTGTGTGACTTATTCCCTTTGATTGTTCCCCCCTCTTCCTTATTCTTCCTTAATCCCATTGTTCCTCTTCTCTTCCTTATTTCCCCTTTGCTTGTGCTTATTCCCTTTCTTCCTTTTGCAGTTTCTCTTGTGTTCCAGTTTATCGCGTTTTTTAATGTCTATCATCTTTTACTTTCTTGTTAATTATTGTTTTCTTAATTCTACGATTTTTTTATTGTTGTTTGTGTCTTATTTCCATATAATTTTGTTTTCATTGTTCTTAGTTTTTATCTCTCTCTCTCTCTCTCTCTCTCTCTCTCTCTCTCTCTCTCTCTCTCTCTCTGACACCGCGATGCTCCAATTTGTTTGCGTCGAGCCTCGTGATTGGCTGCGGGGAATGGGTGGTTGTTGCTGATTTGTGTGTGTGTGTGTTTTCTTTCCCGTCGTGTTCTGTTAAGGTGATTTTGTTTCCGGAGTAATTAAAGCGTCTCCTACCAAGTTGTAACTCTCTCTCTCTCTCTCTCTCTCTCTCTCTCTCTCTCTCTCTCTCTCTCTCTCTCTCTCTCACATAAAGATCAATGCGGGGTTTTTTTCCTTGAGGGTTGTGAATAAATGGTTGTAAGTTATAGAGTTGTAAATCTTCCGTGACAGCCGTGGTGGGGGTAGGCGGGACTGTGGCGTACATGACAATTTGTTCCTCTTAAATTTAACTTAAGATGCTCGGCGCCGGACGTATTAACTTATGACTTTTCCTCGAATTTTTTTTTCCTGTAACCTAACCTAACCACCCAATCCAGAGTCAACCTAACAACCCAACCCAACCAGACTCAACCTAACCAGTGGAGAGAGAGAGAGAGAGAGAGAGAGAGAGAGAGAGAGAGAGAGAGAGAGGTAGGGTTAGGGAGGTAGGAGGGAGGGGAAGGGGAGTGAAGACAATAGGATATAAGGGGAAGAAAGTTCTCAAGTTGATTGTTCACCAGAGTACACCAAGGGGGGGGGGGGTGAGGGAAGGGGGAAGGGGAGGGGAATAAGAGTTGGAATGAGTGAAACAATCAAGTGAGTGAAGGGAAGGGGGGAGTAGATAGGACTAACTGAGGGAGGGAGGGAGGAAAGGGAGAGCAGATATAAGGGAAGGGAAGAAGGAATGGAACTTCTGGAGGGAGGAAAGAAGGGAAAAGAGGAACAATAAAAGGAAGGGAGAAAGGCGAGACGGGTAATAAAAGGGGAAAGAGGGGTGGTGGAGGAGGGGGGGGTAGTGTACACATGGGAACAGTTATGGTTGTTGTTATCTCTCTATTATCGGTCACTTTTATCACAACACATACACTGGCTGGTCGATGGCCTCATTATATTATTGAAAATCAGGTGTTGGTGCGTTGGTGACAGCCAGGAAACACAATCAGGCCAACAGACCGACTGACATACGTATAAAGGTGATGACGAAGAGGCAACAGACTGACAGAAAAACACTGACGAAGAGAAACACACACGCACCACAGACAGACAGACAGACACACACACACACAGACAGACACAGACATACACCACAGACAGACCTTATGATTTATGCTGACGTGTTAAATGAGTCGACTCCCGGCCCACACCTGCTCACCTTACCTAATTTACAGGTAAGGTGACACGCACACACAGATACAAAGTAGATGCCAAGTGTTTAGGGAATTTTGACCGCAACTGTACATATATTTCTATTTTTATTTAATATTGTATAGGAATGATTTGTTTTACTTTCTGAATAAATTATATCAACTATTTCTCTATATCAGAAAATATCGATATTTTTCAGTAGTCAAGCGATTTTTTTCCCTCGCTCCATTAATGTTTATATCAGATGAGTGAGCTTTCAGAAGAGCTTGTGTTACTGTGTGTGTGTTAACGGTGGTTCGCATACTGCAGTTTCTCCTTGCTGAGCATCTTGGCGGGTTATTTTGTTAGCTAGACACGCATACCTCTCTCTCTCTCTCTCTCTCTCTCTCTCTCTCTCTCTCTCTCTCTCTCTCTCTCAACCTAACCTATTCCTTCCAGTATATCGTTAGCGTGTATTAATAATGAGGTAAAGTGAAGAAAGACCCGGCGGTTTTTAATTAAGAGAATCCTTCGTAGATTTTGAGAATGTCACTAAAACTGGCTGCCTTAGGTTAGGTTACGTGACGGATTCTCAATAATTTGTACGATTTTTTCTTCTTATTTTGTACTTCGATTTGGATGCGTTTGAGTTTGTTGGCTGCGTTCTAATCTGTTGGCTGCGTTCTAGTCTGTTGGCTGCGTTCTAGTCTGTTGGCTGCGTTCTCACATCTCCAGTAAGAGGAAGATAATATATCGTGTGAACTCCAGGTAATTTAAACTCGGGGTTAGCGCACCACCGAGTTCACTGCTGACAGGCGGAGATTTGTACTGCATTTTAAGTCGAAATTTCGTTTGTAGTATTTTCTTTTACATTTTTTTACATGATTTACACAAGAGGTTGATTTACTCCCTTTTAGAAATTAAAGATTAGTAATAATAAAAAATATCGGTTATCGGGAAATTTAGTAAAGATTTTATTGGTATTTTAGAACCGATTTTACGCCCGACTAATACGCGGGAAGCAGAATTTATTTTTGTTTATTTAAATGAATGTCGATGTTTCCACTCATTATCCCTCTTCCCCCACTCCTCCCCCTCTCCCTTCCCTGGCTACCCCCCTCCCCCTCCTCCATCCCTGGCTACCCCCCCTCCCCCTCTCCCATCCCTGACTACCCCTCCCCCTCCCCTGGCTATCCCCTCCCCCTCCCCTGGCTATCCCCTCCCCCTCTCCCATCCCTGGTTACCCCCTCCCCTACCCCTTGCTACCCCGTCCCCCTGCTTCCCACTCCCCCTCTCCTACCTCTGGCCATCCACTTCCCCTACTCACCCCCACCCCTCCCCCACACCCCCTCCTCCCCCACACCCCCTCCCTCCCCCACACCCCCGTTACCAATACGTCGTAAAGTTTCATGTGATCGCAAGTGGTTTAGTGGAAGGAGGCTGTTGGGTTTATTTAGGGTATATTCAGAGACTATAAACAAGTTAGGAGAGGTTTAACACTAGCTAGCCTGGGGGAGGAGGGAGGGGACTGAGGGGGTTAGGTTAGGTTATTATTATTATTATTATTATTATTATTATTATTATTATTGTCATTATTATTGTTGTTATTATTATTGTTATTATTATTATTATTATTACATGATAAATTTGGGATACACACACACACACACACACACACACACACACACACACACAACCTAAACCTTCACATTTCACAACCACAACACTGAAAACCCTGAAGATTGTGAAACACCGCTTTAGTATTTTGTGATGACAGAGAGAGAGAGAGAGAGAGAGAGAGAGAGAGAGAGAGAGAGAGAGAGACGCACAGGTGTGTGTGCCAGGGAGAAAGAGAGAGGAGGGATTTTCCTTGTACATGTGTGTGTGTGTGTGTGTGTGTGTGTGTCTGTCTGTGTACGTAAGCTCATTGAAAACAGAACTAATACAACACGACTTACTATGACACCTATTTTACCTGTAAGTAGTTAACGTATGTATAAATGGGGATCCAGTGTATGTCTTAACTATTAGCGCCAATAAACGCCCATTTTACCCTTAAATTGGTTCCAAATAGGGTTACATCAATCCACCATCACCTTATTCAACTTAAATAGGTTAAGTTTGATATATATATATATATATATATATATATATATATATATATATATATATATATATATATATATATACCCATTAATTTGAGTGTAAATAGGTATGTGACGTATATTGCGATTTCAAGTTCTATTAATGCCTATTTTATTTGCAAATTGGTGGAGTACCTTTTAAATTGACACGTAGTGGGCATAAATAGGAGTTTATGAGCCAATTAACGGTTTAATAGGATGAAATCAACGTTAATTCCCGCCTTAGATGCGATTGGCTGTGACAGTTGTGAATGGCTGCGTAATTTTTCTTTTCAATTTTAACCTCTTTTTCGTACCTATTACGCCAATTTGTATGTAATTGGTCGAGCTTATGCGAATTGATGTCTTCTATAGCAGTACCAATTTACACCCATTTCTCCTACGAATCGTAAGGTAGTTATGAAGTGATACTAATCTTCTATCGTTTCTGTCTATTAGTACCTATTTCATCTGTAATTTATAGAGTTTAGATGTGAATAGGGATAAACATCCTTAGCGGTAACACCTGTTGACACCTGTAAATTGAATGTAAATAGGGGGAAATGTATGATGAGTTAGATGTACACGTTAATTAATGGGCACTACCTGTATGTGAACCCCAATTAAGAACCTATTTCACGTGTAATTGGTTGTAAATATCATGTCTTGAGAGCTAGTGTGTGTGTGTGTGTGTGAACGTAATGCAGCAACTGTCCCCAACACTTGTGTACTAAATGTTCCACAGCTGTGCTAACACCTGTAGGGAGGGGAACGAGGAGGTGAGAAATAGGGAGTTTGGAGAGAGAGAGAGAGAGAGAGAGAGAGAGAGAGAGAGAGAGAGAGAGAGAGAGAAGGAAACGGGTGGAGGATTTTGGGAGAAGGAAGGGTGAGGGCAGAGATACAGTGGTGAGGGAGAAGAGGTTGAGAGATAAGAGATAGCGATTGGATAAAGGGGTGAGATAGGGGCGTGAGAGAGAGAGAGAGAGAGAGAGAGAGAGAGAGAGAGATCGATAACATACAACGCAAGTGTCAGACAACGTAAATCATACGGTAAGGGAGTGTGTGTGTGTGTGGTTATCAGAGAGAGTGATTGCAGATTTCCCGTGTTCAGGCGCGATATAACGAAGCCGTGCAACACCCAGAGCACCTCATGCAATATCACACACACTACATACCATCTGTGTGTGTGTGTGTGTGTAAAATAATTAGCTTTTTACTGGTATAGTTGTGTGATGTTTTGGACAAATGTAAAGATTAATTATTATTATTATTATTATTATTATCGTCATTAGCTTCATCATTATTATTACTAACCAGGATGAATAACTGTATAATATATTCATCTCCACAACCTATCTACTCACCCACCCACCTACCTACCTACCCACCTACCCACCTCAGAGGCAGTTAACATGTAATGGTAATTTAAACGTGGCTGGCAGGTCTCGGGGCCGTTAACAAGTTCAACCACAAATATTTTTAACCACACAGTCGGTCACATATGGATATTTATGAAGATTATCCCCAACCACATACAAATATTCTACATTTTCTTCGGGGTTTTATTCACCGTAATTTGGTCGGCTTAGTGGTAGGTCACCCGCCGTCTTGGTAATACTGTTTCGATTGTCCTTTGTTTTGTGTTACGGAGAATTCGTTTGCGCGCTTTAAAATCTTTTAGTTATTGAAACGTAGTTAACATGTTTTTGTTATTTTTTTTTAATTTAGAGGTTATTGTTATTATTTTATTTACTTGTATATTATATAAGTGTCATAAATCGTTTTATCAGAGAGCCTTTTTTTTAGATCTCATTTACGAACGAACGCTCTTTTTTCAATATTTTTATACCAATCCCTTGTTTTAAAACGCGATCTAGGGAATGTTTATAGCATTAAGTATGATTTGGTACCGTTATGTTTTAGATAATAATGACGACACCGTTTTATTATTATTTACGTTTGAACTTTTAATTCAATCTATAAACTACCTACACTTTTATTTTATTATCTTCCCTTTCTCAAATTATCTCTTCCATTCGTCGTCTTTTTCACTCTCTTCCGCCTCGTCTTCCTCCAAGATCTGGGTAACCGTGAGCCCCGTTCAACCAGACAGTCTAGACTCGTCTAAACCAACACTCGGATAACTGGGAAATACTCAGTCCCTTTAATAGGTCGTTTCGTCAAAAATGGTCCAGTTATCATGTGAAGAAGTAAAATATTTATGTTATGCAGCTGACGTCTAATTGTACAGGTGTTAGGGAAGGTAAACTTATCAGAGAGAGGTATTTGTAAATGATAAGTGTAAGAAAAAAAGGAAATAAAATATACATATCAAACGTAAAAATGGAATAATAATAGCCTACTAATAATAATATAGATGGCGATAATAATAATAATATAATAGTCCTGGTGAAGGTGCGTGACTTTACTAACATATTTTACCTATTTTCCCGCCCCTTTTCTGTTGCCTATTTTATACGTATATCATGTTCTCCCTACACACTCCCAATTTCTTTACTTTTCCTATTATCCTGTCACCCGATTTTCTCTTACCCTATTTTTTTACCTCACCACAATTTCTCCCTATTTTATTTTCCCCTTCATATGCCCATTTTTTCTCCCCTCCACTCCCCATTTTCTCCCTACCACATCTGCTTTTCCCCCCTTTTCTCAATTTTCTGTGATTAGTGGTGGTAGTAATAGTAATGGTGGTAATATTAGTAATTGTAGTGGTAGGAATGGTGGTAGTGGCGATAAGTACGTTCTGATAGTGGTGGAGGAGGAGGAAATGGAGGTAAGTGATTGTATTCGAGGTGGAGGTGATGGTGGTAACAACGGAGGGACGGAGGGAGGTATTGGCGAAGGAGGAGTACAGGGGGAGGGAGTGGTAGCAGAGGAGGGAGGAGAAAGGGAGGGAGTGGAGGTGAGAGGGAGGGAGAGAGGTGGTGAGGGTGATACTCTATATGATATTTTAGTAACTTGTTTACCCAATGTATCTTCCTCACCCTCCAAGTTAACAGAATCCCACAACAGACAGACAAGTACAGACACATCCAACAGCCACCACCATCAGTACTCGGCGCGGGTGGTTACAGGTCAACATGACATTTAGTTTACATAGAGAGCATTGTGGACGTATCCCCGGGTCGCCACTTGTTGTGTACACAGCCGTAAACAGAGGCGCCATGAGGCTCAGTTTGGCGTGACGAGACCAACATGTCTCAGAGGTGGTCGCACGCGTCCTCGAGAATTGCCCACGAGACACTGGCGGCGGCGCGCTGATGTGGCTCCTCTTGTAGGGCGGCCAGAGGTCGAGATCGCCTTGCTGCTTATGTTGTCTTACGGCCTTCTTCATCCCGCCTCACATTTTTCCCGCATAACAGAGGTTTTTTGCTGTCATGGGCAAAGTAAATCATGGTTCTTGCGGAAATCATTGTGCCCCCGTCCTCGACGATGGGCGTATGGGCGTACCGTCAATTAATTGAGCGACAGTTTTTTTTTTCAGTTACCTTGCGACTGCTGGCAACGAGATATGTCGGCCATAGAGGGTTAGGGACCGAGAAAGGGAGGGAGGGAGGCATAACCTTTTGATATTGTTCAAGCGAGAGGATCCATTCGTGACTAGTATTAATGGCAAAAGTAGTCACAGATTATGGCGCGTTACAACTGACGACCATAAAACTGAATAGTTACACCTCAAATTGTGTCGTTAAAGGACTAACCGGGCCTTTTTTTTTTTTACGTTTTTGCAGTCTAGCCTATACTTTATGTATGTTTTATTATTATTATTATTATTATTATTATTATTATTATTATTATTATTATTATTATGATTGATGATGATGATGATGTCAGAATCAGTGGACGTTTATGCGTGCATACCTATATTAGGGACCCTACACAACATCACTCCGCCTGAGCTCCAGAAAGAATTTGGTGAGAGATGCTGAGGTGATCGTACGGCCGGCAGCGGGGTGTAGTTGGGGTGAAAATAACTGTGCGTCGGACTGATTGACAGCCCTGTTATTTTAATTTTACTTGTTGGTTACTCTAGGTCGTTGTCACTTCAGGAAACATCGTTATAAACCAAGAGCAGTGTATTAAATTTATTCTCCCAAGTGTAGTCAAGAATCAATTCAGAGCGTTGAATAGGCTTGAATGGACTTAAATGGCTTTTGTGTGCACCTAAACGGTTTGTAAGAATTCTTTTCGCACCCAAGTACATTGTTGTTGTGTATAGCTCATTGCGTCAAGATTTATTTCGCATAATTACGTCTTTTTATAATGTGTATATATGCATGTTTTCTTGCTATGAATATATCACTCCATTATGTGATAGTTTATTTTTTGTATACATAACGAGCATATGTGACCGATTCTGGTAGTTTTGTTAGTTATAGATAATAATAGTTAAAGTAACGCATAAAAAATTGAAAATAGTAAAATTCGGCGTTTTTTCCAGAAACTCTTGATATTGTTTTCAATGGTGCGTAAACATTCAATTGTTTATGATTATTAGAAACAAGAATAACAAAATTTTACGTAGAAAAATAAACAACATTAACTTACTTTAAATAAAACAAATGAAAATGTTAGAGCAGAGTTCAATGCCCATATACATCATTAGGTTAATGTGTGTGTGAGAACGATTTTGAGAATAGCAAAATATGTGACATTTCAAAAAATCATGTTTCTGAATACAAATTCTTGATGGAGTGCAGTGCTGAGTGGCAGTGTTGGTGTTGAGGGAGAGGTGGAGGGAATGGGTGTAGAAAAAAGGTAAAATGACTGTTAAGGTGAAGGGGAGAAGGGGGGAAATGTGGTGGGAGTCAGGAGGGGACGGAGGAGGAGACCCGTAGAGCAGGTAGCATATTTCTCACTCCCTCCCACCCACCCGCCAGTGTTACCAGGTGTCATCACACACCCTCTTGGTCTGTGCCTCGGCCTGGTTCTGCAGATGCATATAGGTGTTAACTGCACCTTAAGAATGTTCAAGCTAATTATTACGCTAACACTTTGTTCCGGTCGCATTATTTAAGGTCTTTTATATCGTGTTTTCTCCCGAACATTCAATAGACATAGTAAAGTGAAGTGTTAAAGAATATATTTGTATAAGATTATGATAGATTTAGCACTGTATTTAATTATATTGTATGATATAAATATGTATAAATAAATGTATAGACAGGAAGTTTACTGATTATAGGTAGAATTATGTAAGCAAGTAGTAAGCGTACTGCTGAGGTGAATCTGTGTAATGTTTAGCCTGGTAACTTTCACACCGTAACCTCTCATTATCCAAAAATAGGATTGGAAAGGCACTCAGATTCGTGGCCAGGTTGAGAGTCAGCCTGGGGTGGTATGGTAGTCTCTTGGTGTTGGCAACAGTGGCTGGGTTGCTAGTCCTTGCTAGCATGTCTGGTATGTGGACGGTATTTGGTGACTATTTATTGCTAGCCCATAAATCTTGGACGGTCCAGTGCGAGTCCTTGTGTGTGTTGATAGATATTGTGTGTTCTAGAAGATATCATTACGTTCTCAAGTGGCGGTACTTAGTGAAAATGGTGCGTTCAAGTCGTCATAACATTTTACTGGTGAAATGATGATAGCATCTAGGAGACATATGTGTAGTTTGTTCTTTATTTGTGTTGATAGATATAAGTTTGTTCCACCAGGTGTTATGACGGTCTCTGGTCACTGGGGAGGTGAAAATGATACCTTCAAATCGCCATAACATCGTAATGGTGAAAGGACGCTACGCTTAGATCTTCACTGTATTTTTGTGATTTACGATTGCAAGAACACAGTTCATTGGTTTTTTGTTCATGAATTGTGGATACAAGAGGGATAAAGTGTTTATGTACATTATACTATTTATCCAGAATACGGAATTAATAGGGAATCTAATTGGGATTGGCATGTGAATAGGATGCAGTAATCTCAATCCATACATACAACCCTTTAGGTAATTCATTGTAAACTATACGTTCAAATTATTCACTAGACTTCGATCACGAAAACCTAAGAGATTCTTTAACATTTTCTTGTCTTATTTTTTTAGTGAAGAATAAGTATGTTTTTGTTTTGACAATTGAACTGGAATTGTGAGTTTTTGTTGCGTATATTAATTTTGAAAGTGATAACCACAAAATAATTCATTGCAATATCGACAGTTGTTCAATAGGTGTTGTTATGTTTCCATGATTATCCTAGCATTGATAGCATAGTATGTGCTAGGTAGCATTGTAGCAGTGGTAATACTATGTGGCATCAAAGCAGCGGTAATATTATGTGCTATGTGTCATCATAGCAGCGGTAATACTATGTGCTATGTGGCATCAAAGCAGCGGCAATACTAAGTGGCATTATAGCAGCGGTAGCGGTGACCATTGTGGGAGGAACAGATGTTGTACCGCAGCCCCGCTGTCTCCGTTATCCACGACTCACCATCGTCCTTACAATCACGAACCTTAGCCCATTAAAACTGTATCTTTCCCAACCGTATTGTCATGATTGATAAAAGGTAAATAGACGAATAGTGTTAATCTGCTAAGGTCCTATGTGTAGGATATGGTTATTTAAGGGTGGGTGGGTGGGGGGGGGGGGGGCTATGGTGTTACAGAGTACCTTGAGACGTGTCCCTTCTCCTCACTGGTGGATGGGTTGAACAGTACGTGGTTGGTTCGGACAGTGACCGGACTCCACCCCCTTCCCCCACCAACACTACCTTCCCCCTCCACCTTCTCTACACCCACTACCACCACCCACGCTCTACTCTCTCTATATTGGTATCTTTCATTCAGTGGCTTCTTTGTGTTAGGGCGATTGCACTTGTTTATTGGATATATTACTTTCGCATCAACAGTTGAGTGGAGAAATAGATTTAGTTGACCGTGACCGCCGATATGTGAAGCGAGTGTAGCTGTTTGGAAATTTTGCCGAGAAAAATGAGAGAAACTTAAGAATTAGACCCCAAGTGCGTAAAATTATATATGCATGGAGGATCAATTTTCAGCCTCTTTAAATTTACACCCTCGTATCCTAAAATTAATTATGTAAGTTAAGTTGATGTACCGCTTTCACATGCACACTTTACTATGCTAAATTAATTATGTATTTAGGTCCGTATAACACAGGGTTTTGTGGCTCGCAGACAGACACAACCGCATAGTTTGTAAATATTCTACGTCAGTCGCACTCGCTTGGTCTGGTAAAAAAAAAAAAATGTCCAAGGGGGGGTAACTATATTTACAGTATATGAGACAATGACGCTCAGACATATCTTCTAGCACGGTGTGGGTGAATGGGTTTACCTTTGATCGCTGTTTGATGTAACCTGAAGAAATCTGGATATACTGTTGAAACTGTGTTAATTGTTGTAGAAATCTGGGTGGTTTGTCAGTGATTCGTCATTATAAAGTCTTCGTTGTAGAAATCTGGGTTGTTGGGAGTGATACAGCTGGAGGCCGTATAGTGAACTAGGTCTTAGTAATCCCTGGAGGACTTGTATATCTATCGTTCCATATATTACTGAAAGTTTATAAGATATTGAGTATAAGACCGTTTATAGAATTTATATAAGCGAAGTGTTGATCTTATATTACAATGCTTTAACGACTAAGGGGCTTTAAGCGCGTGTTCTAGGTTAGTACATCAGGTATTAATTAATTATCAATAATATACGAGAGATAGAACACGGAGTGAGTACAGTACCTCCCGCCTTCAGGCTGTCGACGTCAAGTATAATAGAACATTAAATTGTGATTAATGATATTTGTTTTATATTGACATTTTAACATTGATATATATTTTTAGCTGTATTAGATGTTAGTATTTTTAATATCTATTTGGCATACTGTCATTTTTATGCGGTTAGTGTATGGAAATGACTTGTATTTTCTCTTTCTGTTGAAATTTGAGCAATAGTGATAGGTGCTTGTTGGATTAGATTTATACAAGTGAGATATTGCAGAGTTTGTCACGGGCGAGAAGAGATCTGGGAGCCGTGTAAAAGTTTCACAAGGTGCGGGCGAGACACACACACACACACACACACACACACACACACACATACATTCTTGCGGTCATCCCCGCTCTGCGCAAGATTAAATTGATGCGAATACAGTATATGACCCAACCTCCTCCCCAAAATATAGGACTAGAAAGTATTGTGATAGTGATGTTTACGTTGTATATATCACTTATTTTGACCAAAGGAGGAAGTAAAGCAGAATATCTTAAAAATTTTCTGATAATGTCGTGTTATTAGCATGTATAGATATTTTTTTACAAGAGGAAGCAAGATATTTGATAACGTAAAATTTGTATAAAACATTGACGTTAATTTTGAGAGATACATACGAATACAGTATATGCTTATGTGAAATGCAAATCAAATCGAACAGACAAATTTCAAATGACCGAATCAAATTTATTTCAATAGCGTGAATATGACTCGAGTAGACATTGAAGAAGACCAGTAAATATTAAGTAAACGAATATGATTCTCTTTTACATATGTAGCAGAATTCATAGATAATACCAGTAGTTAGAAGAACAAAAGAAATTAGGGCAACCAGAGGCAGGAATTGTGTGTAGCGTGGAGGAGTGAAGAGCGCCGCCACATACACGTTGTCACCCATCATTCAACTTATAATTACACTCACCAGAAACTGACGAAAAAGCGTTACGTCACCCGCCCCTCCGCCCGCCCAACACCACACAGACGAGGAAGTGAAGCAAGACGAACGATTAAAAAAGAAAAACAAGAAATGAAGTAAGATGTATGATAATGAAGTTAATATTTTAAAACGAGGAAGTGAAGCAAGAGGTATGATAATGAAGTTAATATTTGAATACGGGGGAATGAAGAAACTTATGACGCAAAGATCCCAAAATAAAGGGGAATAGTAGATGAAGGGTAGAAGAAGTTAATAAAACTATGTTAAACATTTTTCAAGAGGAGGAATTGAAGGAAATATTTTAAAAAAAAGTTCGTCACAAAAAACCCTCACAGGAAATAGGGGAAACAGTTGTAAAAAAAAATTATGTCCAGAAGGTGACATACAGTTTATGGTAATTTCAAGACGGGAAGGCGCCCGAGGTTAAGACCAAAATTCTCTATTTGGAGGTTTTCTATCAAGTGTTACTGTACAATTTAGTGTTAGGGAGCAAAGAATTGAATTGCAGATTTTATCGTTCGTGAAGATAATTTTATTTTAACTTTTGATTGAATAGAAGGCAATGTAATATTTTTTTTTTAGATTCAAAGACGCATACAAGATTACACTCGCAGATGACTCAATATTTACAGATCTAATTTTGAACAAACTGATTTGCACAAACACAAACGTTATTTCAAACAGATTTGCACACAAACATTTGCACAAACACAAACGTTATTATCAAGCAGATTTGCACAAACACAAACAGATTTACACAAACACAAACAGTATCTCAAACAAACATAAATATAAACACACAAAACAACAGCACACAAACTCACACACGATCAATATAAAATAGTCACGAGGCAGGTGAGGGCGACAAGGAAAGCAGGAAGTGAAGGGGAGGACTTGGAAATTTCTCCGCCCAGAGGTTACCGTTTGTTGCCTCCACGTCATCAGTAGAACATACTTCCTCCTCCCCCTCTCCCCTTCCCCTCCTGATTGTTCGTCATCTAGAGTTCATTATGCGAAATGCACCCGTCATATTGTCTCTGGAAATATAATAGCTCTGTCGCTGTTATTATGATAGATCTTGTGGTGTGGAGTTATGGGTGAAATCTCGCTTTACTGTACGATAACATGAGGCGCATCGTTATTATTTACTATTTGGTGTTATTAGACGCAATTATGTCAGATATTTCCGGATGTGAATTATGCTTGAACATTTCTTTTGGTTGTCGTTAAGCAATTTGCAAGATAGTAAATGAATAATTTGTGTCGTAGAATGTAGACAAAATATCTTCCCTTTGCGTATGCTGACGCTGAAATAGTTAGTTGTTGTCTTGAGATGTTTTTATGAATCTGAAAAAAAAACCTCTTTTCTTTTAGGTTATGTCATATACAGTATGTCAGGGAAGAATATTGTGAACCACATTGAGAAATATGATTAGTCTGGTACAGTTACACCCCCCCCCCCACACACCCCCTCCCCCACACTTCACTGATCTCGCAAAAATTTCCACCACCTGCATTAGTCTCCACCTCCCTCCCTTCCCCCCCTCCCCCCGCCCTCCATCACCTCACAACCCCTTTCTCATTTCCTTGCCCTCTTTTCCATAACTCTTTCCTCATCAAACTTTCCTCTTCGGTCTTTTTAGTTCACCCTTCATCCTCACCCCCCAGTTTCTCCTCCCCGTGGATGTTCGCCTGACACAAAAATGTTGGAAGAGTCGAGCATTGGTTGGCAGGTCGCGAGGTTACGGTAGAAATTGACACTGTTGCTATTGTTCAAGTTGTCGGAAATTTTCAACCCATCTCGTTTGTGCAGTACTGGAATATTTTTGCGAGGGCATTCTTTGGCTTATTGTTTGTTTTATATTATGACGGGATAGAAGAAGAAGCATTGTATATTATATTAATGGTTAAGATAATAATAATATTTTTAATGCGTCTTGTAGATGTTTTTTTTTGACATATGACGACATAGATCAGTAATAGTGCATTTTAATTATTTCAGATTATCATAGTAAGCAAAAGTTTCAATATTTTCACTAGTTGAATACCAATATCGAATACTACACGATATATACTTATGACTTTGAGAACAAAATAATACAGCGAAGACGATATCAATTCGATGTTCACATAGTGTTTGATAAAAGATAATATAATAGAGGAATGTGTTATAGTGATCACAGAATACCTAAATGGATCTATAGGGGTAAATGGGTTAACATTATCTCGGAAGGTGTGAATAAAAGAAAGAAATAGGAATGTGTTAAAATATTTCAGCATGTTTGATAAAAAAAAAGGAATATGTTAAAATGTCCACCGACTGTTTGATAAGATAAAAGAGGGGTGGGGGACTGATTGTAATGATCACTGAATGTGTGGTAGACGTTATTCACCACTGATGGTTCTCATTACCAAGACAGAATGTGTGAAGATTACGTTGTTGTGCGTTGTAATTTTTTGGGGTAATTTATTTTAAGTACATGTTAATAACAGCATTGAGTAGTGGTTAACGTCCACAATTTTGGAGACTGAACATGAAAAACTCGTTTGTGAACCAACTTGACGTAACGTAATCAGAAAATGGGAGTTAGGCAAGCACTTGTGCGTTTGCTTGTGCCTGTTTCCCTTGGTGTGTTCTCTTCCTTCTTATTCCATTATAAATCTTACTGTTAGTAGTTTTTCTAGTTTGCATTTTGTTATTAGGTGCTATTAGATAACTGTTTCTAGAAATTTAGAGGTACATCATCTCGTGACGTTTGAAATTGTGTGATGTTTAAAGACTAATCAAGTTTCATATTCCTTATGACTTCAAATTATTGTTCTTGCTAAATATAATGTGGCCAATGGTAATATGTAAGGGTTAATATTGCACACTTTGGCTTCGTGCTAGACAGAGAACTACATTCATAAGTAATTAAATAATTTTAGCACTTGTTATTATTTGTAAAAGTTTATGTTAGTTTATTTATGGTGGGTAAATGTTGAGCAATTTGACCCCATCATTCGAAATATCACTCGGAAAAAAATAATTAAGAAAATAATACTTTCCTGGCATCATTGATCATGTGTTAGTAGAGACTGGGTGAGGTTGGGAAATACGTGATAGGGTCATCCGATATATTGTTCAGTGTCCGGGGAGTGAAAGTGCCGGGAGAGATCGAAACGCACTGTTTATTTAGCACATCACGTGACCCAGTCTACCAATGAGGAACGCCCCCCCCCCCCCCACGAGTCACGTGACCTAGGCGACCAATGATAAACGCTATCAAGGAGTTATATGTTCCAATACACCAATGGACAGTGCCCCACAATTTACGTGATATCTTCTACTTATGACATATGCTCTCCGCGAGTCACGTGACCCAGTTTACCAATGACGAGCGTCCTCCTCTCCATAACTAATGTCCCACTCCAGCACTGAGTGGCGCACCATGCGTGAATAGAAACATAACACTGTACTTAATTAATCATTTTGTTCTGGCGGAAGTACTTTTGTATATTAATTTATTATGTGTTATGGTAGAATAGGAAAATAATTTCAATGATTACTGTCTCATCATCTACCATAACAAACACTTTCCACCTTATTAATAAAACTAAATACTTTTAACTTAGTCAAATTTATCTCTCCAAATCTATGATCCCCAAAACAACAGTGAAATTGGTCAATAACTCTTAACAATTATTTTTTTTTCTTCCTCAGTGAGTGGGTGGGAGGCAGCTGTGGCGGTGGTGGTGCTGTATCTGTCGTTACTACAGTGTGGGGAGTCACCACTTCGACTACCCAGAGCACCCCCACGCCCACAACCCCCAACTGCACCATCAACAACCCCAACATGCCGGCTCAACCATTCAACCCCCATAGCAAATCTTTCTCAAATATGGTCAACTATCCCACCAAGCCCAATGGGTAAGTTTAATTTTTATATTTCTCATCTTTATTTTTATTTTGTTTGTCAGTTGTTTGCTTTTATTAATTGACTTTTAATATAATTTATTTAATATTTTTATAATTCTATCTTTTTTCATTTATTTTTATTTTTAATTAATCTAGTGGATAGAATTTCAACTTTAATTTCTACTCTGGTTTTACTAATTTTACTATTGTTTTTATTTGCTTTTTTCTGTTTTTATGCTTTCTCCTCTGTGTTTTTTAGTATATATATTTTAAGATGTTGGGAGATATTCACTGTTTTCTTTTTCCCTTTTTTTTCTGTTTTTGTGGTTTGATGTAACTTTCGAAAATTTCTGTGGGTTTGTGGTGATCTGTTGGCTTCTCAGTGGTGTGTGTGTGTGTGTGTGCTTGAAGACGTTGTGTACGGGTTCATGTGTGTGTGTCTGTGGACTTGTAAATGAGAGAGAGAGAGAGAGAGAGAGAGGGAGAGATTTTGTGTTTGTATGCGCGCTAAAAAACATTGTGTACGGGTTCATGTGTGTGTGTGTCTGTGGACTTGTACAGTAAATGTGGGTACGCTTATATGTGCATGGCGGGCGTGCGTCTACAACATTTACTCTGCCGTAATAATGAATGCCGTTAATATTCCTATATACGTGAAAGAATGTTTACCTCACCTGAATGGATGGCACTGAGTTTTTTTTATTTATTATTTATTTATTTTACTGGTTCGTGTCGCTGGTTGATAGTAAAACAATGTCATTCACATATGAGTCGTTATGTCACTTGATGTTATTATAGTTTGCATTCTTCAGTTTTGATTATATGATTGTATTTAGAATCGTTAAACGGAAATATTTGAATCGATGAAACCAGTACACTTTATGTCAGGTTTTGTGTGTATGGTGTTTAAATGTGGTTGTGGTCTGTGTGTTTCTGTCAGTGTTTTTATATTTATATATTAAGTTTTATTTGAACATTGTTGTGTTTATATGTTGATTTTATTGCTGAATACTTTTTTATTATTTATAAATATTTTATTTAATTGATTAATATTTTATATATTTTTCTTATTTTGACAAAGATGGTGGGCATCGGAGCCTGACGCCAACCAATGTAATGGCGATCAAAATTCGTATGAAGACCACTTCAGAAATGGGTAGGGTCCTCCTGTCCAGTGCTAACGTTTGTTGAGTTCCATTGCAAATACAAAAAATTATTGCACACCTGATACATACAGTAAACGCACTGCTTTGTTTGACTTGACTGTGAACAAGAGATTTAAAAACTTGTATGAGAGAGAGAGAGAGAGAGAGAGAGAGAGAGAGAGAGTGTGTGTATGTTTGAAGTTTTGTCCGTAATGCTGTTCTTCTGTTGTAGGAAGTTTTGGCCTGTACTACTCCCAACTGTAACCTAACCTAGCTTTAACATAATCAGGCTAAAATGGCCACTGTGGGTCTCTCCAGCACGACGACTGTTCATAGCTTTGGATATAACCAGCTCGTGTAACCTTGATAAATTTGCCCCTTTTTTTTGCAGAAAACCTGACTGATCAAGTTGTAGTTAGTAAATAACTCTTGTCTGATTGATGACTACTGCCCTGTCGTATGGAATATGACTTATATCTTAGGAACATATATATATTTATTATTATTATTATAAGCACCACCGCTTGGAGTTGGTGGAAATAATGACTGATGACATATTTTGTATTAGATACTTGTATACAGTAGTATGTTACTGGTAAAGTGTGAAAGCAAGAAATACCAGTTTTGTTTTAGGGAAAGTTTGAAATAAGCATCTTTTATACTTTCTCTAGGCATTCTATACAGTTCCTAGGGTTTATATAAAATGCGTAAATGGACTTAGGCAAAGCATTTAAAGGACAAATGATAATACGCATTACTGTTTATTGGCAAAATCATCATTGGGTGAAACGAGACCCACTTATACACTTTTATTCTCGTAACCTAACCTACACTGTATCGCCATTAGGTTAGTTTAAGGGAATAAACGTGTATAAACATGTCTCGTTTCACACCTTGCCAAAAACAAACCGGGATTTGTATAGAATGACCGGATTTTTTTTACACTATACCGGTAACATGTACACCAGCGTATACATTTTAGACTATAGCGTTCATACATTGGTTTGAGGGTGATGTTTACGTTAATCATGGCGCGTAGGCTAAGTCATTCCATTACTGTTTCATGACTGTGTTTGGTGGATCATCACACCTAGCCTTTAACGTTCATCAGAGAGAATCTTTCAGACTTTGTCATGTCAGTCATGTTAATTTTCAACAAAGCAGTAGTGAAGACTTTGTCATGTCCACCATATTTAATTTTCCATCAGAGAATCACTCAGTCATGTCAGTCATGTATAATTTTCCATAAAAGAATCACTCATACATTAATTTTCATGAAAGAATCGTTCAGTTGTTCCTATCAATAAAAATGTCCTTTCTTAAGAATTTTTAAGATTATTTATCCCTCTTTATCCCTCTTGGTCAGTTTTTCTCTTCAAAGATAAATTCCAACTTTGCCATGCCAGTCATATTTATGAATTAAATTAACACCCACTACAGTATCAGGCTTGTCATTTAATCATAGATTTGATCTCTTTAAAGATTTACCCAAATTTGTATTATATTTATAACAAAATTCCCCATTGACGGCTTCCCATCACACTGTGTCATGTCATCCATATTCCAAAATAATCATATGTATATTGTTTCCCATAGTTTATTTCTTATTTTCTCCATCTATGTGTTAATTCTACCATATCATTCATCAAGTCACTCAAACTTGATCCGTTCAATCATCTAAGATTCACTCTAACTGTATCATATCTTCTTTGTGACATCCCAAGCTGGTGGGGCGCGCAGGCAGACTCTAGCCAATGTAAAGCCGAGCAAAAACCGTTTGAGGAACACTGCAGTTCTAACGGGTACGAAGCTTCGACATTTATGCTTTAGAATTAAGTTTGTACCTCTTCTTGACCCTGATTTTTTTTTATCTTTTGTAAAGCATTTTTTGTAAAACAATATGTTATAAAAATGTATTTCTGTATCGATATTTCTGTGTTCGCCGCAAAGGACAAGGTGTGAAATATATCCTGTATTTTATTAATTATGTTTGTTTGTAAAATGAAACGTTTTTAATTTACCTTCCAATTCAAATCGTCTTTCCTCATTTACTTCAGTGGCTACGCCAACAGTCCGGGTCCTACTATGGCCGGGAACACGGGCATGGGCGGACCAGGGAATATGGGCGGGCCTGGCACCATGGGCGGTAACGTGGGTGGTGCGGGAGACGCCCTCAACACAGCAGCCATGGTGGCAGCAGCCACAGCCACCGCCACAGCTACCGCCGTCGCCCTCCGACCGGAGAGACCTGAAATGCAGGGACAATACAACGGGCAGGTGAGTATATGTCTCTCAAAGTAACGTCAATAGTTAAACACTCGCCCCGTATTTCTACTGTCAAGATTCTTTCTCACTCACACAAAAGCCTGAGCCCTTATTGCCACACCAGGACCCCTCCACCTTACAAACCACTGTAAAAATCAGAGGAGCGAACTCCCCTGGTATGTAAAAATGCCTCCACATCCACCTCTGTAGTGTCTCAGCATCGGGCCAAAGACTCGCAATTTAGCGTAGTTCCCCCTCCCAATAGAGCTAGCCCAGGGTAGGGAAAAAGACGGGGAAAAATCCTAAGCGAATCCTGGGAAAATAGAAGTAGTTTGTGGGGGAAAAAGTTCCACTCAGGGGATGGGATAGCGGCAGTTAGGGAGAAACTTGTCCCACTTGGCACGGGGGGGGGGGGGGGGTTGACTATTTTTCCCCTCAAATGATACCCTGGCAAGAAAATAAGAGACAAGGTTGTCATGACGATGAGAATGAGAAGCATGTGTAAACAGACTGGCATGAAGTGTTTACATTAACCCTTCACTACGTGGACGCCACTTTTAATATTTTCCGGCTTTCCCATTTAAATGTTACTTTTCACTTTCCAGATAAAAAAAAAAGCCTTTTCGGCTTTTTTTGTGAAGATACATTTTTTTTCCAAATTTCTCGCAAAGGTACTCCAGGACACGCTGTTTAAGAACATGGCTTCAAAATTTTCAAATTGAAATAATCTGTGTTAATGACTTATGTGACCCCCCATTTTTTTATCTGGAAAATGAAAATTAACCTTTTTAAATGGTGAAGCCGGCATATATTCGTAGTAAAACGTATAAAACTGTGATTTATAACGTTCAAACAGCATAATCGACGTTTTGGGTATTCTAAATATATTTATATCAAGGGTGATTAATTAAGACTAATTACTCATATATGTTTTTAACCGAGATCCTTAACCGGCATTTCGAAGAGTACCTTTGTATAAAATTTTAACAAAATCGAAATTTTGACGTGCTCAAAAATCTGTTTGTGTAGAAAGTGATATGTAACGTGTTTAAGTGGCCGTGAACAACCAATTAAACAACCAGCCCAGTGAGACAGTAACACATTCTCTCCTATAGTAATTCTAGACACTGCACAAACATGTGGGGGGGGGGGAGCTTTTTATCATTTCCATCGATTTAATATTACTTGAGAAGATGGCAAGAGATTAAGAGTTCTTGGAGGTGGTGAAAGTTGTGTAATGTATTGTAAGTGTTTGTGACAACAGCTATATATTGTACACAATCCTTACGATCTTACGAGGAATTTCTGAAAGTTAAACTTGCTTGAACTAAAAAAAAAAACCCACCCTAATTTGTGTTTCAAGTTACAAGAAATTACTTTATTTGGTTGTTGCTAAGATTTTGATATTTATTTTGTTACTCCTGGAATGCCCCCAAAAAGGGAAGAAAAAGGTTAATCAAAGTAATATTTTGACGGAAAATATTCAGTACGTGGGAGTTAGAAGTATTTATATATTGTAGTTAAGGTATGTATATCAGTTATAGTACAGTACTTATATTTATATTGTAGTGATTATAGCGTATTTTTATTTAATTACTTTATATATTCTTTACATACCTATTTCTACGGAGGTTCAAGAGGTGCCGCCACTTTTAATTTAAGCGAGTTTGGATAAGGTTTACCTCAGCTTCAGTGTGTGCAAACTTTCACAGAATGGGGCAATTCACTGTGAAATATTACCCCATCTTTCCCACCTCTCTCTCTCTCTCATTTGTTCGTCATTCTTCTCGCTCTTCTCATATTTTTATATAATTTATACTCATCTCTTTCAGTTATCTAATAACCTCAACTTTCTTCTTATTCTCTCTAACCGTTATTTATCTGTCTTTCTCCGAACACCAATAAAATAACGAAGTAACTCATCCTTCCCTCCCATTGATTCACCTCTCCGTGTAACCTCCCTCCCTCCATCCATACACCACCTCTCCCCCACACATCAATCACCCTCGCCCAACTTGTAACTCTCCCTATCTCATACATCATTCATCATAGCGAGAACAAACCTTCAGAATCAGTCAAATCTAGGTGGAGAGGCACGTCTGCGCGCCGCCATTATGTCACCGTATTGTTTACACTTGGCCAACAGTCACCCGACTTGTGGCTTTGACTTAGACCTGAAATACATTGAAATCCTAGCACAGTTAACTTACTACTTCTCTTTTAGGTTATTGTTTTTTGCTTAGTGGTGCATTGTAATTAGTTATGCTTATATTTTAAAAATAGTTTCCTTTATTATTTCTGTATGCCAATTTTGTTGATCGAAGTCGCAGCCAGCCGAGAGTCGAGACGCGTGATCCCGATGAGGTTAATAAAGGCGGGCAAATGAGCGCTCAATAAAGACGCGACGCCTTTGACCAAACAGTATTTTTACTTCATTAACCTTCGCACAGGTCGCCCTAGAATTAATCTATAAAGGATGAGATAAAAAAAAGTGATTATTTCAATAAGGGTATTAGACATATCAGGCAACTACGCATCTTCTTCATATAATTTTATCCATCTAAGTTTTATAATAATAATTTAAGCAAAAGTACGACACAGTGGCAGCATTGTACTAGTTCATGGATCCTAAGACTACACCACTAGTGCCCTCATTGTTTGTTTAACTGAACTGGCCTCTTCATCTTGCAGCTCACTCTTCATTAACCTAATACTTGATCGCACCTAATTTATTGGTTACGTAACTAGTAATAATTGTTATGTTTGTTAATTATGAAATTGGTTAAAGTTGTTCTCATTAATTAGATAAGATGTTAGTTGGTAGGAGAAGAGGATAAATATCAGTGGCACAAGAGTAGATCAATGAAGTGGTGTATGTTGTGTTGGTGACGTCATGTACGCACGCCACTACATCTTATTAAAGTTTGTCTTATCGATCGAAAGGGACATCTTAATGATCTTACGGAGTTCATCGAGTTTGTGAATATTTGTAAGTCTCGTGTATGGTTTAATTATTGTCGCTTAAAAATTTATAAAATGTGGTATATATATATATATTTTTTAAGTTGTCTGTTGTAACTTACTTAAGAATCTCGACTCTTAGAACGCTTGAATATATTAAGGCAAAATTTGACACTGATCACAATCGTAATTAGAAACAAAACCTATAATCACTGTATTAAGACCTTAGTTATGGAAGCAAAGAAATGCATTAAAACAGCGTTATTGCCTTTACTTTGAGGAAATGTTGACCAGATTCTTATCTGTTCTTGCAGTGAAGACTTGTGGAGATTGGCAGCCCTGCCACTTGGACAAAGTGACAACAACAACAACAGCAACATTATGCATCAATGTTGTGTTTATATGTTGTCTTTAAGTATTTCCTCTGCTCTATTTTTATTCTCTTTTCTGTTCAGTAGCTCTCTCTCTCTCTCTCTCTCTCTCTCTCTCTCTCTCTCTCTCTGTCTCAACTAATTGTAAAGTGGGGGTGACTTAAATATATACGTATATATATATATATCGGTTTTTCAAGAATCATCATTAAGCTGCAGATGCATTTTCATACAAGTATAATGAAAGGCAGCCGTCGAGGAAGGAGATATGTTGAGAGGAGAGGAGGTAGTTAGGTAAGGGAGGAGGAAGGGAGTAGGTAGGTAGGGAGGGAGGTAGGTAGGTAGGTAGGGAGGGAGGGAGGGAGGGAGGGAGGACAAGTAGAGGGGAATGTGATCGAACATAGCGACATCTCCCCACTCATTTTCTGCCTCCCAGGAATGACAGAGAGAGAGAGAGAGAGAGAGAGAGAGAGGGAGGGAGGCAGTGAGTGAGAATCAGTGAGAAACAGGCATAGGATGGGAGGGGGATGAGAAATACTTACAGAATTGGAGGGGGATGAGAGACAGGATGGGAGGGGGTGAGAAACAGGAACAGGGTGGGGGGGGGGGTGCAGGGCCAAGCAGCATCGTGAAGAGATTAACTGAAGTGACTACCCTACACACTCATACTGACGATCTCCTGTTTATTATTTTCCCCGAAATTATTGTTTAATATAACTTAACACATTGATGTAAACTGTGGATCAATCACCACCATACGATAAAATAAAATAATTGATTTTTTTTTATTCAATCTCCTAAATGTTGATCGTTTTTTTTTTTTTTTAATCTTCAGTGGCCTCAGTCTTTCTTCGTTCATTAAATGTTTTGTGGAATACATTTGTGTTGACCTAAACACCTAAACATATATTAGGACCCCTCATCAGAAAAAATATATTTGAAGTTTTACTGTAAGCATGTAACACTCCCCGAGAGATGTGTATTGTAGTAATATACTAAAACATTAGTATCATCTGTAACACTCCCTTATTACTCAACACATACAAAATAAACTGATTCTTAAAACACACCTGCAGGCTGGCGAATGAATACTGATTGTGTGTCAACTAATTGTATTTGTATATATGGATTAATTTTTCTTGTTTATTTCGTTACCCTAAGGCGTCTTTAACTCACCCCGTTTAAAGACAGCATTTGTCACAGTCCTTAAAGACAGTCTCGGCTACACTCTTCAAAATGTAGACTATTTCCCAACGGCCATGAAACTGAAACTCTCTCTCTCTCTCTCTCTCTCTCTCTCTCTCTCTCTCTCTCTCTCTCTCTCTCTCTCTCTCTCTCTCTCTCTCTCTGACATCATATTATTTGGTCCCAGACAACCACTGCCATCAAAATTCAGAAGCCGTGTGTCAGATTTTGGGGAGGGCGAGCCAAAAGGGAGTATACATGAATAAATCAAATGCCGCGCCATCCTTGACACCCTGTGATTATCTCATCTCCCGGGGGACGAAGGGGAGGTGAATATGACAAAGTGAACCTGGACCCGCCGCAGACTGGACCACCTCCAGTGTGTGTGTGTTAAGATGTGATTTTCTTGTCGCTGCTAGATAAGTTTTACATTGTACCAAACTTGGAATTTAGTTGTCAATAATATTTTAATTCTGAGGTTAACTAGTTTAGCCGTCCTGCCGTTAAAAGAAAACCTTGACACATTACCCCCAGGTCATACGTTGTATCTCATCCTTCTTTCTCTAATTCCCTGTACCATCGTTCACCAACAGGACAGAAAACTACACGAAATTAATTCCTCCATCCTTTAACTGTACTTGGTCGCAGGCCGTGAGAGATCGCGGGCAAGCGAGAACTTTTTCACCCGGGTTTCCCCTGTTAGTGTACGTTTTCTTTGGTGGTGGTTTGTGGGGCGTTCTACTTGACGTTCAAACTAGGCAGAACGTGAAATGTGGCGAGAGAATGTCAACCCGGCCGCGTAACCTGACACGGAAATGGGTTTTGTGAAGGACGGGCATGAAGTGTTGATATTACTTTCATTTTTGTTCTGTCCAATCGTTGTAATGGACATCTCATGCGGTCTTTTTGGTGAGGGGGCGGATGGCTGAATTTGGAACATTTACCCTTTGAAAATAATGGTAACTGTTTCATTAATTCTCACTGAAACTCGCCTCTTATTTCTTTATATAAAATAATAATAAAATGAATGGTATGTTGAATTACCGCCTATATAATGTTAACTAGAGATTTCACCTAATCTGTAATATGTTGAGGTTAGGTTAGGTTAACCTCAACATATTACAGATTAAGTGAAATCTCTAGTTACACAGATTCCCTTTAATATATATATAAGTATGCAAATAAATCACTGTAGGTGCGCGTGATCAGTGTACAGTATATGCTGATAACCACAAAGGAAACAAGAAAACACTAAGTTTCCAAGTCCGTACTCGGCCCCTGAAGATGTGAATTACGCAAAAGCGCTTGAGAACTTTGTGTTTTCTTGTTTAAGGGTGAGATGTAGTGGGGTCAGCATCATGGAGGCTACTTCCTGAGGACTTGTCCCTCATAACCACGACTTAAACTCTCCAGCACTTCAAAACAATGGCAGCGCACACTCTTAATAATCGATAGTATACGCGAAGTCTTTTATTTGCAACGTCTGGCGGTTATGAACAATTATCCTGACTGACTGACTGTGACTGACTGACATGGGGAGAACCGGTTGACCAGCCAACGCTAACACAACTTATTATCAGTCCTTGTCACTCATAGTATCTGGCGTCAACTACTGTCTCATTATCAGGGAAGTTAATACTGTTTTACCAGAGTGTGAGTGGATGGCCGGCTGTCCATAGGTCTTGTTGTTTCAGGTAAAATAAACATGAACAACTGTTTTATTTACTTTGCAACTTTTAATAATTTACGAAAGCTTTATTAATTCAATAAATAGAAAGAAGTATTGTATGTAACTGCTGTAATGCTTTATATAAAAGAGTGTATGTCAGCGAATATGTCTGAAATGTTTGGTTGTTTGTCTGATAAATATTTCCATGAATAGGCTACGTATTTTTTATAATGGCAGTTTTGAGTGACCTTTAAAAATGTGTTTTGTGATTAGGAGATTATAACGTTGACCGATTAATTATAACATGCCCTTCTAAGGAATAACAAAATTTGTTACATCATCAGAATAATATGTCGACTGTATTCATTGTAAAAAATATCACAAATATCGTTAATATATCTGAAATAACAGTTTGCACCTAACTTATTATTTATACATTATTTGCAGTCATTCTCCAGTTTAAAAAATCATGTGTTGTACATTTTTCACTCAATCTGAAACGCGCATCAAATTCTCCGCCTCGGGAAAATGAAAAATAAAAATGTTTAGAGGTGCAGTTAATTTCATAGACTTGGGTACGGGAATTCTGACGAGGCAAAACGGTCACAGTTTATCCTTCCTTATATATTACTCTTTTGGCACAAGAATATTATCATATTGCAACAAATGAAGCAGGTAAGTGAGAGGGAAAGTTGATATATTAAGAAATTGGAGCGTCTATGATGTTATTAGAGACGGCAAGGCGAAGGTAAAAGAACGTTTGTTATCGCGCGTCTGGCAGCCAAAGTATTTAATTGCGGAACCCTCTGTTGCTGTAATTAGGGCTACGCTAATTTCTGCATAATTAATTACATGGTCTAGCAGTGAGCTTAATAATACGCTTCGGCTAGCTGCTGTGCTAGTCTAATAGTATTGATAGCCTCGCAATAGCTGTCCATAAGACTGTGGGGGGAGTGAATCAATATCTTGCCGTCCACTATTGGAATCGGAATCTCTGGCCTCTATTGTTCGTGCATCTTTTATATCATCTATGAATTATTGACCCGTTTATTACTACTTGGTGAAAAGTAAAGTCTTGCAAGTAATTCACTTGTCGCGCTTTGATTAATTAGAGCCGTCGTAACACGACCCCCTGACGGAGACATGATGATCCTCCCCATACTGGCCAGATATTTTGTAAATAATATTGATTATGTCCACTACAATGTGTTAAAGGAATAGCCTTCCTTCCTTAGGCTTTAGTAAGCCCCTTTATAATATTTATACTGTATATACTTGTCACACTTGCCAGATGCTTCTGGTGTCATTGTACAGGGGTACCTAGTGACAGCACTAGGATCCCGCTTCCTCTATCAAGGAATAAACAATTGAAATTGAAATTGAATTGAGCCGTCGTAAAATACTGTAGGTTAATCAGTAATCAAAGCGAATTATATGAACTATATAGTCATGTGATATACAGGTATAGTTAATTTAATGTAATTTCGTGAAGATAATTTCGCGAAGAATTATTAGCGAGGGCTCCCAGAGATGCGACAAAACCATTACTATAGGTAATGTTTATTGACTGAAATGTTATACAGTTACATAAACATTGTTATGAGTAGTGGCAACTATTACTCTAGCTAACAGAATTATTATTATTATTATTATTATTATTATTATTATTATTATTATTATAATTACGGGGAAAGCCATTTGCTTCGTTCTTCCAAAAAAAATGTTAAATAAAAAAAAACCTGTTAGAGTAAAAGAGAGCACCAACACGTAGGTAATTCAGGGATGGACGGCTGTAATAATAATATTCAGAAGTAAAAGGGTGTTGAATTACAAGCGGCGCGTGGAAACTTGAGAGAGGGAGAATACCTAAAACGTAAGTAATTTGCCAAGTTCTCCCCAGAAAGCTTTTCTTGTGCTCTCGGTGAAATGTACCTATTTGTTGTGGGTGGCTAGTTCCAATATGTTCTCCGTTGAAAATTAGCCTTGATCTAAGTTGGAAGTTAGTTTGTTCTCTGCTGAAAATTTTTGTTCGTTGCTGTAAATTGACGTCTTCTGCGTAACATTAACGTGTTGTGCTGAAAAATCATAATTTTCTACTAAAAATCAATGTGTTCTCTGCTGAAAGTTTCCTTGTGTTCTCGGCGGAAAACACAAGGAAACGGTGATACGAGTGTAGGAAGGTTGGCTGGTGTGGGGAAATTTCAAGTTGAGCGGCAGGGAGATTTCTCTCTCTTGTTTCTCCCAGACTGAAGTTATGTTGCCTCTTGCATACACGGCATCATTTTAGCTTAGTTATTGTGGCTCCAAGGAGGACGGAGAAGAGGAGGAAGGTTGTTTTTACTTTTGTTGATTGTGAGAGCCAAGTTTTCTGGTATATTTTTTCATGGTTTACTTTTGTTAAATGTGTGAATCATTTTTATGTTTTTTTTTTTTACCCATTTTACATTTTGATTGTGTGAGCCAAGTTTCCCTTTGTTATGTTGTGCTTGTGTAAAAAATATTTTATATTGGCCTTCTGTGTCCGTTAAGATAATATATGCAGGGAAAATAAATCCATCTATCTTTCTATAAAATTTACGTTATATGATAAACATAATTGTAGAAATTTCGTAATAAAACGCGGACCTGATGCAGTGCTTCTGTGAATGATATTACGGTGTATTTGATATATGAATGATTTATTTTAGTCAGCCCTTCCTGCGTTGTGTAATTAAAATCGTTAATGAGTTTCAGAATTTTTATTTTTTACGACTGATAACTTAAGTATTATTTTGTGCTGATAGGAACCAATCAAGAGGGATTTTTTTCCTCTCGAAATGCATTTTTGTATTTCGTTGTAATTTTTTTATTGCGTATATTCGCCTATTAGAGTAAATTAAAAAAAAAATAAAAAACAATTTTCTTCATATATTTGGAATACGATAAGATGATTTTTTTACGTTTACACTGTAAATTGGTGAACTTTATTTAAAATAAGGTCTGATGATATTGAGCTTATTACTTTGATAAGTTCCCTCGATTAGCTTATTGCGTGAGGTTTGTCTACATTGTTTAAGACATTAACTAACATTCCTTGCTAGGAACCTTCCTAATCCAAGGAGGTTAGACGCACTCCTCATGAATAAGATATCACTCCGACTGAGGACGCTAACCCACCTCCCTCACCCAGCAAGGAATGGTCACTCCGTCAAGAATGATTAAGGACGGAAACCCCCTGGCAGAGAGAACATTCCCCAATTTTACCCCCAAAATGTTGCATGTTAGTTTCTGGAAAGAGGAAAGTTTGAAGACGCGTTGGGTATTGAGAGCATTCGATGATTGGCCATATTGCCCGAGGTGCTAAAGGGGAGAATGGCTTGCGTTGTTCCCCGCCGACCGCCTCTCTGCCTCCCGGGCCAGGATGAAATAAGAGGGCGCGCTTATTGGACCAATTTCTGCCCTAAGATACTCCGCCGCGCGCTCATCACAGGGAAAGTCAGATTTAACTAGGATGAAAGAAAGGGGGAGCTTATTCATTCTCCTTGTGATGGGGGTCGCGTCCTTCTTTCCCACACTTCCTTTGACTCGAGATTAGTTTAAAAAAAAAAAACTTTGATTTATATAATAATTATACCGTCTCATTCTCTTAATTATAAACTTATTACAAATGAGATCCGTGAAATTTTCGCTATACTGTTAAAAATATTGATCAATAACTAGAAGAAAAGACGTGATTCTACAAAATAAGGATTACGAAACAACAGAACCGATTATAAAAAAAAATGGAAAGTGAAAATATACCTCTAAAGTCGATGATACACTATTTACAGTAGTTATTTCTCCAAGGGCGCGCGCGCGCGCGCGTGTGTGTGTGTGTGTGTGTGTGTGTGTGTGTGTGTGTGTGTGTGTGTGTTGGGACACACGCCCTCGACCCCCAACATTGGCTGTGGTGTATCGGCAGCAGAGTCAATAAAACGTCCAGGACCAACGATTCGTGGAGGTCTCAGGTAGTGAAGCGCGCCGAGTGGAGGCCGTAGAATTACTGTAGTCTCCCTCCCTCATGGCTCCCGGTAGGTCAGCAGTCAATTGCCGCGTTCAGGGGGAGGGGCCTTTTTTTTTTTTTAACTAGATATATCTTTAAGTTTTGAATTGCTGATGACCAGAGTATGGGCTTAAAGACTTGTTTAAGCGCAGTTCATTATAACATCAACACCAGGTGCGCTCTTGGTAATTTGCAAAAGTTCATGTCTATTGTGTGGACCTACTTGAAATGCGGGCTTAAAGACCTTATTTGAAAATACTCTTACAGATCTTATCCTAACTTTAAGAACTTTTATTCAGAATGGATCAAGTTCACACTGTCGTGAGTCTCGTACCATCTTTTAAACATGCATGTTACAAATCTTTACACATGTAAACATTGCAAAGACATTAAGTTGTTAACAAATGGCTGTTATCTTTAATCCATATGGTCACCGAATATATTTCCATATATTCGGTTTAGCACTTTTTTTTTTTTTTGTATAATATGAAGGTTTGTTAACCGACGAGGCTCGAGATCATTAAATTCGTCAAACTTAATGTACTGTACTGTATTTAAGGTCAGAACCTGATGTTGAAATGAGTTGGGGGGTTGTATTTTATTGGATTTAAAGAGAGAAATACTGACAAACAACTATAAAGCATTATGTGATTTGGAGATTAGTCTGAGATACCCGAGTGAAAAACTGGGAAGAAGAATTGGACACAAACTAAGCGAGCCCTGAGCATGACTTCCAGTTGTCCTTTAACACCTACAGTATGTTGACTATCTTGTCTTCCCTTACAGATGGCGAACATCAATGCAGGATTCTCGGGTCCAGGGTTCTCCATGCAACGGCCGTCCACGCCCAACATGAACATGAACAATCCTATGAATGGCATGAATAACATGATGAACAACATGATCAACAACATGGGAGGCAACATGATGAACAACGTACCCATGAACAACATGCAGAGTATGGGTCCTAGCATGGGCAAGTGTATGAACATGCAGGTGAGTTGCACCATTGTTATGGCACTTTTGTTTATCTGCAAGAATTAGACCTTTAATCAATATAAGTATTTTTACATGTATACTGTATACATATTTTATAAGCGTGCCCTTTTCTAGCTTCCCCTTTCCATCACCCCATCTTCCCACCATGTACCCTCCTTTAGCTTCCCATTTCCACCACCCCATCTCCTCCCCATAATCCATCCCCTCACCACCACCATAGCCTCATCTTACCTCTGACCTCACCCCACAGCAACAGCAGCAAATGATGTACCAGCGAGGTATGGGCCCAGGCAGTGGCCCGGGCGGGGGGCGCACTGGGCCATACCCCAACGCGGCCATGTTCATGGCCCAGAAACGAGCGGCGGCCCAAGGCCAGTACTCTCAGCCTCCCATGAGCCAGATGGGTCAGATGAACCCCCAGGTATGTGCCAGCACCTAGATAGTCGTATGTTCCAGGACCTGCTTCACTTGAATAGTATGTTCTCTTAGTACATCATCAGGTTTATAAAAGTATCCCCTTTACATAGCATGACATAATTATAAATTAAGATTCCTTTTGTAATTATGTCCATGAATTTTCCATAATCAGATGTATATACATTTAGTAGTTGCTGTCCTCTCATGAACTGTTTTTTTTTTTTCTTTAAAGAATGAGGAATTTCTATACAATTAAATGATTTCTACTGAAAACTTTATTAGCTGAAATGCTTTCACAGTTGTTAGTACAGTAATTATGCCAGAGAGTCTACAGTACAATACAACACTGGTAAAAGGTTTCATTTGCATATCCAGACATTATAGACATGGAATTTTTCTTAACTGAATTGTCACAAATTTGGAGCCTGTAGTATTTGGACCTTGACAGCAAATTGTTTCAAATAGAAAATGTGTCTCCTTCCCTTAAACACCTTCAAATATTTGAACCCTCAGGACAATTACCTGTGCAGTACGTCTAAAATAATCTACACTTAAATACTGCCATGCAGTACTTGTATATGCTTCTCTAGTATATTTAGATTCCTAGAGCAAATACAGTACTGTACTTCTGAAATGTTTGGATTCCCCAAAACAAATGAAGTATTGCATTGTGCTGTACATTACTTATGATATACATGTACTGCACACTATTGTAATTTTTTGTCTGTACCATAAAAGCTTCCTTCTTGAGTAAAAATCAGCTGACACTCATCCTTCTCACTCCATTACTGCAATGAATTATTGCAATTTTCTCCCTATAAGTTGTATGAACCATTTGCTGGTTAGTTTGAGATGACTTATAAGGTTAATTTATAAGAAATTATTGTAATGTTATGTACAATATATTGTAGCTTAATACACTGCATTGTAGACTCGTTTAGTAACTTCCAAAGATGTATAATGAGCAACTTGGCAGTGTAGTTTTTTCTGTTCAAGATTATTAAAAGTAAGTTGACTCTACTGTTGTATGTCAGTAGTTTTTTAAAGGTTGCATTGGGTATTTTACATCTAATATCTAGTTTATTTTCGTTATTCTCATCCAAAGACATTGATATACATTCCTATGTAAGTCTAATATTTATAATGTGTTCCAAAAATATTAAATATCTTTTTGGGCTTTAATTTTTTTTAAGTTAAATAGGATTTATTATATTTAATTGTTTTGTTTTCATTGTGATTGTTTATATCTCAAGGTATTAATACTCTAATGTTTTCCACAGATGGGTCTAGCAGGTATCCGTGGTGGTACAGGATACCCAGTACAACAGCCCTTGCCTTCCCAGTTTCCGCCAGGTCAGGGTATGCGGCCAAACATGCGGCCAGGTGGGCCCTGTGTTCCTGGTGGTCCACCCTTCAACCAGGGCCAGTTTTATAATCAGCAGTACAACAACTTACAGTACAACGAGATGGGCCCAATGGGTCCCATGAACGGCATGAATATGAACGGAATGAACAGTATGAATGGAATGAACAGTATGTCCGGCAGCATGGGCAGTGGGATGAACACTATGACCCAGATGTCTATGTCCATGTCAATGCCCACAATGAGCTCGACCAGCATGCCTCCAGGTGGCAGCAGTGCTATGAACTCCGCCATGAGTTCAGGGATGAACAATATGAATACTGGCATGAGCAGTATGAATAGTGCAGGGATGAATACTTTGAACACTACAGGAATGACTAATATGAACAGTGGTATGAATAGTGTGATGAACAGTGGTATGACAGGCACCATGCCAAGTGCCATGACTATGACCAGTCAAAACACCAATGCTGTCAGCAACATGAACTCTGGAATGAGTAACATGAACTCTGGGATGAGTAGTATGAACTCTGGGATGAACACTATGTCAAGGTAAGACAACTATCTTCAAGATACTGCTTTGTTATCTCACTGTCAAGTGTTTGGCTAACTGTTCAAAATTAAGGGAGATTCTTTGGTGACAGCACCTTGAAAGCAGCTGAGGTCGTATACAATTGAGAAGTGACTTGATGAAATAAGAAAGGGAATTGTTCCTAGTGGAATGAAGGGATAAATGGCATTTAAGAACAAGGCCATATACTGTATGTGATTAAATCTGTAGAAGATTGTATCAGAGAAAATTTGATACAGGAAGATTTTTTTTATTTAAAGAAAAAATATTATAGATAGGAAATATGTGTTTTGTGTCTAGTGTCCCCCAGTAATGACAGTAGAAAGTATAACTTCATATCTGTCTGTCCATCTCTTAATATTATTTCCCTGATTCATAAGTTTTGATAAATACAATACAGTGATATCTCCGTTAGCCGGAACAATTAGTGCAGAGCACTTCCAGGAATGAGAGATTTCTGGGTACTGAGACAACTCTCTCAAAGCCGGAAAAAAATCCCTCATCCTTGGAATTTTCTGGAATTTTCCGAATAACGGAAAAAATGTTCTCAGAAGTTCCAGAAATTGCCCATTACATCATCTCTTGAACCCAAAAAGATATCCCCCATCCTAGGAATTTTCCGGTTAACAGAAAATTTTTCTCAGAGTTTCCAGAAAACGCACCTGATTTTCATCTTTCAAACCCGGAAAAAACTCTCCATCCCTGGAATTTTCCAGGTATCGGGGAAATTTTCTGGAAAATTCCGGCTTTGGGAACGATTTTCCAAGAAAATTTAAATTCCAGCTGTTGGAGAGTTCCAGGTTTGAGGGATTCCGGCTAATGGAGACGTTACTTATACTAAAATGGTCCTAATGCTTATTGACAGAAATAACCAAAGTGTATTAATTTTCCCTTTAGCTACTCATCTTGGCTAGAATATATAATGAAAATTATATTCTGTATACAGTATATTATACTTTATAAACTGTACTAATTTGGTCCTTATACCTTGACAGGAGCATGAGTACAGCACCAGGTTCTGCAAATGTAGGGAATGTGGGTGGAAGCTATCAGCATTCGCCGATTCCTGGCAACCCCACTCCCCCCCTCACACCATATATGAGCCCACCATATGCCAATCAAGGGGATGTTAAACCTGACTTGTCAGAGTTAAAACCTTTAATGCTTCAAAGTAAGTTTATCCATCAGATTTTATTTTGTCCATCTTATCTTAATTTTAGGTTATTTATCTGGGGAAAACACTTACTGTACTGTATATAATTATACCAAGAACATTTTTCACCAACCATTTAATGTACAGTCATCCAACGATTTGATGTCACGGTTTTCAGTATGATTAGTTCAAACAGCCGTATCTGGCACCTACATCTTAAGGGTGGTACAGCGACCAAGTCTGATTTTACTGGCATTACCAGATCCTCCGTGATTCATTACCAAATTGAGTGTTTCTTAACCCAGTTTTTTAAGATACAATAAAACATTTTTTATGTTAAGAAAAACAGCAAATAGCCTGATAATTTACCTTTATATAAATGAAGTGTAAATATAGTTGTTTAGACTGAATTGGTAATCCTTGTAATTCAGTCATACCTGGCAACAAAATCATCACTGCCCTCCTCCAAGTCTAACCCTTATGATCATATATGTTAACTGAATCTTTTCAGTTTTAATACAGTACCAAGTCATTTTCATTTAATACCAAATGGATATTTCCTTACTAAATTTGCATGAATTTGGTAATGAAAAATACCAGTGTGGGTAGGGACCCTTGGAGATGGAGTGACCAGGAGCCGCTGGGTGAAGTTGTAGGATGAGGGCAAAAATTTGGCTGCCTAACCTTCTGTAGAATCCCCTCATAGTTTTACAGGTAAAAGGCTTTCAGAAGGGTAATAAAAGAGCTATACCTTGTATCCCATTTCCATCCTGAAAGAAGTACTGTAGGTGTGTGCAGAAAATAAAGGATAGCCAGTCCGAGATGATATAGCAACACAAGTCAATAAAACACTTACTTCTAGGTGTAGAATATTCTGCAGATGGCTTATTTCCTTGTATAGAAGTTGTTTTACTTTAATAACAATATGAAAGGTTGCTATAAAATTTAGCCAAGTTTTACTTTTTTCCTTTAATGTCTTATGCAGTGTATTTTATTCTTAGGTGCCAGATAATACAGTCCTTCAGAGTAGAAATGATAATTAATATTCTTATAAATACTAGGGGAAAGGTAACAAAAAATGATTATTTAAGCATGTAGCTTATCTAAAGCTCAGTCTTCTTTTCTTGTGAATGTTTCCCACCTTACATCATCATCCATATAGGCAGTGAATTCATATTTTTTATTTGATACTCATTTTAGCTTAACATAGTTAATGTATACCTTATCATTTTGATGTCCAAATTTAACTCTGTAAATTATTCCTGAATGTCCCTGAATGATAATCTCATGTCATATTGTTTTGTTTCAAAATATACTAAAATTGTAAATACAGTGTACATGATTTTCTCTTACAATATTCTTATGAAAACCTGTTACTTTTAAAACCTGTTACTATTTCACAAAATTGCATTCCACCTCAAAAAAATAAAAGCAAAAATAAAGCGAGTCTTGTAGCTGTCATATACCACTTTCTGATTTAAATTTTCTGGAAACTGTGACACCACATCATTGGATGAATGTCCCTCACATGTTAAAAGTACAATAGCGCTTGTTTTGTGAGTTTATTCCATCAAGTTAACTCCAATTCCAGTTAATTGGAATATTTTATATGCACCAAGTTCCTTAGCCTTCTTAAATCAGCCCAAGTTATAACGTAGCCATTTCCAATCAAACTATGTCTTAACATTGCAGTTTGAAAAAATCTTTGAAATTTTTGCTGTACAGTACAGTATATTGATTGTACACCGTTGTTATTTAACAGAAGATGATGAACTACGGCTCACCTTTCCTGTTCGAGATGGGATTGTTCTACAGCCTTTCAGATTGGAGCATAACTTAGCCGTTTCCAATCATGTCTTCCACCTCAAACCCACTGTGTATCAAACCCTAATGTTCAGGTATGATGTTTGCCATTGAATTATTGCCTTTTAGATTTCACACTCATATAGTACAGTATTGTCTTTTTGATGGGAGGTCCTATAATTATAAATAAAAGAAAATTGTTGATATTGTTGTTATAATTTCAGTAATGTTCATATTGACATGTTTGTTTGGAAAAGATGTCGTCAGTGGCAACAAGAAATCAGTTTGCAGGTTTAATGATTTATTTAGGAATATATACTAAAATAGTTCTGTGGTTACTTTCTGCAGATCAGATTTAGAGCTGCAGTTAAAATGTTTCCATCATGAAGACCGACAAATGAACACAAATTGGCCAGCCAGTGTTCAGGTTTCCGTCAATGCTACTCCTCTCAGTATCGACCGTGGAGAACAGAAAACTTCGCACAAACCACTATATATTAAAGCTGTGTGTCAGCCAGGAAGAAACACCATCCAAATTACCGTCACTGCTTGTTGCTGTGTAAGTAATGTTTTTCAAAATTGCTGTAGTTTATTTTATGTCATGTAAAATTATGACAGGCATGCAGTCCCCACATGCTTTGTATAATTAGGTAAGATATGATTCACAGAGTAATATTAATATAATATCTCTTTCCAGTCTCATCTCTTCGTACTTCAGTTAGTACACAGACCAAGTGTTAGGTCTGTCTTGCAAGGGTTGTTACGGAAGAGAATGTTACCTGCTGAACACTGTGTTACTAAAATCAAGCGAAACTTTAATTCTGTTGCTGCCTCAAGTGGTTCTTTAAATAGCTCAGAAGGTGATGGTGTGGAACAAACTGCTATCAAGATATCCCTCAAGTGTCCCATCACATTCAAGCGAATAACATTGCCTGCCAGAGGCCATGACTGCAAGCATATACAGTGTTTTGATCTTGAGTCATACCTTCAGATGAACTGTGAAAGAGGGTCATGGCGATGTCCAGTTTGCAAGTACGTCTTAATTGATCAACTTGTTACTTGTAATTGTAAAATATTTACTATTCAGAGTAATAATTTTTGCTTTGCTGTTTAAAATTAATATGTCTTTAATATTTATATATTTTAATAAATTTGATTCTGATAAATTGAAGAAACAAGAACCTAACAGAACACCTGTCTTTCTTGCAGCAAAACAGCTTACTTGGAAGGACTAGAAGTTGACCAGTACATATGGGGAATTATAACTACCCTAGCTAACTCTCCTGTGGATGAAGTAACCATGGATTCTTCGGCATCTTGGAAAGCAATGAACTCGTCAGGTATGCCAGGCACTCCTGGGGTGAAAGATGAGGATTCCGACACATGCATGAAGCGATGGAACAAGGCCATGTCTCCAGGCAGCATGACCCTACCAACCATGAGCAACATTGACATGGGGCAGTCCATGAGCCCTTATGTTCCACCTGATATGAATAGTAAGTCTGAGAATTAGCACTTCTCTTAAGAGGTAACAAGTATATTATACAAAAAAATTATGATCTAGGAAATCTATTTTGTGAAATGAATACTGATTAATAAGTATGTATGTTTGAATACCCTTTTTATGTTACTGTCATATTCTGTACTGGTTTTCAGTCTCAGAAATATAGTTTAAAATTTATGCACTTGATTTGGATGTATGGGTGTAATGATAACTATTCTTTTGCAGGCATCAACAATGGCTCTATGATGAACATGATGAACATGGGTAATAATAGTAGTAGTGGTTCTGGCATGTCCAGATCCACTTCCCAATTTGACTTGAGTTCACCAGACTTTACGAGAGGGGGAGGACCTCTCTCTCAGCTCAGTGAATCTGTCAGCAAAATGGATCCTCTGGGTGCCATGGAAAAGTCTGTCAAGGACCAAATGGTCCCTCAAATGGGGCCGCCTCCACCATCCACCTCCACCACTACCTCCAACTGTACTCTTACTGCCCCAACCACAGGTTCCACCTCCACCACCACCTCTGTGTCCTCCTCACAGCCACTGTGCACTACCACCACTGCCACAACAACATCCACTACCCCAGCATCAACCACAACACAGGTAGGTCCTTATAGAGCATGACTTAAAATTTTAATTGTTTACTAGCATTCACATGAAGTTAGCTTAAAAATATTTTCTTAAAAACCTATGACTACACCAGTAAAATAAACATCTTGATCAAGTACAGTACTGTACAGTATAATACAATACAGTACAGTACAGTACAGTACAGTATATACTTTTCAAATTCACTCTGTAATTTTTTGTTTTTTATTATTTTTTTTTCATTAAAGCCTGTCAAAAAATAAAAAACTGTAGTGCATAGTAATATGCAACAAAGATGGGAAAATCTAATTCTATCAATGAATTATTCTATTCCACAGCCGAGTGTGAGCAGTGGGCCTGGCATGCCCCACACCCCACACACTCCTCACACCCCTCACACTCCACATACTCCTGGTGGGGTGGGAGGTCCCCCTAGTGTCCCATCTGCAGGTAAGCTCATATGGAGATTTATTCATCTGAAAGTATGAAGCTATGAAGTGATCTACTGTATAGACTTCTGAAAATAGATGTTGAATAGCTTAGTTAATTTGGAAGTCGTCTTAATCCCTTTCTATACTTTCAAGTATGATCATAATACTGTATGTGTATGGATGTTTCATGTATAACAGAAGAAGATGGCTAAGAACCAAGCTTTCACTGGTAACACCCATAGATATGCATATTGAAATACTCACTGAAACAGGAATTTGTGTGTTCAGGAAGGCCTGAGGAAAAAAAAAATTGAATTTGGGTTTTAGGCACAAAGTACTGTACAATAAACTTTTCCATCAGGCCCTAATATTTCTAATTCTATAACCTTCTCAAAGCCAAAGAATGTGAATGGAGGAATCATCCTGTAATCCTGTTTTTTAGAGAATCCTATAGTTGTGCACCTCTTGTTACTGTTCATGCCTTGTCCATTGGTTAATCTTCATATCAGTCCCCACTTGCCATGGGGGCATGATGGACCACAGCCCCTATTCTTGGTATGCATAGTCCTAAGAACTGCTCAACAGAGGGCATCAGCTGGAAAGATAGTTAAGAAAATTAAAATCCTGTCAACATTAATGCATCATAGCTCACCATTCCTCAGGTCTTAAAGAGCACCTAAATTTTACCATTTTACTGTACTGTTTCAATGTATACATTATTTTTATAGTAAACAATATTGCAGAGCAGATTTTCACCATTAACAATAATTGTACCCTTACATTCTGTTGCCATAACCCCATTAATAGACTTTAATCTGTATTACATTTGTAACTTCCTTCAAACTATACCCCAGTGCTGTCATGTGGTTATTCTTTTCTCGTAGTAGCTTGTTATTCTTGGATTAGTATTGTTTACTCATCTCTGCTGCTTCAGTTTTTTCTAAGTGTGAAATGATGGCTACAGTATGGAGCACTGTCCAGATGTGTGTGGATCTCTGTCTAACATGTTTGTCTGTCTATATTCATATAACTTGTAAGCATAACAAGAAATGTTTTTACATTCAATTTGGATATAGGAAAGACTTCTGATGAGTAGTTTGTTACTATTTATAGCCTTTCATAAGTTACCAGAATATTGAAAATACTATTGTCATTCTGAGACAAAAACAATTGGGTAAATAAGGGTAAATAAGAAATAACCACAAAGATTTCTTCCTTGCTCCACACATAAGTTTTTTTTTTTTTTTTTTTACGGGGATTAGCCCACCCGAGCACAGGTCACTGACCCACATCAGGGCCTGGGGGGCGAAAATATAATAATAATAATAATATTTAATAATTAATAAAATAGATAAAAATTATAACCAAAAAATAAAACTACTACTAATAATAACCGTAAAAAAAATATTGTACACAAATGAAAAAATAAATCAAGAGTGAGAAACGATATATAGCATGTTGTGTTGTCAATAGTAAGAGAAACAATTGGAACCTTGCAATTGTGTGTAAATGACGCAGAAAGTCAGTTCAGCAACCTGGGACGTGATAAAAATTTTTGTGATGCCATATGGCAGCAGGGTCTACCATAGACAACAAATTATGCTTCCAATAACCTCCCAGGTGGTAGTTCCTCCCTGTTTGATAGCTTCCTACTACCTACTACCAGTAATTTTGATTCACTGAGACATTCAGATCCCTATGACTTATTCTTTGTTTCTTTTCTTTTTTTAACATCCCATTCCAGCTTTCCATTTACCAACCTAATTGAATGTTACATTTATTACAGGTACTTGCACCAACACATGCAACAGTAGCAGCAGCAACAACAATAATAATAATAGTAGTAACAATAACAGCAGCAGCACAACCACCACGGAGACTCACAACACCTGTAATGAGATGAATGACCTTCCGACACTCAGCTTTGATCCCTTAGACGGTGATGGGTCAGGTCAAGATGGGTTGGATGTGAGTGTAAGTACAGTATTACTGTCATTAACTAGTATTAAATACAAAGATTTTTTCTTTACGAAGGATGAGAATCAACACCAAAAAAAAGTTTGATAACCACAAACAGTTTGGAGGTGCTGTAATGCTGATTATTATTATTCCATTAGGTAAACAAATAGATTTATACTCCAGTGAATTCTATTTATTCAAAGAGTAGAGTTAGAGTTAATGATGCTTTATCATTTATAAGGAACTAAATGGAAATTAAACGGTAATTGTATAGAGACTTCAGTTTAATCATTTACATGAAGATGATGATTGTTATCTTTTGAAAATTGTTTATATCAAATATCAGTTTTGATGTAATTGGTTTCTCTTTAGCTCCACAGTTCATGACCTAATGTTTTGAGTATTTTTCAGTTGGATATATTTAGTGTTCTGTACATTACATCTTGATGCAGTTAGTGCTAGAAAGTTTTGTTATTATGAAGAAAAAAAAAGAGAAAAAAGATACACATGTTCCTTTTTTTTTTACAAGAGAATTCATTTGTCTACAAGCATTGTATGCTCACACTGGCTACTTTTAGGAATTTCCATGTCTTATCTATGATCAGTCCTTAGTTTCACCAACATTCATTTCATTGCCACATAAGTACCATTATAATGCTAACAAAAAATATCTTCCAACAGGTGTTTAACAGTGGTGTGGATCCCATGGACCCACTAGAGCTGTTATCCTACCTAGAACAACCAGACTACAACACTCCACCTTCTTCAGGTGCATCATCACAAGGTCAGGGTGCTGGCAACACACCTGCTGGTGCTGGTCTCTCTGCCGCTCCTGACACAGATGATATACTGGCACTGTTCGAGTAGACGAGTTTGAGTTGACTTTGGTGGAGTTGTGGAAAGAATTCAGGTGCTTGGATATTTGATTATCTGTGTTAGTGATTGTGTTGACTGAGTTAGTCAAACATTGAAACAGTTGTGAATTTTGACATTAATAGACAGAAAATTTGAAGAACTGTGATACTCAAACTAGATTTGAGAGAAACTTTTGTGCATATGCAGACATCTCAGTGGACTTGTCCTTCACAGTCTTCATTCAAGAGAAAATTATGGGTAAACAAACATAAACGGTGAGACCAATGATACATGTTTGATGTGTTGTGTACGCACAAGTGTGACGATGCACATCCAGACAAGGAGCCACGTAACATGCAACAAGAATGTGCACTATGATGTGTAGGGAGGAAGAATGTTGCTCCAGTATGATTTTTTGTAGTCAGACCATAGTGATGCATATTCTGATGATATTTAGAAATGACCAGTGTGATGGTGCAAATCATTGTAATGACCACTTTGTCAAACATGGTTCTCTCATATTTGCAACACAGAACATATCCTCACACCAGGGTATGTCAGAGGAGAGGTTATATTCCAAAGTAGCAAAACAAGTTCTTTTCATGTTTAGCTCCAATGGACACCACCGTGAAGGTTATCCCAGTGAGTAGTTAGGTCGACAAGTTTCGTAGAATAATTATTGTGGCTATGCAATGATGTCCACAGTAGTGCTGTTTCAAAATCAATCATGACATCAAAATGACAATGTGCATAATATTGTCTTAATTAGGAACTTGCAATTTTAGTCCATGTTGGTTGTTCTGAGTTTTAGACCATAACAGTGACATGAAGAGAAGCATGTATCTCCGTAGGTCCCCAATCGCATGTAAATACAACTCTCGAAAGACCGAAATGAGAGGCTGAATCAGTCTGAATGAATGTCACAGCATTATTGCAAGATGTTTATTAAGTTGACATTATTCAGAAAATGGGGTGTGCATTTTTGCAACTGCGACTGAGTCCCAAGAAATTTCTCTGAGTGTTGTTGTGAATGAAGTGTGATATTTCTGGCTGCACAGGTTTATGGGTGGTTTATTGTCTAGACGAATTATTGCATTTATTTATAGGGTACTCCTGTGTGCCTGTCAGCCTAATTTGTGTAAATAGCTGTGTACAGAAAATGTCCTTTTATTTATCTCACTGGTCTCGCCCTTAGAGTCCTGCGCATTGTCTAAGCTTTAATCCCTTGCTCCGTCTTCACCAACATGACCTGTAGGATACACCATCACATACAGTACACTACTGCAATTATTGACTCCTTCCCACCACCTGAGCAAGACCAGACACTGGGGCTGGCTTGTTGCGGGATGGTGGAGTCAAAACCTCAACCTGGCTATTAAACCGACTTTGGTTTCAGAAGATTTCTCATATGTTACCTTTTGTGTCAGTCCGTTTTTTTGTACATCTCTGACACTTGAGTGCGTCTTAAATCCTCATTCAAACTGTGTTCCTATCTATGATTAAGAATATTTTTTGTTACTCACCAAGCATCTCATTTTCTTCTGAAACCAGAGCCAGCAGGCTTCATGCATACTCTGTTGACCGTCAAGTGTACTGAAGCTTAAATGAAATGTTTAATTTTTATGAAGATAGATTTATGCACTTATACAGAATCACTGAAAGTGTTTTTATGTACTGTGTACAAAGAAAAGTGGTTTAACATTGTGATCTCAAGATTGTCATTTTTAAAGTTATTTAGAGAAATTCATACAATGAATTTTTAAACTGTTAGTGACTGTCAAAGAGTTTGTGTAAGCCATCACTTCTCATGTAAACTGTACCAGAGAACTTAAAAGATAGTTTCTAACTCAGAAAACTTGTTTCATTTATGTGTAATCCTGCATAACTTAAGACTGTCATCTAGAGAAAGTGGCACTCAAACATGTACAAATAAATGGTTTCATGTGTATATACAATTCAGTAACTTCTCGATTTAACGAACTAATTCGAGCATCCTTGTCCGTTAAATCAAAATTTCCGCTAAATCGACCTTTCCATTATAATTGCATGATTTACCGATATATTTCACTAAATTGAGCTTGATTCCATGGGTTTTGTTTACATTCCGCTCAGTCTGTGTCTTGCTGCCATGGCAGCTCTTGTAACTCTCCTCCCTTCTTGCCATATTTCACTGGATTTATTGTTATTATTATTGTTTTCTGATAATAGTGCTTAACCCATAAAAGGTCACATTATTATACAGGGGATCCCAGGGTTATGAACAGGTTCCTATCCTGAGGACGTTCTTAAGTTGGATTTGTACGTAAATCGGAACACATGCTATGTGCATACTGTACTTACATAACAATGTTTAAAATCCCACTATATCATAGCCTGAGTCCTTATATACATCTAAAATCACTTAATTTAAGACAAAAGGAGAAATAGAATGACAAAATGACAGTAAATGAAAGTAAAGAATAAGTCATCAGGTAAATATAATACAGTAAACCCTCAACTCAGCATTTGATAACTCGGCATGGATATGGTCTCGGAATGTATTAGTATAATTGGAAATGCTGAGATATATAACCCTGTAAAATTATCTGGAAAATCTTGGCATTTCTGGCCACCTAGTACATCCCCTCCATACTCACACCCCTCCTCCATGCCCTCCATATCCACACCCTCCTTCATACCCACACCCCTCCTCCATGCCTTCCCTACCCACACCGCTCCTCCATGCCCTCCATACCCACACCCTCATTTTGCAAAATAACTGATTTCGCACAAAAAAAAAAATCCCGTTTTCTATGAAGAAATTTCCCATTTTTCTATGGGTATGGAGGAGGGGTGTGGGTAAGGAGAGCGTGGAGGAGGGGTGTGGGTAAGGAGAGCGTGGAGGAGGGTTGTGGGTAAGGAGGGTGTGGGTAAGGAGGGCGTGGAGGAGGGGTGTGGGTATGGAAGGCGTGGAGGAGGGGTGTGGGTAAGGAGAGCGTGGAGGAGGGTTTTGGCTATTGGGGGGGTGGAGGAAGGTGTGTGGGCAAGGAGAGTGTGGAGGAGGGTTGTGGGTAAGAAGAGCGTGGAGGAGGGGTGTGGGTAAGGAGAGCGTGGAGGAGGGGTGTGGGTATGGAGGGTGTGGGTAAGGAGAGTGTGGAGGAGGGGTGTGGGTAAGGAGGGTGTGGAGGAGGGGTGTGGGTAAGGAGGGCGTGGAGGAGGGGTGTGGGTAAGGAGAGCGTGGAGGGGTGTGGGTATGGAGGGCGTGTAGGAGGGGTGTGCGTCAGGAGAGCATGGAGGAGGGGTGTGGGTATGGAGGGCGTGGAGGAGGGGTGTGGGTAAGGAGAGCGTGGAGGAGGGGTGTGGGTATGGAGAGCGTGGAGGAGGGGTGTGGGTAAGGAGAGCGTGGAGGAGGGGTGTGGGTATGGAGAGCGTGGAGGAGGGGTGTGGGTCAGGAGAGCATGGAGGAGGGGTGTGGGTATGGAGGGCGTGGAGGAGGGGTGTGGGTAAGGAGAGCGTGGAGGAGGGGTGTGGGTATGGAGAGCGTGGAGGAGGGGTGTGGGTATGGAGAGCGTGGAGGAGGGGTGTGGGTATGGAGAGCGTGAGGAAGGGTGTGGGTAAGGAGAGCGTGGTGGAGGGGTGTGGGTATGGAGAGCGTGGAGGAGGGGTGTGGGTAAGGAGAGCGTGGAGGAGGGGTGTGGGTATGGAGAGCATGGAGGCGGGGTGTGGGTAAGGAGAGCGTGGAGGAGGGTTGTGGGTAAGGAGGGCGTGGAGGAGGGGTGTGGGTATGAAGGGCGTGGAGGAGGGTTGTGGGTAAGGAGGGCGTGGAGGAGGGGTGTGGGTATGGAGGGCGTGGAGGAGGGGTGTGGGTATGGAGAGCGTGGAGGAAGGGTGTGGGTATGGAGAGTGTGGAGGAGGGGTGTGGGTATGGAAGGCGTGGAGGAGGGGTGTGGGTGAGGAGGGCGTGGAGGAGGGGTGTGGGTATGGAGGGCGTGGAGGAGGGGTGTGGGTATGGAAGGCGTGGAGGAGGGGTGTGGTTGAGGAGGGCGTGGAGGAGGGGTGTGGGTATGGAGGGCGTGGAGGAGGGATGTGGGTAAGGAGAGCGTGGAGGAGGGGTGTGGGTATGGAGGGCGTGGAGGAGGGGTGTGGGTGAGGAGGGCGTGGAGGAAGGGTGTTTGTATGGAGGGCGTGGAGGAGGGATGTGGGTAAGGAGAACGTGGAGGAGGGGTGTGGGTATGGAGGGCGTGGAGGAGGGATGTGGGTAAGGAGAGCGTGGAGGAGGGGTGTGGGCGAGGAGGGCGTGGAGGAGGGGTGTGGGCGAGGAGGGCGTGGAGGAGGGGTGTGGGTGAGGAGGGCGTGGAGGAGGGGTGTGGGTATGGAGGGCGTGGAGGAGGGATGTGGGTGAGGAGGGCGTGGAGGAGGGTTGTGGGTATGGAGGGCGTGGAGGAGGGGTGTGGGTATGGAGGGCGTGGAGGAGGGGTGTGGGTATGGAAGGTGTGGAGGAGGGTTGTGGGTAAGGAGAGCGTGGAGGAGGGGTGTGGGGTATGAAGGGCGTGGAGGAGGGATGTGGGTAAGGAGAGCGTGGAGGAGGGGTGTGGGTATGGTGGGCGTGGAGGAGGGGTGTGAGTGAGGAGGGCGTGGAGGAGGGTTTTGGCTATTGAGGGCGTGGAGGAAGGGGTGTAGGTATGGAGAAGGGTGTGAGTATTGAGGGAGTGGAGAATGGGTGTGGGTATTGAGGGCGTGGATGAGGGGAGTGGGTATTGAAGTTGTGGAGGAGAGGGTATTGAGGGCGTGGAAGAGACAGTGGGGACCCTAGGGGCCCTCCTAACAGCAATGGCGCACCCAGGGACCCTCCAAGGGGCGGTTGCGCCCTATAGGGTGTTCCCAGGGGTGGCGGTGCCCCCAGGGTCTCTCCCAAAGGCGGAGACGCCCGAAGGGGCCCTCCATGGGACGACGGCACCAGAAGGGCTCTCCAAGGGTCGGTGGCGAAACCAGGGGCCCTCTAAGCCTCCCTCCTTACGGGTGGCAGCACCCCAGGGAACCTCCCAGGGACGGCGGCACCCCAAGAGCCCTCCAAAGACCGGTGGCGCTCCTAGGGCTTCTCCTAGGGGCGGTGGTGCCCCCAGGGGCGCTTTCGTGACTGGTGGCGTCCCTAGGAGCCCTACCAGGGAGGTGGCTCCCCCAAAAGCCCTTTCATGGGCGCCGGCGCCCCCAGGGGCCATTACAGGGGCGGTGGCGCCGCCGTCAGGGGTTCTCCCAGGGGCGGGAGTGCCCCCAGGGACCCATCCAAGGGAGTCGGCTCAGGTGCCCAGTAGGGCCCTTCCAATGGCGTCGGCGCCCACATGGGCTTGATCATGGTGTCGTACATATTGCCTACGTCCAGCAATTCTTTACTTAACTATGATTGGGGGACAAAAATGTAATTCCACCAAATAACAGCCAATAGGAGAAGAGAGCAGTCAGTCAGCACAACACCCCAACTTATGTTTTGCTGTTTGGTCGTGGTGTCATACATATTGCATATGTCCAGCAATTCCTTACTTATGATTGGTGGACTTAAATGTAAATCCACCAAATAACAGCCAAAAAAGAAGAACAGAGCAGTCAGTCAGCATAACACCCCAACTTATGTTTTGCTGTTGGATATTTATTCTCCTTTACATTGTTCATGGTGCTAATATACTGGAAATGCAATGGGCGGTGTATTTATTTAACGTCATATCTCCCATTGTTCTAAATAGTGCAAAAAAAACTGCAACTCAGGTCTTAAAGGGACAGTATCTCCTGGAGCCCTGCTATTTGCCCTACCAGGTTAAACGCCCCCAAGAGTCCTGCCAGGGGTGTCGGCGCTCCCAGGAGCCCACTCACGGGTGTGGGGGCCAGCAGGGGGAGAGGGGGGTAAAACTTCCAGGAGCCCTCCCAAGGGCGGTGGAGGGGGCCGCACCAGGGGTAATTGCGCCCTAGGTACCCTCCAAAGGACAGCAGTGTCCCAGGGGCCCTACCAGGGGCATAGGGTTCCCCAGGGGCCCTCTTAGGGGCAGTGGCGCCCCCCAAAACCCTCCCAGGGGCAGTGGCGTCCACGGGCAATCCAGGGGCCCTCCCAAGAATAGTCGTACCTCCAGGGGCCCTCCCAGGAGATATGGCGCCTCTAGGGACTCTCTCGTGGACAGCGTCGCCCCAAGGGCACCTCCCAGATGCGGTGGCATCCACAGTGGCCTTGCCAGGGGCAGTGTTATAGCATGCTTGGTCATGGTTTCGTACATATTGCATATGTCCAGCAATTCCTAACTAAGCTATGATTGGTTGGACTAAAATGTAAGTCCACCAAATAACAGCCAATAGAAGAACAGAGCAGTCAGTCAGCACAGCACCCCAACTTATGTTTTGCTGTTGGATATTTATTCTCCTTTACATTGTTCATGGTGCTATGAAATAGAAATGCGATGGGCCGTGTATATATTTAATGTCATATCTCCTCCCACTGTTCTAAATAGTGCAAAAAAAGAACTGCCCCCATGGGTCTTACAGGGACAGTGTCTCCTGGGTCCCTGCTATTTACCCTACCACGTTAAACGCCCCCAGGAGCCCTGCCAGGTGTGTCGGCACTCTCAGGGGACCACTCAGGGGTGTCCGGGCCAGCAAGGATGGGGGGGGGGGGGGGTAGGGTGAAACTTCCAAGAGCCCTCCCAAGGGTGGTGGAGTGGCCCGCCCAGGGGCAGTTGCGCCCTAGGTACCCTCCAAAGGACAGCAGTGTCCAGGGGCCCTACCAGGGACATTGGATTCCCCAGGGGTCCTCGTACGGGCGGTGGCGCCCCCCAAAACCCTCGTAGAAGGGGCAGTGGCGTCCACAGGGACAATCCAGGGGCCCTCCCAAGAGTAGTCATGCCTCCAGGGACACTCCCAGGGGGGATGGCGTCTCTAGAGACTCTGTCGTGGACAGCGTCGCCCCCAGGGCACCTCCCAGATGCGGTGGCATCCACAGTGGCCTTGCCAGGGGCAGTGACATCACCAAGGGCCCTGCCAGGGGCGGTGCTGCCCTTAGAGACCCTCTGAGGTGCTGTGGCGCCAACAGGGACCCTCACAGGGACAACAGTGCCACCAGACGCCCTGCCAGGGGCAGTGGCTCCACAAGGGGCCCTCCCAGGGGCGGTGGTGCCACCAGTGGCCCTATCAGAGGCGCCCCCTCTCAGGAGTCTTATAGCTTGCTTGGTCGTGGTGTCGTACATATTGCATATGTCCAGCAATTCCTTACTTAACTATGATTGGTGGACTAAAATGTAAATCCACCAAATAACAGCCAATAGGAGAACAGAGCAGTCAGTCAGCACAACACCCCAACTTATGTTTTGCTGTTGGATATTTATTCTCCTTTACATTGTTATTGGTGCTAATATACTGGAAATGCGATGAGCAGTGTATTTATTAAACGTTATATCTCCAAATATTCTAAATAGTGCAGAAACAACTACCCCCAGGGGCCCTACAGAGACAGTGCCCCATGGGGCCCTGCCATATGCCGTACCAGGTGCGGTGCCCCAGGGGCCCTCCCAGATGCATCGGGGCTTCCACGGACCCTCCCAGGGGTGTCGGGGACCCCAGCAGCCCTCCCAGGGACGGCGGAAATTCCAAAGGCCCTCCCAAGGATGGTGGCGCCCCCAATGGCCTGCCCAGGGGCATTGGCACCCTAGGTACCCTGCCTATGACAGAGGTGCCTCCAAAGGCCCAGACAGGGGCGGTGGCACCTTCAGGGGACCTCCAAGAGCCAGTGGTATCCCCAAGGGCCCTGCCATGGGCGGTGGTGCGTCCAGAGGGCCTCCCAGGGACTGCAGTGTCCCCAGGGGAGCTTCCAGGGGCTTTGGTGCCCCTAGGAAAGCTCTCACGGGTGGTGGCTACTCCAGGGGCCCTCTCAGTTACTCTGGCTCCTCGAGGGGCCCTCTCAGGTACACTGGCGCCATCAGGGGCCCTGCCAAGGGCAGTGGCAGCCCATGGGGCCTTCCCAGCGGCGGTGGCATCCCCAGTGGCCCTACCAAAGGCTCCCTTTCCCAGGACCCCAATAGCTTGTCTGGTCGTGGTGTCGTACATATTGCATATGTCAAAGCAATTCCTTACTTAACTAAGATTGGTGGACGTAAATGTAAATCCACCAAATAACAGCCAATAGGAGAACAGAGCAGTCAGTCAGCACAACACCCCTACTTATGTTTTGCTCTTGGATATTTATTCTCCTTTACATTGTTCTTGGTGCTAATATACTGGAAATGCGATGAGCAGTGTATTTATTTAACGTCCATTCTCCAATTGTTCTAAATAGTGCTGAAACAACTACCCCCAGGGGCCCCACAGAGACCGTGCCCCCTGGGGCCCTGCCATATGCCTTACCAGGCGCGGTGCCCCAGGGGCCCTCCCAGATGCATCGGGGTTTCCACGGACCCTCCCAGGGGTGTCGGGGACCCCAGCAACCCTCCCAGGGACGGCGGAAATTCCAGAGGCCCTCCTACGGATGGTGGTGCCCCCAATGGCCTGCCCAGGGGCATTGGCACCCTAGGTACCCTGCTTATGACAGAGCTGCCTCCAAAGGCCCTGACAGGGGCGGTGGCACCTTCAGGGGACCTCCAAGAACCAGTGGTATCCCTAGTGCCCCTGCCAGGGGCAGTGGCTCCACCAGGGGCCCTCCCAGGGGCGGTGGCGCCGCCATTGGCCCTACCAGAGGCGCCCCCTCTCAGGAGACTTAAAGCTTGGTTGGTCGTGTTGTCGTACATATTGCATATGTCCAGCAATTCCTTACTTAACTATGATTGGTGGACTAAAATCTAAATCCCCCAAATAACAGCCAATAGGAGAACAGAGCAGTCAGTCAGCACAACACCCCAACTTATGTTTTGCTGTTGGATATTTATTCTCCTTTACATTGTTATTGGTGCTAATATACTGGAAATGCGATGAGCAGTGTATTTATTTTTTTATCGTCATACTCCAATTGTTCTAAATAGTGCAGAAACAACTACCCCCAGGGACAGTGCCCCCTGGGGCCTTGCCATATGCCTTACCAGGTGCAGTGCCCCAGGGGCCCTCCCAGATGCATCGGGGCTTCCACGGACCCTCCCAGGGGTGTCGGGGACCACAGCAGCCTTCCCAGAGACGGCGGAACTTCGAAGGGCCCTCTCAAAGATGGTGGCACCCCCAATGGCCTGCCCAGGGGCATTGGCACCCGAGGTACCCTGCCTATGACAGAAGTGCCTCCAAAGGCCCTGACAGGGGTGGTGACGCCTTAAGGGGACCTCCAAGAGCCAGTGGTATCCCAAGGGGCCCTGCCATGGGCGGTGGCACGTCCAGAGGGCCTCCCAGTGACTGCAGTATCCCCAGCGGAGCTTCCAGGGGCTTTGGTGCCCCCAGGAAAGCTCTCAGGGGTGGTGGCTCCCCCAGGGGCCCTCTCAGGTACAGTGGTGCCAACAGGGGCCCTGACAGGGATAGCGGCGCCATCAGGGGCCCTACTAAGGACAGTGGCGGCCCATGGGGCTCTCCCAGCGGCGGTTGCGTCCCCAGTGGCCCTACAAATGGCGGCCCCTCCCAGGAGCCCAATAGCTTGTTTGGTCGTGGTGTCATACATATTGCATATGTCCAGCAATTCCTTACTTAACTATGATTGGTGGACTTAAATGGAAATCCACCAAATAACAGCCAATAGGAGAACAGAGCAGTGAGTCAGCACAACACCCCAACTTATGTTTTCCTGTTGGATATTTATTCTCCTTTATATTGTTCATGGTGCTATGATACTGGAAATGCAATGGGCGGTGTATTTATTTAATGTCATATCTCATCCCATTGTTCTAAATAGTGCAAAAAAAAACTGCCCCCACGGGTCTTACAGGGACAGTGTCTCCTGGGTCCCTGCTATTTGCCCTACCAGGCTAAACGCCCCCTGGAGCCCTGCCAGGGGTGTCGGCGCTCCCAAGGGCCCACTGAGGGGTGTCGGGGCCATTAGGGGGGGGGGGTGAAACTTCCAGGAGCTCTCCCAAGGGTGGTGGAGGGGGCTGCCCAGGGGCATTTGCGCCCTAGGTACCCTCCAAGGGACAGCAGTGTCCCACGGACCCTACCAGGGACATTGGGTTCCCCAGGGGCCCTCTCAGGGGCGTTGGCGCCCCCCAAAACCCTCCTAGGGGCAGTGGCTTCCTCAGGGGCAATCCAGGGCCCCTCCCAACAGTAGTCATGCCTCCAAAGGACCTCCCAGGGGGGATGGCGTCTGTAGGGACTCTCTCGTGTACAGCGTCGCCCCCAGGGCACCTCATAGATGTGGTGGCATCCACAGTGGCCTTGCCAGGGGCAGTGACATCACCAAGGGCCCTGCCAGGGGCGGTGCTGCCCTCAGAGACTCTCTAAGGTGCAGCGGCGCCATCAGGGGCCCTACCAAGGACAATGGCGGCCCATAGGGCTCTCCCAGCGGCGGTGGCGTCCCCAGTGGCCCTACAAATGGCGCCCCCTCCCAGGAGCTCAATAGCTTGTTTGGTCGTGGTGTCGTACACATTGCATATGTCCAGGAAATCCTTACATAACTATGATTGGTGGACTTAAATGGAATTTTACCAAATAAGAAGCCAATAGGAGAACAGAGCAGTCAGTCAGCACAACACCCCAACTTATGTTTTGCTGTTGGATATTTATTCTCCTTTACATTGTTCATGGTGCTAATATACTGGAAATGCTATGGGCAGTGTATTTATTAACGTCATATCTCCTCCCATTGTTCTAATAGTGTAAAAAAAACTGCCCCCACGGGTCTCACAGGGACAGTGTCTTCTGGGGCCCTGCTATTTGCCCTACCAGGTTAAACGCATCTAGGAGCCCTGCCAGGGGTGTCCGCGCTCTCAGGGGCCCACTCAGGGGTGTCGGGGCCAGCAAGGGGTGGGGGGTGAAACTTCTAGGAGGCCTCTCAAGGGCGGTGGAGGGGGCCGCCCAGGGGCAGTTGCACCCTAGGTACCCTCCAAGGGAGAGCAGTGTCCCAGGGGCCCTTCCAGGGACATTGGGTTCCCCAGGGGCCCTTTCAGGGGTGTTGGCGCCCCCAAAACCCGCCTGGGGGCAGTGGCTTCCTCAGGGGCAATCCAGGGGCCCTCCCAACAGTAGTCATGCCGCCAGAGGCTCTACCAGGGGGGATGGCGTCTCTAGGGACTCTCTCGTGGACAGCGTCGCCCCCAGGGCGCCTCATAGATGTGGTGGCATCCACAGTGGCCTTGCCAGTGGAAGTGACATCACCAAGGGCCCTGCCAGGGGCGGTGCTGCCCTCAGAGACTCTCTGAGGTGCAGTGGCGCCAAGAGGGACCCTCACAGGGACAACGGTGCCACCAGAAGCCCTGTCAGGGGCAGTGGCTCCACCAGGGGCCCTCCCAGGGGCGGTGGCGCCGCCAGTGGCCCTACCAGAGCCGCCCCCTCTCAGGAGTCTTAAAGCTTGGTTGGTCGTGTTGTCGTACATATTGCATATGTCCAGCAATTCCTTACTTAACTATGATTGGTGGACTAAAATCTAAATCCACCAAATAACAGCCAATAGGAGAACAGAGCAGTCAGTCAGCACAACACCCCAACTTATGTTTTCCTGTTGGATATTTATTCTCCTTTGCATTGTTATTGGTGCTAATATACTGGAAATGCGATGAGCAGTGTATTTACTTTTTTATCGTCATACTCCAATTGTTCTAAATAGTGCAGAAACAACTACCCCCAGGGACAGTGCCCCCTGGGGCCCTGCCATATGCCTTACCAGGTGCAGTGCCCCAGGGGCCCTCCCAGATGCATCGGGGCTTCCACGGACCCTCCCAGGGGTGTCGGGGACCGCAGCAGCCTTCCCAGTGACGGCGGAACTTCCAAGGGCCCTCTCAAAGATGGTGGCACCCCCAATGGCCTGCCCAGGGGCATTGGCACCCTAGGTACCCTGCCTATGACAGAAGTGCCTCCAATGGCCCTGACAGGGGTGGTGACGCCTTAAGGGGACCTCCAAGAGCCAGTGGTATCCCCAGGGGCCCTGCCATGGGCGGTGGCGCGTCCAGAGGGCCTCCCAGTGACTGCAGTATCCCCAGCGGAGCTTCCAGGGGCTTTGGTGCCCCCAGGAAAGCTTTCAGGGGTGGTGCCAACAGGGGCCCTGACAGGGACAGCGGCGTCATCAGGGGCCCTACCAAGGACAGTGGCGGCCCATGGGGCTCTCCCATCGGCGGTGGCGTCCCCAGTGGCCCTACAAATGGCGCCCCCCTCCCAGGAGCCCAATAGCTTGTTTGGTCGTGGTGTCGTACATATTGCATATGTCCAGCAATTCCTTACTTAACTATGATTGGTGGACTTAAATGGAAATCCACCAAATAACAGCCAATAGGAGAACAGAGCAGTGAGTCAGCACAACACCCCAACTTATGTTTTGCTGTTGGATATTTATTCTCCTTTACATTGTTCATGGTGCTATGATACTGGAAATGCAATGGGCGGTGTATTTATTTAATGTCATATCTCCTCCCATTGTTCTAAATAGTGCAAAAAAAAACTGCCCCCACGGGTCTTACAGGGACAGTGTCTCCTGGGTCCCTGCTATTTGCCCTACCAGGCTAAACGCCCCCTGGAGCCCTGCCAGGGGTGTCGGCGCTCCCAGGGGCCCACTCAGGGGTGTCGGGGCCAGTAGGGGGGGGGGGGGGTGAAACTTCCAGGAGCTCTCCCAAGGGTGGTGGAGGGGGCTGCCCAGGGGCATTTGCACCCTAGGTACCCTCCAAGGGACAGCAGTGTCCCAGGGACCTTACCAGGGACATTGGGTTCCCCAGGGGCCCTCTCAGGGGCGTTAGCGCCCCCCAAAACCCTCCTAGGGACAGTGCCTTCCTCAGGGGCAATCCAGGGGCCCTCCCAACAGTAGTCATGCCTCCAAAGGCCCTCCCAGGGGGGATGGCGTGTCTAGGGACTCTCTCGTGTACAGCGTCGCCCCCAGGGCACCTCATAGATGTGGTGGCATCCACAGTGGCCTTGCCAGGGGCAGTGACATCACCAAGGGCCCTGCCAGGGGCGGTGCTGCCCTCAGAGACTCTCTGAGGTGCAGTGGCGCCAACAGGGACCCTCACAGGGACAACGGTGCCACCAGAAGCCCTGCCAGGGGCAGTGGCTCCACCAGGGGCCCTCCCAGGGGCGGTGGCGCCGCCAGTGGCCCTACCAGAGGCGCCCCCTCTCAGGAGTCTTAAAGCTTGGTTGGTGGTGTTGTTGTACATATTGCATATGTCCAGCAATTCCTTACTAAACTATGATTGGTGGACTAAAATGTAAATCCACCAAATAACAGCCAATAGGAGAACAGAGCAGTCAGTCAGCACAACACCCCAACTTATGTTTTCCTGTTGGATATTTATTCTCCTTTGCATTGTTATTGGTGCTAATATACTGGAAATGCGATGAGCAGTGTATATATTTTTTTATAGTCATACTCCAATTGTTCTAAATAGTGCAGAAACAACTACCCCCAGGGACAGTGCCCCCTGGGGCCCTGCCATATGCCTTACCAGGTGCAGTGCCCCAGGGGCCCTCCCAGATGCATCGGGGCTTCCACGGACCCTCCCAGGGGTGTCGGGGACCGCAGCAGCCTTCGCAGTGACGGCGGAACTTCCAAGGGCCCTCTCAAAGATGGTGGCACCCCCAATGGCCCGCCCAGGGGCATTGGCACCCTAGGTACCCTGCCTATGACAGAAGTGCCTCCAAAGGCCCTGACAGGGGTGGTGACGCCTTAAGGGGACCTCCAAGAGCCAGTGGTATCCCCAGGGGCCCTGCCATGGGCGGTGGCGCGTCCAGAGGGCCTCCCAGTGACTGCAGTATCCCCAGCGGAACTTCCAGGGGCTTTGGTGCCCCCAGGAATACTCTCAGGGGTGGTGGCTCCCTCAGGGGCCCTCTCAGGTACAGTGGTGCCAACAGGGGCCCTGACAGGGACAGCGGCGCCATCAGGGGCCCTACCAAGGACAGTGGCGGCCCATAGGGCTCTCCCAGCGGCGGTGGCGTCCCCAGTGGCCCTACAAATGGCGCCCCCTCCCAGGAGCTCAATAGCTTGTTTGGTCGTGGTGTCGTACACATTGCATATGTCCAGGAAATCCTTACATAACTATGATTGGTGGACTTAAATGGAATTTTACCAAATAGCAGCCAATAGGAGAACAGAGCAGTCAGTCAGCACAACACCCCAACTTATGTTTTGCTGTTGGATATTTATTCTCCTTTACATTGTTCATGGTGCTAATATACTGGAAATGCTATGGGCAGTGTATTTATTAACGTCATATCTCCTCCCATTGTTCTAATAGTGTAAAAAAAACTGCCCCCACGGGTCTCACAGGGACAGTGTCTTCTGGGGCCCTGCTATTTGCCCTACCAGGTTAAACGCATCTAGGAGCCCTGCCAGGGGTGTCCGCGCTCCCAGGGGCCCACTCAGGGGTGTCGGGGCCAGCAAGGGGTGGGGGGTGAAACTTCTAGGAGGCCTCTCAAGGGCGGTGGAGGGGGCCGCCCAGGGGCAGTTGCACCCTAGGTACCCTCCAAGGGAGAGCAGTGTCCCTGGGGCCCTTCCAGGGACTTTGGGTTCCCCAGGGGCCCTTTCAGGGGTGTTGGCGCCCCCAAAACCCGCCTGGGGGCAGTGGCTTCCTCAGGGGCAATCCAGGGGCCCTCCCAACAGTAGTCATGCCGCCAGATGCTCTACCAGGGGGGATGGCGTCTCTAGGGACTCTCTCGTGGACAGCGTCGCCCCCAGGGCGCCTCATAGATGTGGTGGCATCCACAGTGGCCTTGCCAGTGGAAGTGACATCACCAAGGGCCCTGCCAGGGGCGGTGCTGCCCTCAGAGACTCTCTGAGGTGCAGTGGCGCCAAGAGGGACCCTCACAGGGACAACGGTGCCACCAGAAGCCCTGTCAGGGGCAGTGGCTCCACCAGGGGCCCTCCCAGGGGCGGTGGCGCCGCCCGTGGCCCTACCAGAGGCGCCCCCTCTCAGGAGTCTTAAAGCTTGGTTGGTCGTGCTGTCGTACATATTGCATATGTCCAGCAATTCCTTACTTAACTATGATTGGTGGACTAAAATCTAAATCCACCAAATAACAGCCAATAGGAGAACAGAGCAGTCAGTCAGCACAACACCCCAACTTATGTTTTGCTGTTGGATATTTATTCTCCTTTACATTGTTATTGGTGCTAATATACTGGAAATGCGATGAGCAGTGTATTTATTTTTTTATCGTCATACTCCAATTGTTCTAAATAGTGCAGAAACAACTACCCCCAGGGACAGTGCCCCCTGGGGCCCTGCCATATGCCTTACCAGGTGCAGTGCCCCAGGGGCCCTTCCAGATGCATCGGGGCTTCCACGGACCCTCCCAGGGGTGTCGGGGACCGCAGCAGCCTTCCCAGTGACGGCGGAACTTCCAAGGGCCCTCTCAAAGATGGTGGCACCCCCAATGGCCTGCCCAGGGGCATTGGCACCCTAGGTACCCTGCCTATGACAGAAGTGCCTCCAAAGGCCCTGACAGGGGTGGTGACGCCTTAAGGGGACCTCCAAGAGCCAGTGGTATCCCCAGGGGCCCTGCCATGGGCGGTGGCGCGTCCAGAGGGCCTCCCAGTGACTGCAGTATCCCCAGCGGAGCTTCCAGGGGCTTTGGTGCCCCCAGGAAAGCTTTCAGGGGTGGTGCCAACAGGGGCCCTGACAGGGACAGCGGCGCCATCAGGGGCCCTACCAAGGACAGTGGCGGCCCATGGGGCTCTCCCATCGGCGGTGGCGTCCCCAGTGGCCCTACAAATGGCGCCCCCTCCCACGAGCCCAATAGCTTGTTTGGTCGTGGTGTCGTACATATTGCATATGTCTAGCAATTCCTTACTTAACTATGATTGGTGGACTTAAATGGAAATCCACCAAAAACAGCCAATAGGAGAACAGAGCAGTGAGTCAGCACAACACCCCAACTTATGTTTTGCTGTTGGATATTTATTCTCCTTTATATTGTTCATGGTGCTATGATACTGGAAATGCAATGGGCGGTGTATTTATTTAATGTCATATCTCCTCCCATTGTTCTAAATAGTGCAAAAAAAAAACTGCCCCCACGGGTCTTACAGGGACAGTGTCTCCTGGGTCCCTGCTATTTGCCCTACCAGGCTAAACGCCCCCTGGAGCCCTGCCAGGGGTGTCGGCGCTCCCAGGGGCCCACTCAGGGGTGTCGGGGCCAGTAGGGGGGGGGGGGGGTGAAACTTCCAGGAGCTCTCCCAAGGGTGGTGGAGGGGGCCGCCCAGGGGCATTTGTACCCTAGGTAACCTCCAAGGGACAGCAGTGTCCCAGGGACCCTACCAGGGACATTGGGTTCCCCAGGGGCCCTCTCAGGGGCGTTAGCGCCCCCCAAAACCCTCCTAGGGACAGTGCCTTCCTCAGGGGCAATCCAGGGGCCCTCCCAACAGTAGTCATGCCTCCAAAGGCCCTCCCAGGGGTGATGGCGTCTCTAGGGACTCTCTCGTGGACAGCGTCGCCCCCAGGGCACCTCATAGATGTGGTGGCATCCACAGTGGCCTTGCCAGGGGCAGTGACATCACCAAGGGCCCTGCCAGGGGCGGTGCTGCCCTCAGAGACTCTCTGAGGTGCAGTGGCGCCAACAGGGACCCTCACAGGAACAACGGTGCCACCAGAAGCCCTGCCAGGGGCAGTGGCTCCACCAGGGGCCCTCCCAGGGGCGGTGGCGCCGCCAGTGGCCCTACCAGAGGCGCCCCCTCTCAGGAGTCTTAAAGCTTGGTTGGTGGTGTTGTTGTACATATTGCATATGTCCAGCAATTCCTTACTTAACTATGATTGGTGGACTAAAATGTAAATCCACCAAATAACAGCCAATAGGAGAACAGAGCAGTCAGTCAGCACAACACCCCAACTTATGTTTTCCTGTTGGATATTTATTCTCCTTTGCATTGTTATTGGTGCTAATATACTGGAAATGCGATGAGCAGTGTATATATTTTTTTATAGTCATACTCCAATTGTTCTAAATAGTGCAGAAACAACTACCCCCAGGGACAGTGCCCCCTGGGGCCCTGCCATATGCCTTACCAGGTGCAGTGCCCCAGGGGCCCTCCCAGATGCATCGGGGCTTCCACGGACCCTCCCAGGGGTGTCGGGGACCGCAGCAGCCTTCGCAGTGACGGCGGAACTTCCAAGGGCCCTCTCAAAGATGGTGGCACCCCCAATGGCCTGCCCAGGGGCATTGGCACCCTAGGTACCCTGCCTATGACAGAAGTGCCTCCAAAGGCCCTGACAGGGGTGGTGACGCCTTAAGGGGACCTCCAAGAGCCAGTGGTATCCCCAGGGGCCCTGCCATGGGCGGTGGCACGTCCAGAGGGCCTCCCAGTGACTGCAGTATCCCCAGCGGAGCTTCCAGGGGCTTTGGTGCCCCCAGGAATACTCTCAGGGGTGTTGGCTCCCTCAGGGGCCCTCTCAGGTACATTGGTGCCAACAGGGGCCCTGACAGGGACAGCGGCGCCATCAGGGGCCCTACCAAGGACAGTGGCGGCCCATAGGGCTCTCCCATCGGCGGTGGCGTCCCCAGTGGCCCTACAAATGGCGCCCCCTCCCAGGAGCCCAATAGCTTGTTTGGTCGTGGTGTCGTACATATTGCATATGTCCAGCAATTCCTTACTTAACTATGATTGGTGGACTTAAATGGAAATCCACCAAATAACAGCCAATAGGAGAACAGAGCAGTGAGTCAGCACAACACCCCAACTTATGTTTTGCTGTTGGATATTTATTCTCCTTTACATTGTTCATGGTGCTATGATACTGGAAATGCAATGGGCGGTGTATTTATTTAATGTCATATCTCCTCCCATTGTTCTAAATAGTGCAAAAAAAAACTGCCCCCACGGGTCTTACAAGGACAGTGTCTCCTGGGTCCCTGCTATTTGCCCTACCAGGCTAAACGCCCCCTGGAGCCCTGCCAGGGGTGTCGGCGCTCCCAGGGGCCCACTCAGGGGTGTCGGGGCCAGTAGGGGGGGGGGGGTGAAACTTCCAGGAGCTCTCCCAAGGGTGGTGGAGGGGGCCGCCCAGGGGCATTTGTACCCTAGGTAACCTCCAAGGGACAGCAGTGTCCCAGGGACCCTACCAGGGACATTGGGTTCCCCAGGGGCCCTCTCAGGGGCGTTAGCGCCCCCCAAAACCCTCCTAGGGGCAGTGCCTTCCTCAGGGGCAATCCAGGGGCCCTCCCAACAGTAGTCATGCCTCCAAAGGCCCTCCCAGGGGTGATGGCGTCTCTAGGGACTCTCTCGTGGACAGCGTCGCCCCCAGGGCACCTCATAGATGTGGTGGCATCCACAGTGGCCTTGCCAGGGGCAGTGACATCACCAAGGGCCCTGCCAGGGGCGGTGCTGCCCTCAGAGACTCTCTGAGGTGCAGTGGCGCCAACAGGGACCCTCACAGGGACAACGGTGCCACCAGAAGCCCTGCCAGGGGCAGTGGCTCCACCAGGGGCCCTCCCAGGGGCGGTGGCGCCGACAGTGGCCCTACCAGAGGCGCCCCCTGTCAGGAGTCTTAAAGCTTGGTTGGTGGTGTTGTTGTACATATTGCATATGTCCAGCAATTCCTTACTTAACTATGATTGGTGGACTAAAATGTAAATCCACCAAATAACAGCCAATAGGAGAACAGAGCAGTCAGTCAGCACAACACCCCAACTTATGTTTTCCTGTTGGATATTTATTCTCCTTTACATTGTTATTGGTGCTAATATACTGGAAATGCGATGAGCAGTGTATTTATTTTTTATCGTCATACTCCAATTGTTCTAAATAGTGCAGAAACAACTACCCCCAGGGACAGTGCCCCCTGGGGCCCTGCCATATGCCTTACCAGGTGCAGTGCCCCAGGGGCCCTTCCAGATGCATCGGGGCTTCCACGGACCCTCCCAGGGGTGTCGGGGACCGCAGCAGCCTTCCCAGTGATGGCAGAACTTCCAAGGGCCCTCTCAAAGATGGTGGCACCCCCAATGGCCTGCCCAGGGGCATTGGCACCCTAGGTACCCTGCCTATGACAGAAGTGCCTCCAAAGGCCCTGACAGGGGTGGTGACGCCTTAAGGGGACCTCCAAGAGCCAGTGGTATCCCCAGGGGCCCTGCCATGGGCGGTGGCGCGTCCAGAGGGCCTCCCAGTGACTGCAGTATCCCCAGCGGAGCTTCCAGGGGCTTTGGTGCCCCCAGGAATACTCTCAGGGGTGGTGGCTCCCTCAGGGGCCCTCTCAGGTACAGTGGTCCAACAGGGGCCCTGACAGGGACAGCGGCGCCATCAGGGGCCCTACCAAGGACAGTGGCGGCCCATGGGGCTCTCCCATCGGCGGTGGCGTCCCCAGTGGCCCTACAAATGGCGCCCCCTCCCAGGAGCTCAATAGCTTGTTTGGTCGTGGTGTCGTACACATTGCATATGTCCAGGAAATCCTTACATAACTATGATTGGTGGACTTAAATGGAATTTTACCAAATAACAGCCAATAGGAGAACAGAGCAGTCAGTCAGCACAACACCCCAACTTATGTTTTGCTGTTGGATATTTATTCTCCTTTACATTGTTCATGGTGCTAATATACTGGAAATGCTATGGGCAGTGTATTTATTAAGGTCATATCTCCTCCCATTGTTCTAATAGTGTAAAAAAAACTGCCCCCACGGGTCTCACAGGGACAGTGTCTTCTGGGGCCCTGCTATTTGCCCTACCAGGTTAAACGCATCTAGGAGCCCTGCCAGGGGTGTCCGCGCTCCCAGGGGCCCACTCAGGGGTGTCGGGGCCAGCAAGGGGTGGGGGGTGAAACTTCTAGGAGCCCTCTGAAGGGCGGTGGAGGGGGCCGCCCAGGGGCAGTTGCACCCTAGGTACCCTCCAAGGGACAGCAGTGTCCCAGGGACCTTACCAGGGACATTGGGTTCCCCAGGGGCCCTCTCAGGGGCGTTAGCGCCCCCCAAAACCCTCCTAGGGACAGTGCCTTCCTCAGGGGCAATCCAGGGGCCCTCCCAACAGTAGTCATGCCTCCAAAGGCCCTCCCAGGGGGGATGGCGTGTCTAGGGACTCTCTCGTGTACAGCGTCGCCCCCAGGGCACCTCATAGATGTGGTGGCATCCACAGTGGCCTTGCCAGGGGCAGTGACATCACCAAGGGCCCTGCCAGGGGCGGTGCTGCCCTCAGAGACTCTCTGAGGTGCAGTGGCGCCAACAGGGACCCTCACAGGGACAACGGTGCCACCAGAAGCCCTGCCAGGGGCAGTGGCTCCACCAGGGGCCCTCCCAGGGGCGGTGGCGCCGCCAGTGGCCCTACCAGAGGCGCCCCCTCTCAGGAGTCTTAAAGCTTGGTTGGTGGTGTTGTTGTACATATTGCATATGTCCAGCAATTCCTTACTAAACTATGATTGGTGGACTAAAATGTAAATCCACCAAATAACAGCCAATAGGAGAACAGAGCAGTCAGTCAGCACAACACCCCAACTTATGTTTTCCTGTTGGATATTTATTCTCCTTTGCATTGTTATTGGTGCTAATATACTGGAAATGCGATGAGCAGTGTATATATTTTTTTATAGTCATACTCCAATTGTTCTAAATAGTGCAGAAACAACTACCCCCAGGGACAGTGCCCCCTGGGGCCCTGCCATATGCCTTACCAGGTGCAGTGCCCCAGGGTCCTCCCAGATGCATCGGGGCTTCCACGGACCCTCCCAGGGGTGTCGGGGACCGCAGCAGCCTTCGCAGTGACGGCGGAACTTCCAAGGGCCCTCTCAAAGATGGTGGCACCCCCAATGGCCCGCCCAGGGGCATTGGCACCCTAGGTACCCTGCCTATGACAGAAGTGCCTCCAAAGGCCCTGACAGGGGTGGTGACGCCTTAAGGGGACCTCCAAGAGCCAGTGGTATCCCCAGGGGCCCTGCCATGGGCGGTGGCGCGTCCAGAGGGCCTCCCAGTGACTGCAGTATCCCCAGCGGAACTTCCAGGGGCTTTGGTGCCCCCAGGAATACTCTCAGGGGTGGTGGCTCCCTCAGGGGCCCTCTCAGGTACAGTGGTGCCAACAGGGGCCCTGACAGGGACAGCGGCGCCATCAGGGGCCCTACCAAGGACAGTGGCGGCCCATAGGGCTCTCCCAGCGGCGGTGGCGTCCCCAGTGGCCCTACAAATGGCGCCCCCTCCCAGGAGCTCAATAGCTTGTTTGGTCGTGGTGTCGTACACATTGCATATGTCCAGGAAATCCTTACATAACTATGATTGGTGGACTTAAATGGAATTTTACCAAATAGCAGCCAATAGGAGAACAGAGCAGTCAGTCAGCACAACACCCCAACTTATGTTTTGCTGTTGGATATTTATTCTCCTTTACATTGTTCATGGTGCTAATATACTGGAAATGCTATGGGCAGTGTATTTATTAACGTCATATCTCCTCCCATTGTTCTAATAGTGTAAAAAAAACTGCCCCCACGGGTCTCACAGGGACAGTGTCTTCTGGGGCCCTGCTATTTGCCCTACCAGGTTAAACGCATCTAGGAGCCCTGCCAGGGGTGTCCGCGCTCCCAGGGGCCCACTCAGGGGTGTCGGGGCCAGCAAGGGGTGGGGGGTGAAACTTCTAGGAGGCCTCTCAAGGGCGGTGGAGGGGGCCGCCCAGGGGCAGTTGCACCCTAGGTACCCTCCAAGGGAGAGCAGTGTCCCTGGGGCCCTTCCAGGGACTTTGGGTTCCCCAGGGGCCCTTTCAGGGGTGTTGGCGCCCCCAAAACCCGCCTGGGGGCAGTGGCTTCCTCAGGGGCAATCCAGGGGCCCTCCCAACAGTAGTCATGCCGCCAGATGCTCTACCAGGGGGGATGGCGTCTCTAGGGACTCTCTCGTGGACAGCGTCGCCCCCAGGGCGCCTCATAGATGTGGTGGCATCCACAGTGGCCTTGCCAGTGGAAGTGACATCACCAAGGGCCCTGCCAGGGGCGGTGCTGCCCTCAGAGACTCTCTGAGGTGCAGTGGCGCCAAGAGGGACCCTCACAGGGACAACGGTGCCACCAGAAGCCCTGTCAGGGGCAGTGGCTCCACCAGGGGCCCTCCCAGGGGCGGTGGCGCCGCCCGTGGCCCTACCAGAGGCGCCCCCTCTCAGGAGTCTTAAAGCTTGGTTGGTCGTGCTGTCGTACATATTGCATATGTCCAGCAATTCCTTACTTAACTATGATTGGTGGACTAAAATCTAAATCCACCAAATAACAGCCAATAGGAGAACAGAGCAGTCAGTCAGCACAACACCCCAACTTATGTTTTGCTGTTGGATATTTATTCTCCTTTACATTGTTATTGGTGCTAATATACTGGAAATGCGATGAGCAGTGTATTTATTTTTTTATCGTCATACTCCAATTGTTCTAAATAGTGCAGAAACAACTACCCCCAGGGACAGTGCCCCCTGGGGCCCTGCCATATGCCTTACCAGGTGCAGTGCCCCAGGGGCCCTTCCAGATGCATCGGGGCTTCCACGGACCCTCCCAGGGGTGTCGGGGACCGCAGCAGCCTTCCCAGTGACGGCGGAACTTCCAAGGGCCCTCTCAAAGATGGTGGCACCCCCAATGGCCTGCCCAGGGGCATTGGCACCCTAGGTACCCTGCCTATGACAGAAGTGCCTCCAAAGGCCCTGACAGGGGTGGTGACGCCTTAAGGGGACCTCCAAGAGCCAGTGGTATCCCCAGGGGCCCTGCCATGGGCGGTGGCGCGTCCAGAGGGCCTCCCAGTGACTGCAGTATCCCCAGCGGAGCTTCCAGGGGCTTTGGTGCCCCCAGGAAAGCTTTCAGGGGTGGTGCCAACAGGGGCCCTGACAGGGACAGCGGCGCCATCAGGGGCCCTACCAAGGACAGTGGCGGCCCATGGGGCTCTCCCATCGGCGGTGGCGTCCCCAGTGGCCCTACAAATGGCGCCCCCTCCCACGAGCCCAATAGCTTGTTTGGTCGTGGTGTCGTACATATTGCATATGTCTAGCAATTCCTTACTTAACTATGATTGGTGGACTTAAATGGAAATCCACCAAAAAACAGCCAATAGGAGAACAGAGCAGTGAGTCAGCACAACACCCCAACTTATGTTTTGCTGTTGGATATTTATTCTCCTTTATATTGTTCATGGTGCTATGATACTGGAAATGCAATGGGCGGTGTATTTATTTAATGTCATATCTCCTCCCATTGTTCTAAATAGTGCAAAAAAAAACTGCCCCCACGGGTCTTACAAGGACAGTGTCTCCTGGGTCCCTGCTATTTGCCCTACCAGGCTAAACGCCCCCTGGAGCCCTGCCAGGGGTGTCGGCGCTCCCAGGGGCCCACTCAGGGGTGTCGGGGCCAGTAGGGGGGGGGTGAAACTTCCAGGAGCTCTCCCAAGGGTGGTGGAGGGGGCCGCCCAGGGGCATTTGTACCCTAGGTAACCTCCAAGGGACAGCAGTGTCCCAGGGACCCTACCAGGGACATTGGGTTCCCCAGGGGCCCTCTCAGGGGCGTTAGCGCCCCCCAAAACCCTCCTAGGGGCAGTGCCTTCCTCAGGGGCAATCCAGGGGCCCTCCCAACAGTAGTCATGCCTCCAAAGGCCCTCCCAGGGGTGATGGCGTCTCTAGGGACTCTCTCGTGGACAGCGTCGCCCCCAGGGCACCTCATAGATGTGGTGGCATCCACAGTGGCCTTGCCAGGGGCAGTGACATCACCAAGGGCCCTGCCAGGGGCGGTGCTGCCCTCAGAGACTCTCTGAGGTGCAGTGGCGCCAACAGGGACCCTCACAGGGACAACGGTGCCACCAGAAGCCCTGCCAGGGGCAGTGGCTCCACCAGGGGCCCTCCCAGGGGCGGTGGCGCCGCCCGTGGCCCTACCAGAGGCGCCCCCTCTCAAGAGTCTTAAAGCTTGGTTGGTCGTGCTGTCGTACATATTGCATATGTCCAGCAATTCCTTACTTAACTATGATTGGTGGACTAAAATCTAAATCCACCAAATAACAGCCAATAGGAGAACAGAGCAGTCAGTCAGCACAACACCCCAACTTATGTTTTGCTGTTGGATATTTATTCTCCTTTACATTGTTATTGGTGCTAATATACTGGAAATGCGATGAGCAGTGTATTTATTTTTTTATCGTCATACTCCAATTGTTCTAAATAGTGCAGAAACAACTACCCCCAGGGACAGTGCCCCCTGGGGCCCTGCCATATGCCTTACCAGGTGCAGTGCCCCAGGGGCCCTTCCAGATGCATCGGGGCTTCCACGGACCCTCCCAGGGGTGTCGGGGACCGCAGCAGCCTTCCCAGTGACGGCGGAACTTCCAAGGGCCCTCTCAAAGATGGTGGCACCCCCAATGGCCTGCCCAGGGGCATTGGCACCCTAGGTACCCTGCCTATGACAGAAGTGCCTCCAAAGGCCCTGACAGGGGTGGTGACGCCTTAAGGGGACCTCCAAGAGCCAGTGGTATCCCCAGGGGCCCTGCCATGGGCGGTGGCGCGTCCAGAGGGCCTCCCAGTGACTGCAGTATCCCCAGCGGAGCTTCCAGGGGCTTTGGTGCCCCCAGGAAAGCTTTCAGGGGGTGGTGCCAACAGGGGCCCTGACAGGGACAGCGGCGCCATCAGGGGCCCTACCAAGGACAGTGGCGGCCCATGGGGCTCTCCCATCGGCGGTGGCGTCCCCAGTGGCCCTACAAATGGCGCCCCCTCCCACGAGCCCAATAGCTTGTTTGGTCGTGGTGTCGTACATATTGCATATGTCTAGCAATTCCTTACTTAACTATGATTGGTGGACTTAAATGGAAATCCACCAAAAAACAGCCAATAGGAGAACAGAGCAGTGAGTCAGCACAACACCCCAACTTATGTTTTGCTGTTGGATATTTATTCTCCTTTATATTGTTCATGGTGCTATGATACTGGAAATGCAATGGGCGGTGTATTTATTTAATGTCATATCTCCTCCCATTGTTCTAAATAGTGCAAAAAAAAACTGCCCCCACGGGTCTTACAAGGACAGTGTCTCCTGGGTCCCTGCTATTTGCCCTACCAGGCTAAACGCCCCCTGGAGCCCTGCCAGGGGTGTCGGCGCTCCCAGGGGCCCACTCAGGGGTGTCGGGGCCAGTAGGGGGGGGGGGGTGAAACTTCCAGGAGCTCTCCCAAGGGTGGTGGAGGGGGCCGCCCAGGGGCATTTGTACCCTAGGTAACCTCCAAGGGACAGCAGTGTCCCAGGGACCCTACCAGGGACATTGGGTTCCCCAGGGGCCCTCTCAGGGGCGTTAGCGCCCCCAAAACCCTCCTAGGGGCAGTGCCTTCCTCAGGGGCAATCCAGGGGCCCTCCCAACAGTAGTCATGCCTCCAAAGGCCCTCCCAGGGGTGATGGCGTCTCTAGGGACTCTCTCGTGGACAGCGTCGCCCCCAGGGCACCTCATAGATGTGGTGGCATCCACAGTGGCCTTGCCAGGGGCAGTGACATCACCAAGGGCCCTGCCAGGGGCGGTGCTGCCCTCAGAGACTCTCTGAGGTGCAGTGGCGCCAACAGGGACCCTCACAGGGACAACGGTGCCACCAGAAGCCCTGCCAGGGGCAGTGGCTCCACCAGGGGCCCTCCCAGGGGCGGTGGCGCCGCCAGTGGCCCTACCAGAGGCGCCCCCTCTCAGGAGTCTTAAAGCTTGGTTGGTCGTGTTGTTGTACATATTGCATATGTCCAGCAATTCCTTACTTAACTATGATTGGTGGACTAAAATGTAAATCCACCAAATAACAGCCAATAGGAGAACAGAGCAGTCAGTCAGCACAACACCCCAACTTATGTTTTCCTGTTGGATATTTATTCTCCTTTGCATTGTTATTGGTGCTAATATACTGGAAATGCGATGAGCAGTGTATTTATTTTTTTATCGTCATACTCCAATTGTTCTAAATAGTGCAGAAACAACTACCCCCAGGGACAGTGCCCCCTGGGGCCCTGCCATATGCCTTACCAGGTGCAGTGCCCCAGGGGCCCTCCCAGATGCATCGGGGCTTCCACGGACCCTCCCAGGGGTGTCGGGGACCGCAGCAGCCTTCGCAGTGACGGCGGAACTTCCAAGGGCCCTCTCAAAGATGGTGGCACCCCCAATGGCCTGCCCAGGGGCATTGGCACCCGAGGTACCCTGCCTATGACAGAAGTGCCTCCAAAGGCCCTGACAGGGGTGGTGACGCCTTAAGGGGACCTCCAAGAGCCAGTGGTATCCCCAGGGGCCCTGCCATGGGCGGTGGCACGTCCAGAGGGCCTCCCAGTGACTGCAGTATCCCCAGCGGAGCTTCCAGGGGCTTTGGTGCCCCCAGGAATACTCTCAGGGGTGTTGGCTCCCTCAGGGGCCCTCTCAGGTACATTGGTGCCAACAGGGGCCCTGACAGGGACAGCGGCGCCATCAGGGGCCCTACCAAGGACAGTGGCGGCCCATAGGGCTCTCCCAGCGGCGGTGGCGTCCCCAGTGGCCCTACAAATGGCGCCCCCTCCCAGGAGCTCAATAGCTTGTTTGGTCGTGGTGTCGTACACATTGCATATGTCCAGGAAATCCTTACATAACTATGATTGGTGGACTCAAATGGAATTTCACCAAATAACAGCCAATAGGAGAACAGAGCAGTCAGTCAGCACAACACCCCAACTTATGTTTTGCTGTTGGATATTTATTCTCCTTTACATTGTTCATGGTGCTATTATACTGGAAATGCTATGGGCAGTGTATTTATTAACGTCATATCTCCTCCCATTGTTCTAATAGTGTAAAAAAAACTGCCCCCACGGGTCTCACAGGGACAGTGTCTTCTGGGGCCCTGCTATTTGCCCTACCAGGTTAAACGCACCTAGGAGCCCTGCCAGGGGTGTCCGCGCTCCCAGGGGCCCACTCAGGGGTGTCGAGGCCAGCAAGGGGTGGGGGGTGAAACTTCTAGGAGCCCTGTTAAGGGCGGTGGAGGGGGCCGCCCAGGGGCAGTTGCACCCTAGGTACCCTCCAAGGGAGAGCAGTGTCCCAGGGACCTTCCAGGGACATTGGGTTCCCCAGGGGCCCTTTCAGGGGTGTTGGCGCCCCCAAAACCCGCCTGGGGGCAGTGGCTTCCTCAGGGGCAATCCAGGGGCCCTCCCAACAGTAGTCATGCCGCCAGAGGCTCTACCAGGGGGGATGGCGTCTCTAGGGACTCTCTCGTGGACAGCGTCGCCCCCAGGGCGCCTCATAGATGTGGTGGCATCCACAGTGGCCTTGCCAGTGGAAGTGACATCACCAAGGGCCCTGCCAGGGGCGGTGCTGCCCTCAGAGACTCTCTGAGGTGCAGTGGCGCCAAGAGGGACCCTCACAAGGACAACGGTGCCTCCAGAAGCCCTGTCAGGTGCAGTGGCTCCACCAGGGGCCCTCCCAGGGGCGGTGGCGCCGCCAGTGGCCCTACCAGAGGCGCCCCCTCTCAGGAGTCTTAAAGCTTGGTTGGTCGTGTTGTCGTACATATTGCATATGTCCAGCAATTCCTTACTTAACTATGATTGGTGGACTAAAATCTAAATCCACCAAATAACAGCCAATAGAACAGAGCAGTGAGTCAGCACAACACCCCAACTTATGTTTTGCTGTTGGATATTCATTCTCCTTTACATTGTTATTGGTGCTAATATACTGGAAATGCGATGAGCAGTGTATTTATTTTTTTATCGTCATACTCCAATTGTTCTAAATAGTGCAGAAACAACTACCCCCAGGGACAGTGCCCCCTGGGGCCCTGCCATATGCCTTACCAGGTGCAGTGCCCCAGGGGCCCTTCCAGATGCATCGGGGCTTCCACGGACCCTCCCAGGGGTGTCGGGGACCGCAGCAGCCTTCCCAGTGACGGCGGAACTTCCAAGGGCCCTCTCAAAGATGGTGGCACCCCCAATGGCCTGCCCAGGGGCATTGGCACCCTAGGTACCCTGCCTATGACAGAAGTGCCTCCAAAGGCCCTGACAGGGGTGGTGACGCCTTAAGGGGACCTCCAAGAGCCAGTGGTATCCCCAGGGGCCCTGCCATGGGCGGTGGCGCGTCCAGAGGGCCTCCCAGTGACTGCAGTATCCCCAGCGGAGCTTCCAGGGGCTTTGGTGCCCCCAGGAATACTCTCAGGGGTGGTGGCTCCCTCAGGGGCCCTCTCAGGTACAGTGGTCCAATAGGGGCCCTGACAGGGACAGCGGCGCCATCAGGGGCCCTACCAAGGACAGTGGCGGCCCATGGGGCTCTCCCATCGGCGGTGGCGTCCCCAGTGGCCCTACAAATGGCGCCCCCTCCCAGGAGCCCAATAGCTTGTTTGGTCGTGGTGTCGTACATATTGCATATGTCCAGCAATTCCTTACTTAACTGTGATTGGTGGACTTAAATGGAAATCCACCAAATAACAGCCAATAGGAGAACAGAGCAGTGAGTCAGCACAACACCCCAACTTATGTTTTGCTGTTGGATATTTATTCTCCTTTACATTGTTCATGGTGCTATGATACTGGAAATGCAATGGGCGGTGTATTTATTTAATGTCATATCTCCTCCCATTGTTCTAAATAGTGCAAAAAAAAACTGCCCCCACGGGTCTTACAAGGACAGTGTCTCCTGGGTCCCTGCTATTTGCCCTACCAGGCTAAACGCCCCCTGGAGCCCTGCCAGGGGTGTCGGCGCTCCCAGGGGCCCACTCAGGGGTGTCGGGGCCAGTAGGGGGGGGGGGGGGTGAAACTTCCAGGAGCTCTCCCAAGGGTGGTGGAGGGGGCCGCCCAGGGGCATTTGTACCCTAGGTAACCTCCAAGGGACAGCAGTGTCCCAGGGACCCTACCAGGGACATTGGGTTCCCCAGGGGCCCTCTCAGGGGCGTTAGCGCCCCCCAAAACCCTCCTAGGGGCAGTGCCTTCCTCAGGGGCAATCCAGGGGCCCTCCCAACAGTAGTCATGCCTCCAAAGGCCCTCCCAGGGGTGATGGCGTCTCTAGGGACTCTCTCGTGGACAGCGTCGCCCCCAGGGCACCTCATAGATGTGGTGGCATCCACAGTGGCCTTGCCAGGGGCAGTGACATCACCAAGGGCCCTGCCAGGGGCGGTGCTGCCCTCAGAGACTCTCTGAGGTGCAGTGGCGCCAACAGGGACCCTCACAGGGACAACGGTGCCACCAGAAGCCCTGCCAGGGGCAGTGGCTCCACCAGGGGCCCTCCCAGGGGCGGTGGCGCCGACAGTGGCCCTACCAGAGGCGCCCCCTCTCAGGAGTCTTAAAGCTTGGTTGGTGGTGTTGTTGTACATATTGCATATGTCCAGCAATTCCTTACTTAACTATGATTGGTGGACTAAAATGTAAATCCACCAAATAACAGCCAATAGGAGAACAGAGCAGTCAGTCAGCACAACACCCCAACTTATGTTTTCCTGTTGGATATTTATTCTCCTTTACATTGTTATTGGTGCTAATATACTGGAAATGCGATGAGCAGTGTATTTATTTTTTTATCGTCATACTCCAATTGTTCTAAATAGTGCAGAAACAACTACCCCCAGGGACAGTGCCCCCTGGGGCCCTGCCATATGCCTTACCAGGTGCAGTGCCCCAGGGGCCCTTCCAGATGCATCGGGGCTTCCACGGACCCTCCCAGGGGTGTCGGGGACCGCAGCAGCCTTCCCAGTGATGGCAGAACTTCCAAGGGCCCTCTCAAAGATGGTGGCACCCCCAATGGCCTGCCCAGGGGCATTGGCACCCTAGGTACCCTGCCTATGACAGAAGTGCCTCCAAAGGCCCTGACAGGGGTGGTGACGCCTTAAGGGGACCTCCAAGAGCCAGTGGTATCCCCAGGGGCCCTGCCATGGGCGGTGGCGCGTCCAGAGGGCCTCCCAGTGACTGCAGTATCCCCAGCGGAGCTTCCAGGGGCTTTGGTGCCCCCAGGAATACTCTCAGGGGTGGTGGCTCCCTCAGGGGCCCTCTCAGGTACAGTGGTCCAACAGGGGCCCTGACAGGGACAGCGGCGCCATCAGGGGCCCTACCAAGGACAGTGGCGGCCCATGGGGCTCTCCCATCGGCGGTGGCGTCCCCAGTGGCCCTACAAATGGCGCCCCCTCCCAGGAGCTCAATAGCTTGTTTGGTCGTGGTGTCGTACACATTGCATATGTCCAGGAAATCCTTACATAACTATGATTGGTGGACTTAAATGGAATTTTACCAAATAACAGCCAATAGGAGAACAGAGCAGTCAGTCAGCACAACACCCCAACTTATGTTTTGCTGTTGGATATTTATTCTCCTTTACATTGTTCATGGTGCTAATATACTGGAAATGCTATGGGCAGTGTATTTATTAAGGTCATATCTCCTCCCATTGTTCTAATAGTGTAAAAAAAACTGCCCCCACGGGTCTCACAGGGACAGTGTCTTCTGGGGCCCTGCTATTTGCCCTACCAGGTTAAACGCATCTAGGAGCCCTGCCAGGGGTGTCCGCGCTCCCAGGGGCCCACTCAGGGGTGTCGGGGCCAGCAAGGGGTGGGGGGTGAAACTTCTAGGAGCCCTCTGAAGGGCGGTGGAGGGGGCCGCCCAGGGGCAGTTGCACCCTAGGTACCCTCCAAGGGAGAGCAGTGTCCCAGGGGCCCTTCCAGGGACATTGGGTTCCCCAGGGGCCCTTTCAGGGGTGTTGGCGCCCCCAAAACTCGCCTGGGGGCAGTGGCTTCCTCAGGGGCAATCCAGGGGCCCTCCCAACAGTAGTCATGCCGCCAGAGGCTCTACCAGGGGGGATGGCGTCTCTAGGGACTCTCTCGTGGACAGCGTCGCCCCCAGGGCGCCTCATAGATGTGGTGGCATCCACAGTGGCCTTGCCAGTGGAAGTGACATCACCAAGGGCCCTGCCAGGGGCGGTGCTGCCCTCAGAGACTCTCTGAGGTGCAGTGGCGCCAAGAGGGACCCTCACAGGGACAACGGTGCCACCAGAAGCCCTGTCAGGGGCAGTGGCTCCACCAGGGGCCCTCCCAGGGGCGGTGGCGCCGCCTGTGGCCCTACCAGATCAGTGTATCTATTTAACGTCATATCTCCCTTGTTCTAAACATGGCAAAAACGACTGTCCCCAGGGGCCCTACAGGGACAGTTCCCCCTTTGGCTCTGCCATTTGTCCTATCAGGTGTGGCGCCTCCAGGGGCTCTCAGGGGCCCTCCCAGAGGTGGTGGAGTTTCCAGGGGCCCTCCTAATGACGGCGGCGCCTTCAGGGGCCCGCCCTGGGCAGTGGCGCCCTAAGGACCCTCCCAGGGACAGCGGCAACCCCCAGGAGCCCTTCCAGGATCAGTGAAGCCCTCAGGTGCCCTCTCAGAGGCGGTGGCGCTTCCAGTGGCCCTGTCAGGGGCGGAGGCGCCCTCAAAAGCTCACCCAATGGCAGTGTCGCGCCTTTATGTACTCTCCAGGGGATAGCGTCGCCCCCATGGGTCCTCCCAGAGAGGATGGCGTCCCCTGGGGCCATGCCAGGGGCGGTGGCGCCCTCATGGTCCCTCTCAGGGATAGGAGCACCTCCTAGGGACCTTCCAGGGGTGTTGGTGCCCCCAGGGGCCCTGCCAGGGTGGATGGAGTCCCCAGGTGCCCTCTCAAGGGCGGTCACGCCTCCAGGGGCTTTTTCAAAGGTTGCAGCGCACCCAGTGGCCCTCCCAGGAGACGTGGCACCCTAGGGGCCCTCTGAGGGGCGGTGGTGCCCCCGCGGGATCTCCCAATCGCGGTGACCCCTCAGGGGCCCTCCTAGGGGCGGCATCGTCTCTATGGACCCTCTCGGACACAGCGGCGCCCCCAAGGGACCTCCCAGAGGCGGTGGCGTCCCGAGGGACCCTGCCAAGGGCGATGGCGCCCCCACGGCCCCTTCCAGGGACACCGGCGCCCCCAAAGGACCTCCTAGGGGCGTTGTTGCCTCCAGGGGCTCTGCCAGGGTCGATGGCGCCCTTGGGCCTTCTGAGGGGCGGTGGCGCCCCCAGAGGCCCTCACAGGTGCGCTGGTGCCAACAGGGGTATTGCCAGGGGACAGCTGCACCACCAAGGGCCCTGCCAGGGGCAGTGATGACCCCCGGGGCATTGCAAGTGGCGACGGCGCCCCCTCTCAGGAGTCTTATAGCTTGCTTGGTCGTGGTGTCGTACATATTGCATATGTCCCGCAATTCATTACTTAACTGTGACTGGTGGACTAAAATGTAAATCCACCAAATAACAGCCAATAGGAGAACAGAGCAGTCAGTTAGCACAACACCCCAACTTATGTTTTCCTGTTGGATATTTATTCTCCTTTACATTGTTCGTGATGCTATGATACTGGAAATGCGATGGGTAGTGTAGTGTATTTATTTAACATCATATCTCCTCCCTTTGTTCTAAATAGTGCAAAAAAAAATAAAAACTGCCCCCACGGGTCTTACAATGACAGTGCCTCCTGGGGCTCTACCATTTGCCCTGCCAGGTGTGGTGCCCCCAGGAGCCATCCCAGGGGTTTTGGCACTACCAGGGGCCTTGCCAAGGCTCTCGAGGCCCCAGGGACCCTCCGAAGAGCAGTGGAACTTTCCGCGGCCCTTCCAAGTGGGGCAGCGAACCCAGGGGACCTCCCATAGGCGGTAGCGCCTCTAGGGGCTTTTCCGGGGAAGGCAGCGCCTTCAGGGGACCTGCCAGGGGCCGTGGCGCTCCCAGAGGCCCTCCGAGGTACAGCGGTGCTCCCAGTGGACCTTCCATGGGCGCTGGCACCCTCCAGAGGCCCTCTCAAGGGCGGTGGCGTCAACAGAGACCCTGCTAGGGGCGTTGGCGACCCCAGGGGCCCCTGCCAGGGAGCGAGGCGCCCCTAGGCTTCCTGCATGGGAGAGCGGTGCCTTTAGGACCCCCCCCCCCCAAGGGGTGGTAGCATCTCCAGGGTCCTCCCAGGGGTGGTTGCATCCCCAGGGGCCCTACTAGGTACATTTGACCCCCAGGGGACCTGCCAGAGACAGCGGCGCCCCCAGTGCCCTCCCATGGATGGTGGAGCCCTGCCAGGCGCAGTGGTGCCAAATGGAGCTATGGCAAGGGCGGTGGTGCCCCTAGGTGCCCTGACAAGAGCGGTGGAGCCCCCAGGGGTCCTCTCAGGGGCTTTGACACCCTCAGGAACCGTCCCAGGGACAGTTGCACCCCCCGGGGGCCCTGTCGGTGGTGACAGGGGTAAGAAGGGCGTGAAGGAGAGGTGTGGTTATGGAGGGTGTGGAGGAGGGCTGTGGGTATGGAGGGGTATGGGTATGGAGGGGTGTGGGTATGCAGGGCGTGGAGGACGGGTATGGATATGGAGAGCGTGGAGGAGCGGTGTGGGTAAGGAGGGCGTGGGTATGGAGGCCGTGGAGGAGGGGTGTGGGTATGGAGGGAATGGAGGTAGGGTGTGGGTATGAAGGGGTGGAGGTGGGGTGTGGGCATGGAAGGTGTGGAGAAGAGGTGTGGAGAAGGGGTGTGGGTATGGAGGGCATGGAGGGCCTGGATGAGGGATGTGGGTATAGATGGCGTGGAGGAGGGGTGTGGGTATGGAGGGCATGGAAAAGGGTTGTGGGTATGGAAGGGGTTAGAGGTGGGGTGTGAGTATGGAGGGCGTGGATGAGGGGTGTGGGTATGGAGGACCTGGATGAGGGATGTGGGTATGGAAGGCGCGGAGGAGGGGTGTGGGTATGGGAGGTATGGAGGGGTGTGGGTATGGAGGGCCTGGATGAGGGATGTGGGTATGGAAGGCATGGAGGAGGGGTGTGGGTATGGAGGAGGGGTGTGGGTATGGATGAGGGGTGTAGGTATGGAGGGTATGGAGGAGGGATATGGGTATGTGCTCAGGATTGAAAACTCTTCAAGGATAGAGTATATGTAATATATACAGGCATCCCCCAGGTTACAGGAGGGATGCATCCTTGATAATGCTTCTGTATCGAGGAATTCTGTAACGTTGGACCAATTTTCCAATTGACTACCATTATATAAGTGAAGATGCATTCCCAAGGAAATATTTTCGCTGAAAATACGTAATACAAGCACACATGTGAATGAAAATAAACATTTTTAAACACATACATTGATTAACTTCTGATGTAACACACAACACTTGAATTTAACTCGCCAGAAACATGTTGAGTGCTGCACGAGGTGAGGTGAGGTGGTGTGGTGCAATCAGAGTTACTGGGAGGGAGACTTGGGGAAAACCTTGAAAGTTGTGGATACACTCTGGCCATATGTTCTTCCACACACCATTCATGAATGATGTTTTCAGTTCATCACATGACTCGGCTATGTTTTCCATGGCATTCATGATGTTGAAATTCTTCCAAAAGTCCCTGACTGTTGGTTTATATCCTTCCCATCAAATGCTGCTATATATATATATATATATATATTTATATATATACACAGTATACTGTATGTGTGAAGCTGTATCTTTGTGTTAGTCACATATGACATCTCTCAAAATTCATCTGGGTTTACATCTTCTATCCCTTTCAAGAAATTGTTTGTATGAGGTTTGCCTTGGACCCTCAGTCACTATATTCTTATGTTTTAGCCTCAAAATACAGCCCAAAAAGTGCATTGACATAGCATAACTAGTGTGAGAAGGCAATTAATCAGCTGAAGTATAGTAACTTGGGCTGGGGAATATTCATGTGGGTTAAGCTAGGCAGTAGTGGGGAGTGCTGCCATATATAAGGGTGAGATCAAACAACTAAAGGGCAAGCATTATAACTAGAACTGCATGGCTCTAGTTTTTCCATTAGCTTTAAGAGATTGAATGCTGAAAACAATACACAATTCACAGATATACATTTCCTTCATCTAATATTGAGCTGAATAAAAACACCATTACATGACAGGACTGATCTAAAGTACTGCTTTGTATTAGCTTATTTATTGAAATAAAACTTTCTGCTCTGGGACTAGCAGTCTTACAAAGTACAATATATACAAATTGTTATTGTGTGCGACCTTCGTGAACATACCTTAATCTCTAAAAGTTAATATTTAGAGTAAATGTACAATAACCTTAAATTTCATATTGCTTTCCTTAACCCTAAACACTTTATACATTGACAAATATCACAAAATGAGACAAAACAATAAATATATATATTGATTGATTGATGAGTAAACAAAAATGTGAACCTTGTCACAAAAGTAGCAATGTAGCGATTATGACCAGCATCTAAAATTTTCAATAAGGCTTCTTTTCCTATTGAAAAGACAGAAAAGAAGCAATCCTTAGTGAGATAATTTTTAAGGCTCATAATTGCTCACCACATATTTATGGCATTTTAGGAACTTCACAACAGAGAACTCGGACTGTACTGTAGTAGCAAGTAGCTGCACATTTTGAGGAAGAAATAATCACATGGTATTCCTTGTATCTCAATGGAATAGGTTAGACTTTCTTTGGAGGGTCTGCCGGGTGGGTATATGACCATATACTGCACAAAGTAGAAAGAAATTTTCCTCACAATAAATACTGAATATTAAACACTTTAAAACTCCCAATATTGTACAGAAACACTAAATGTTCAATCTGTTTATGTAATGATGTATGTGTGTGTGTGTGTGTGTGTGTGTGTGTGTCTTCCCACAGATAAGGTGACTAGGGTTATAATCTGGTATTCTGTATGTCATCCATTCCTTTACCACTTCCAACATGACAAAGTTAAAAACAAATGTCAATATTACAAATGAAATTCAGTATATACATGTAATGTGCAGTATGATATACTACTGTATACACTGAAGAAACAAAATTAAACATATTTTATATAATTTTTTTTACCATGATTAGACTACTGTACTAGGCATCAAGGAGTGTTCTATTATAGTCAGGCTTTCACTGGTACAGGAGGTCCCCGACTTACGAATACCAGCCAATACAAAGGGGTTAAACATTAAATTTACAGTACAGGTGCTCCTCTACTTACGAATGAGTTGCGTTCCTCAGGCTTGTTTGTAAGTCCAACTTTACTCCTGTCGATACCAAATATATTATAAAAATGTAAAGATTATGGATATTTAGTACAGATATACCCTTTAATACAGCCTTCAAACCTGGCTCACTCTTCTCCTCTTAGGTAATGTTTGTTCTATCTGGAATTTTTTTCAAAATAATCCAGTCTCATCCACATTAAACACCTATTCTGGCAGGTAACCCCACCTCAGTGATGATGTTTGTATCTCCGAAAGTTTGTAAGTTGAATGTTCTTAAGTTGATGAGCACCTGTACAGTATTTTAATTACCTGACAACTTATTTTTTATTTTCATTTACTGTATTTTGTCATTCTATTTCTATTTTTCTCTTAAATAAAGTGATTTTAGATGTATATAAGGACTTAGGCTATGATATAGTGGGATTTTAAACATTGTTCTGTAAGTACGGTATGCACATAGCATGTGTTCCGACTTGCATGCAAATCCGACTTAAGAATGTCCTCAGGAATGGAACCCATTCGTAACCCAGGGACCCTCTGTATTCTTTTTGAGCTGATACCCTATCATGAAAGCCCTCCATATTAGTTCATCAGTACAATGAAGACAGGCAACCATTGTGCCAAAGCAAATTATACAATACTGAACTATGAAGTATCAATACAGTACAGGAATATTTAAATTCTGTTGCTGTCTATGAAGATATGATAAATAATCATATCACGAGTTAGTTACATTTATCAAAATTTTATGTTATACAAATACTTTATGCAAAAAAACTAAATTAACAAGACATGGGGATATTTGAAGACCCTGGAATAATAAGAAACTACAAAAAAAAAAAAATATTACGTCATTTAAAACAAAGGAGATAAAGATTTTAAAAGAAAATCATCAAGAGAAATTGAAAATAGCAGCTTTCAAACTGAACAATATACTGTTCAGTACTTAGTAAAGTGAATATTATTAGCTTCCTCATAAAAATGTTGGCAAGTCTTTTCCATTTACAGAAGAAATTGAGTATACTGTACTGCTCTGTAATCCTCTGAATTATTACCTTACATAAGAATTTCTCATTTTTCATAGGAATTTTGGACTTGACTGTAATTTTAATTTTTACAAATTCCATGAGCTCAATCTATCCTCACAACATTTCTACCTCTCCCCCCCAAGTATAGTAGTAAATAAATAAACATGTAAAACAAAAAAATTAAGGTATGAAATCATATTTTATAGAAAAAGAAAAGACACGTGAATGGCAAGACTTCTTCACAAGAATACTCCCAGGATCCTGCCTTACACAGGTTGCTATCTAAATGCCAGAGGCAGATACCTTGTCCTTTTAGCTCACTTCGAATTGCAGCATAAACAACTATTTACAGGACAGGTACAAAGTGAAACTAGGGTTAATGAGGTGGAGCCACAACATTAATCCAATGGTTCCTTTAAGAGCCAGTGAATCATTATGTACACTGGGATGAATCTTCTTGTTGGTTCTTTGGACTTGATCCCCTTAGTAATAAACTTTTGTCTTCACGTTTTTGTGCCAATAAGGAAACCTATCAGTGGAGAAGGGAAAGACTCCATCTCTTTCACTATGCCTTAAATGGGATTTAATACATAAATCACTTATTTTATGACCTATGGCTCATTCAGCAAGTGGTTTTTGAGATTCTAAAGCCACCTAAAAGGGGGTGGAGGAGGGCTTGTGTTAATAGCACCAACTGAAGCACCTACGTACCTCAAAATGAAAGTTACCAGAAGTACCTCCCAGTGCCATACAGGTAATTTACCAAAAAAAAGGAAACATGATTCTAAGCAGAATTTCTGATGAGTGGTAGTGGTAATAAACGAAGATACTGTACAGGGTGTACTTGTAAAAATCTCTCTGAGCAAGGGATACAGATCCATGAGTTCTCTTTAAGGCATTGAGACTGGAAGGAAAAGTTAAGATAAAAATATCTTTAAGTGAATATTGATTTGTGAGCTCTCTGAAGGCCATGAGTATCCCATCATGCCAAATTGCAGACCAAATAATTTGGAGTGAAACCAGCATCATTTGCCCATACGGCTAATGTTTCAATAGTAAATTACTGACATAAACTGATTGAAAAAGGAACCCGGGTAAAAAAAAAAAAATACTGATACAGGGAACTTAATTGTGTTTGAAATAATTTATGAATTGAAGTGCAAAATGCTAGAGATCATAAAACAATACTCCATATTAAGTAAGAGACTAGTGCATAGCACAGGAAATCTGCACCAGGAATTAATGACTAAAAGTAACATTTTAAGTTTGAACATTGAACAAAGAAATTCTTATACAGTATATGAATGAGGGAGATGATGACAACGATGAAGTGGTGGTGATACTGTACTCTGAAAACCGACAAGGTAACCTTCTTCCTTAAAGACCACAGTTAACTAAACATAAATAAAGAAGAATACACCTGTATACAGTATAAGAAATCCTACAGATGAAAGTGCTAAGAACTGGGTTAGGTCACATGAAAGAGAGTCAAAATCAATAGAAAGAGACAAGACAAATATGCAACCTCTGACCGAAGTATAATCATTGTTTAATCTGGATTCAAGAGACCCCCCACCCCCACGAGAAAGATTTTGACCAAGTTATTCTTGAAAAACAAAAGAAAAAGGAACAATTGTACAAGCAGCCATATAAATGCATAAAACTCACATTGAAGTTTATCATTTTTCCAGGGGTGCACTGCTCATTACCAATATTTAAAATCAAAGCCTACAAAGAGTACAGTACTTTAGTCAATACAAGTTGGCAGCAAGCCGAAGCCGAATAAAATATGGGGATTAAAGTTTGTAACTAAGTTTATAACTGAAGAGTTGAATCAAAGAGTATTAGTTACCAAGTTTGCCCATTCCAGTGTATAGTACCTGATTGCTTGTGAGCTTTGAAAACAATCACTGGATCAGGGGCAAGATAACCTTGTAAACCCAGTTCAACTGGGCAAGTAGCTGCTTATGCAGTAATTTATCCTGATCTGAGAGGACAGTGTACCAGCCTTGTGGAGCATATTTAGGTCCCAAGGAAGGGCAAGATCTGCCAGGGTGTTCTAATGTGAAATTTTAATACAATATTACGTATCAAATGACTTGTAAACCAAAAAAGAGCTTTTCACCTGTCAGTACATAAGATTCTTTATCAATTTAAACAGCCAATAAAAATATAAACAATCTTTAACTTTGCTTTAAAAAAGCACGTTTACACAGTTATATTTCATAACCCATGCATAGTCCTTCTTCAGATACTGTTGCTTTACATTACACAACAATAATTTCAATCAAACTATAACACACTATAATCTAATCTTCAAATACATTATCTGAACCAGCATACTAATTAAAAGTTAATTTGTAATGATGCACAGTGTACTAAACAATGCCATGGAACTTGCTAAATTTCATTCATTGAGTAATATTTCTAAGTTCAAGGCAATTAATTAGTCTGAGATAAAAGGTGGACAATTTTCAGTAATGAAAACAAAACAAGTATTAACCACTTTATATCAAAAGTGTAACATACAGCACTTGTTGATAACATCCCCATTATTTTTAATTTGTGTAAAGTGTTAGTCTATTGAGAAGCTAAAATCATTCCTGGCTGAGTATTTTTACCGATCAGTAAGGCAACTGAGATTATTAAAAATGTCATTTGGAATTAGCTACAGATTCAGGGACAACCTAGAAACTTTTTATCTTAGAAACATTTGAACTTTATAACCACATTTTGGCAAGCCAGCTTTACAATATAAAACAACTATAGCTTCTTTGTACTTGGCAATTCATTGTGAGTGGCTGACAAGATATTCACTGCTGCCTTTACTCAACAAGATGCACTGATATATAATACACTCATGACCTAATATACTGTAATAACTAATGACAAGTTATTTTCTCTTCCCCTGTACTTGTAAGCAAATACTGTCTTTCTAATGCAACCAAGACTGCTGATACAAAAAGAAACAAAGTAAGAATAAATAAATAAATGTGTATGTGTGTGCAATGCCAAACAGTATTGCATTTTAGTACTGTAGTATAACATTCAAGAAGGAATGAACCAAAAATATCTTCAGATAATTGACTTGATGCTCAACATGAATACATATGGTGGCCATAAAACATAATTAACCAAAGTCATCAAATTTTCTTATATAAATGTCTGTAATATACAAAGTAGATTTTCATAAATGAAACAGAGACTGCCATATCCGAGAAGGAATTATCATTATGTAAATAAGCAAGTGCAATGATCTAGAGCCACATAAAAGACATCCTGACATCAGTACCTATCATCCACAAAAGCCCTAATCAATGGCACATAAATTATCCTCTATATTATACACCATAAGTCATAATAATAGAATTTCAGGTAATCTTTGAAGCTTTATATACATACTACATATATACAGAGGGTCCCCAACAAATGAACGCCCGCTGATAAGAATGGGGGTAAACTTTAAATTTACAGTACAGGTACATACTCTATTTTATTTACATGATGACTTAATTTTTACTTTCGTTTACTGTGTTTTGTCATTCTATTTCTTCTTTTCTCTTATATTAAGTTATTTTAGATGTATATAAGGACTTAAGCTATGCTATAGTGGGATTTTAAATATTTTTCTGGAAGAACAGTATGCACGTCCTCAGGAACGGAACCCATTCGTAACCCAGGGACCCCCTATCTATACATACATACATACATACATACATACCCTGCATCACAACAAACACCATAAATATGTAGTACAGGGGGGGGGAGGGGGGGACCAATAATGAAATAAAAAATTTAAGAAAAAGACATTAATGTGAATATCAAATACTTCATAGCAAAGTATATGTGAAGCAACATGAGGAAGAACGATGAGGGATATTCTCTATTACAGCCATAAACTTGCACCAGTTCTACTACCTTCTCATTTTGGTGATTCTTTGATAAGGCTACAGGTATAACTTTTGGAGAGTATCCAATCTTCACTCAGTACTGAACAATTAATATTGAAATTAATTTTATTTCTTTTGAATTGCAACCTTCCTCAGGTGGAGCAAACTAAACAAACCTTGGCTAATTTTTCAAATTTCTCTTAACCACCAAAAAATATTTGCAATGTTTAATGTTGCAGTACAGTATTTAAAATAGTTCAAAGCCTCAGTATCAATAGGTGGCCTCAACTGTGAACATTATGCACTTTTTATCCATTTCTCTGAGCAATCACAAACATTTCAATAAGTACCCACTTCATAACCATTCATACTTCATTACTAAATAATATGGACCATTACTTCAAAGAAATTTATGAACTTAGAAACATAAGCATTGAAAATCAAATACCTCTGTAACTCTACTGTGTACTCACACTGTGGGTCAACACACGAAGCATTGGAAATTAAAGTTTTAGCTTTAGAAACAATTAATTAGAAATACGTACTGTAATTATTAATGTACAGTATTGTATTTGTAAAGACATACAATATTAACCGTGATACCAAAGGAGGAAGTTTTACCACTGGACCAATCTCTAGGTAGGGAATTATCTAGAAAAATAATAAACATTAAAATACTGTGCAATGAAACTTCTCGGATTCAGAGTTACAGCCTGGGATGACTTGGTTACATTCTAGTTAAAGCTGCACTAGATCAAGGTCAAGGCAGAAAGTCAAATTGGCAAGGCAAAAGGGATCATAGAACGTAGTCATATTTCTCTGATAATTTTAGAATTCTACTTTGCTGTGAGTAACAGAAAAGGATCAATGTAAGAAGAATGAATATGAAAATTAATAAGTAAGAAGAGTTACAATAAAAAGTCCAGTGTGCTGAAAAATGAAGGGGAATGCTAGAGATGTGAATTATCTGGAGAATTTACAAAAGTACACAAGGTGGGGGAAGAAAACGAAGGAGAATTGGTGATATGGAGACTAGAGATATTCAGAAGAAGAAAGAATACAATGAAGAACAGTACATGAGACGTGTTAATATGAATGAATCCAGATAGCTACATAGAGAACATATGAATGAAGTAGATTTTGCTTTTAAGCTCCTCTACTAACTGCTGGGATATGGAACACTAGATATTGGCAAATACCTGTAGTAGATATCATAGTAGATATCATTATCAAATTTATGAAAGCATAAAGCAAGATAACGAATCTATTACTTTTATCAATTTATACTGTACTGTACGCAAGCATTATGATAGAAAAATAATGTATCACTAGTGGTTGGTTCCAATTTACTGATATATATATATATATATATATATATATATATATATATATATATATATATATATATATATATATATATATATATATATATATATAATACAGTATATGTATATAGTACTTGTATATATATATGTGTTTTTTTTAGCAATTAATGTCTTCATAAGGTACCACCTCACTTCAGTGTACTGTACTGTATGAGAATTTTTTTTACTATACATACACACAAGGCTATACACTTCCATAGTCAGTGGAAATTAGGAAAAAACAAAAAACTCTAGTATCACTTTTTTTTTTCACTTGGGATTGTTTACCTCTTGTCTGCATATTTTGTTTTCATACATTCTACACATGCATACATTCTTGTTTCTTGTTAATGCTCCTCACATTATACATGTACTACAGGGTGGTTCTTTCCCTGAGATGTCAGCTTTACTGGGAGAATTTCTTGAGTTTACATTTTAAGCCTTTGTGTAATCTACATTATATAACAAATTTTCATTTGCAAATACAGTACATACTGTACACATATTCAGACAGTCAGACAACCTTACTTTGTGGTATTCCAAACATTTGCTGAGATATTTCTGAAAATCATTTTTTGAGCATACTTTTCCTGTAATTTCCTTTCAATGTGAAAATAAAGAATACAAAATTCCAAAAACATCATAATATAACATCTGATAATCCCATCTGCAATTAGTTTATGAAAAAACCCCAAAAAAACAAGAACTTTAAACTTCAAAACAGTGAAAGCAGTAAAAGCATACAAATTCTACCTTACAGAATAAGCTTACCAGGTATACACTGCTTAATACTCACAACCTGACCAATGAAACATTCTTTTTAAAGACCAGTTTATTAATAATGCCATGGCCAAAATGCCACTTTATATTAATTTTTCTCATCTAATACACCAATATAAAAGAATTTAAAATGAAAGGGTTTCAATTAATTTCAATGTTGTAAAAACTGTTTAAGTTCCTGTCAGTACAACTATGTACAGTACAGGATACTTAAACAAATCTTCATTATACAGTAGTACTGTATAATGTTACTTTTTGTAATTTAAATGGGACTAATTTACAGCATCTGTAAACTGCTCATTATCAAGTTCAGAAGGTGAATACAAGTGTAATATTGTATCCACAGCTTCCAAATCTATTTTTCTCACTGTACACTAATGACACAGCAATGAAGTTTAAAATCTAACTCAGCTCATTTTTGTTGGTAATATGTCAGAGCATAATATACAGTTTCAAATTAACACACTTGTTATATAAAAAAAAAGATGACAATTGAATGCTTTCTATAAAATTAAATGATAACATTATCTCTTCCAAAGTTCTGTTACATAACATCATTCAGGCACATTACAAATTCTTGTTACATCAAACAATAACCCCATGCAATGTTCCACTGTGTTTAACAGCATTATAATCGCACATCCTAGGAGCATAAAAAGTCCGAGCCAAGTTTCCTTAAACAGGATAAATTCAAGGTCAGTGAGCTTGTGCATTGAGTGCTTTCAGTACATATATTCAACCAATTATTTAGAAATAATAAATCCATACACAGTATAGGTAGTAATAAGCACCTTCAAATCTTAAAATCTCACAGCTATCAAATTCTTTAATCCTAATTTACATCCTAAGGTCACACCACAAATTGGCATATTTAGCAAGGTTCAATACTGTACTGGTGTGACTGACTAGGGTTTACTGTCGTGACAGAATAGTTTTTAAGTTACACATTATTTGGGGAGATGCATATAAAACAATGCATACTTGTACTTAATGAAACACTTGTTCAAACTACAACAGCCACTCAAGTAACATTAATTCTACATGTATGAGCTCTCATCTTTTCAAGGATCATAGGTTGTGTACCCAATAAAATTTGGAAATCAAAAATAAAAACAAAACTGGTTTAGCCTGTCTCAGCTAGGTGCCATGGAGTCAACTTCACGTGGGTGAACAGTCTTGACCACCAACCACTGACATGCTGAACATAGCAGTGAAATTGTAGCTTTATTGATGTTAACTTGTACACTGTCAGAGCTATCATAGTGCCGTGAACAACCAGGGCACATCATTTTGTTTATGCGGCAATTCATAAATATATCATATAAAAGAACTGAGCACCGAGGTATATTACTATGCAGGTTCTTGCTGGTTGTCAAGTTCACCGACACAAATTTATTTCCTTTATTAAATGCACCATTGTGAGGAATTTTTTTTTTTATATCAGTTGTATCAAGTGATCTCAAAGATTTATGACATCGTTCACTGGCTTCAACAGCTGCCTTGCGCTTTGGTCTTGCTGGACGTGCATCCTGCTTGTTCAGAACAGATTTTTTATCACACAAGCTGCTACTGTAACAGCTATAATTATCTGTTGTATATATACGCTTGATGACAATACTACACTTCTTTATGTCAGGAACGACTGGATAATCATTGCCTTCATTAAATACACTTGTTACAGATGATACAGAAGCGTCACTACTGCGGCTACATCTCCGACTGGACGCACGTGAGGCACTAGCTGAGCTGGCACAACTTTCAATACTTGGTGCTGGGGATGAAGATTTCAAGTGTCTAACCCTCGATTTTTTAGCTGTGCACAGATGAGTTTGGTTTTCAGTATCATTTTCTATACTACTTCTATGAACACTGCTAATGGTCACTGACTGCACATCACCATTTCCCTCATCCTGAATTGTTTCAGAATCCAATCTCATGCTATCACACTTGCTTTCTTTCACCTTTGCATCTGTACAATCATCTTCTGGTGAAACTCTGGTTCGTAATGGATTTGCAATTGTGATTCTAAGTGTTTTCTTCATCAAATTTTTATTTGTATCTAGTTTGGTGTCTTTTGACTCACTACACAATATAGGGCTTCTTCGCTTACTTGTTCTTTTAGGACTGTCTGATAAGGTAGATTTACAGTCTTCTTGAAAACCTAATTCTCCTTCTTCTTCAATATCTAGTTTATCTAGTCCCTCCTCACAGTTTATGTCTTCTCTTCCATTTATTATACTGTCAATGGTCCATCGAGTGTACTTTGACAAAGGATATTTCACCGAGTTTCTACTATCACACCCTAATTCAGTAACACTTGCATTTTCTGCTCTGCAGTGTCTTTCACTTTCACTTCCCAAATCACTATGGAGCAATTTCATTTTTATAACTATTCTATCTTGAGAACTTGGAGAGGCTCCAGACTCATGTTTAGAGGAGGAAACTACTGAAGAAAACTTCTCTGGAGACCCAACAGAATCAGAACAGCTTGGAGAACCACTAGGGCTTATATCTACAGGTGCTTTGACACATTTTGAAGGTACTGGATGTTCATTTATGTGGTGTGATGTTGTTGGACTTGAATGAAAAGCACTTACATCAAACTCATTTGGTGTTACATCCATTAATGATGACTCATTATTAAACAATTTTCCTTCTACAGAATTTAGATGATTTGCAGGATCAACAGTGGAAGAACCCAGAGGCAAATTTCTGTAGTGTGACTGAATAGTGACATGATGAACAGAGGTCTCTGTCATCTTTGGGTCAATATAGGTGTCTCTCCCATCAGGATGGACAAGTGAATCTATTGTACCTGAATAATCGAGTGAATTTCCTATGCCAGAATGAACACCATAACCTTGAGTACTTTGAACATGAGACTTTTCAGGATGAGAACTATCTCTAGCACCAACATGAACACCAGAAATTCTAGATCTTACATGAACACCAGCAACTCTTACATCAGTGTGTGCTGAAGAATAAACAGAACTGGAATGAACAGACAATTCTCTTTTGCTACAATAAGCAGTGGACTCTCTTAAAAGAGAATCACTGGAATCATTTGCACAGGGATACATAGAAGATTCTTGTCTATCCAAGTAAGAAGGTAGATCTCCAGTGTGGTGAGAACCATAGCAATTCCTTGCATTTGCATATCCAGGAGATCTTGAACTTGGTGATACAGCAGTTTCTTTAAAACTGCCACAATCAGGAATACTTCTTGGGGTAGTGTAATGAGACGCATCTCTGAAAACCGGGAGTCCTGCATTATTGTTCTCTTTTTTCCTGAGTAACTCACTGGGACTAGAATGTTCAAATGATTCTGTAAAACTAGGAAGTGCTGTTGATTCTGTATAGCTGCTACCAAGGCTTGCTTCCTTGAATTTCATATCAACACGTGGTTCCTCCAGAGATATATGCTGAGAGTTTACTCTGAAATCTGACATTGACTGTGCATCTCTGTAACTATCATCTGCTCCTATTTTATTACTTTGAACTGAATTTGATGGTTGTCTACAACTTGCTGCATAATCAAGCAGTTCCCTCGGATTGGAATTGTTAGGATCCATGGGTTCTCTGAAACCAGTGTAATCAATGGGTTCTCTGAATCCTGGCAGAAATGGCTGTTTGGGACTTGTGTCACTCAAAGTTTCTTGGAAACTGGGAAGAATTTCTCTTGGGCTATTATGACTTACACTATCTCCAAAAGAAGGAAGAACTTGCTCTCTAGGGCTGGTATGGCTCACAGTTTCTTGAAAACTGGGTAGAACTTGCTCTCTCGGGCTGGCATGGCTTACAGGTTCTCTAAAGCCTGACATAACTTGATTTCTAGGGCTGGTATGATTTACAGGTTCCCCAAAAGGGATAATTTGGTCCCTGGGGCTGTTATGGTTAATAGGCTCTCTAAGACTTGGAAGAACTTGCTCTGTAGGACTAGCATGATTTACAGATTCTCCAAAAGATGGGCTGGTATGACTTATATTCTCTCCAAAACCTGGTAGAACGTGCTCTCGAGGACTAGTGTGACTTACATCCTCCCTAAAATTTGGCAGAACTTGTTCTCTGGGGCTGGTATGACTAACATTTTCTCTAAAGTTTGGAATAGACTGTTCTCTACAGTCACTAAGGGCCATTGTTTCTCTGAAGTTGGGAATGGCTGGGGGGTCCATGTAGTTGCCAAGAATATCTTGTCCTCTGTATCCTGTTGAAGCAGGCTGCTCCTTGAAGTTGACATGTGGAGTTTGTGCTCTAGTATTTGCATGACCTTGGAGTTCACTCATGTTAGGATGCAATGACATGTCCCTATAACTGCTGTGTGACTGTGAAGTTCGTGAATTATTCTGTGAACTCGGGTCTCTAAAATTGCCATAATTGTGGGGCACTGAAGAATCTCTATAATTATGTTGTAATGATGACTCTCTGAAATCCGGAAGCAGTGGCACTTCTCCAGGATTGGTCCTTGAATGTAGAGATGCTTCTCTATAACCTGTGTGAACAAGTGAATCTCCATAATTAGACTGAGTATACTGCTCTCCTATAATGTGACCTGCATGAGCAGACATCTCTTGAGAAAGTGGATGATTTGACAATTGATCAGAATTACTGTAACTTGGAAATTCTCTGGAGTTTGTATGCATTGAGAAGTCTCTTGATCCTGGGTACATCATCATTTCACTGGGATTTTCATGAAATTCACCAGAGTTTGTTGGAACATTGAAAGGTTCAGCACTTGAATGTGGGGTATATCCCCCAGCAGGGTTTATTGGAGTAGGAAAGCCACTACAACTTGAGTGTGCACGGAACCCCTCAGAATCTGTTTGTCCGACAAGTCCTCCTGGATTATGTGAAGAATAATCTCCAGAATTGGCAGGCTGAGGGAATCCACATGAATTGGTCTGAGTTGGATATCCTACAAGGTTGGTCTGTGTGGGAAACCCCCCCGAGTTGGAATGCATATTGAACCCTCCTGAGTTCAGTTGTGCAGAGAACTCGTTAGTATTAGAAGGTGTAGAGAACTCCCCTGGATTGTTGTATGGAGAGAATGCTTCAGAACGTCCAGAAAATCCTGGGAACCCACTAGAACTGGCACTTCCAGAAAATCTTTCAGAATTAACCATATGTGGGAGACCAGAAGGCAGTATCTGTGATGGTATTCCCATAGTGTTGGCCTGTGACAAATGTCCTCCTGAAGTGGAGTGTGGTGGAAGTCTTTCATTGTTTGAGTGTGAAATGGTTCCTATAGTACTAGTCTGTGGTGGTACCCCCATCATACTCATCTGGGCATGACGTCCAGCAGTAGTAGCGGAAGTTGAGGCTGATTGAGGAGAAAGGCCTGTAGACCGTAACTGTGGAGACACTTCAGCAGAACCAGATTGGGGAAGCAGTCCCATAGATCTGGACTGTGCAGACAGTTCAGTAATCCTAGACTGGGGAGACATCCCTGTATACCTTGAATGTGGATGGATTCCAGTAGATAAAGCCTGTGGTGAAATTTGAGCAGACCTGGATTGTGGTGATACTTCAGCTGATCTGGACTGTGGAGATAAGACTGTTTCAGTAGTCCTAGACTGTGGAGACATGTCACTTGATCTGGATTGTACAGACAGGTCAACTTCAGCTGATCGAGACTTCGACAATAAATCACTAGGCCTGGACTGTGGAGAGACTTCAGCAGAATTTGACTGCGGGGACATCTTGGTTGATTGTGAATATGGTGATAATTTTGCGGCATGTGAAAGTGGAGACATTACAGCAGGCCTTGACTGTGGAGACATCTGTGTAGAATGAGAACGTGGGGACATTTCATTAGGCCTCGCCTGAGGAGAGACTTCTGCTGGCCTCGACAATAGAGATACTTCAGCAGATTTTGAGTGATGAGGGAGTCCTATAGATCGTGGCTGTGACTGATTTCCTGCAGACCTTGATAGTTGAGGAGTAACTGGTCTTACATAAGAAGAAAGTACAGCTGACTTTGACTGAGGAGATACTCCAGTTACGGTAGATTTTGTAGTAGGTCCCCTTGGGCTTGTATATCTCAGTGGTCCTTTGGTGTTCATATATCTTGGTAATCCTCTGTGATCCGTGGGCATTGCAGGTCCTCTCAGGTTTGGTTGCAAAGCAGTTCCTCTGAGAGAATTCTGGACTACTGGTCCTCTTGGTCTTAGGTGTGCAGCAAATCCTTTGTGTGCAACTAGTCCTTTTTGAGTTATATCAACTTTTAGTCCTCTAATATTTGCAACTGTAGGGCCTCTCATATTAGAGTGATTGGGCATTTCTCTCCATGCTGGGTGCAGAGGGGTAACTTTGGAATTTGGATTTATGGGCATGCCCCTTGGATTTAACTGAGTAGATCCCTTACGGTTTGAAATAATTGGAATGGCTTTTGGGCCAGCTTTGACAAATGTCCCTCTTACATTATTAGCTTTACACATATCTTTTGACACTGTACGACTGATTTGTCCTCCTGAGAAGTGACGGACTGATGATCCACTCTGGATACTGACAGACGCAAGTCCTTTAGAATTAGCAATAAGTGATGATGATCTAGAATATGATTGTGTTGATAATCTACTAATACCACCAGGTTTACTGATTTCTATGTTGGTTGTAATTACAGAACCATTATTAGTAACATCATTTTTAGTATTCTGCACCATTTCATTTTTCACTCTACCACTATTATCTGTACTATCAACCATTCTTCTTACAATAGTTACACCCCGGCTGGCTAATGTCGATTCAATCTCCATTGCTGACCTATTTACACGGTTATTTGCATTTCCACTGTATTTTTTGCTTACAGTATGAAAGTTAATTCTTTCACTACACTGTACAGCATCACTGCTCTGGTTACCACTATCACATATTTTGCTGTTAAGTTTTGCCTGGTCTTTGTTATCAGTGCTGGAAAAGCTTTTAGTCAATAATTTTCCATTTCCATCACTTGGATTTGATTGTTTCCCAGTCAGAATATCTGGGCTATCACTCTGACTTACATTATCACCATCTTTTTTTACAAACCGAATTACCTCAATTTCTGCCTTGTTGTTAACATCTTTTCCTTCCAGTGCACTCCCCTTAACAACATGACATGAATCAGAAGCTTGGTTCACTTCTTCATTCACAATGGTAATACCCTGTGCACTGTTTTTCTCTGCATGATCTGCTTCAGTAGTTCCCTCATTCTCTTTTGGTGCTTCATTTTTCCCATCCGTTAGTTCCTGCAAGCTGTTATTTTGAACGCACTCTGCATTAGTTAGTTCCTGGTGGTAGTTATTTTTTTCACTGTCTACATTTTTAATTTCATATGAACTATCCTCTTCTACATAACCTACTGCTACATCAGTAACTTCCTGACTTGGGTTCACTTCTTTATCATTTACATCTACTGTATTCTGTGCACTGTCACTTTCAAAGTGATCTTCAACAGTAGGTTCCTCATTCTGAAGTGCTGTTTCCCCATTCAAAACTGCTAGACCCTGTGCATTGTTCCTTTCATCAGGTTCTATATTCGTAAGCTCTTGGTTGGAGCTCACCTCTCCCCCGTTCACAGTTCTTTCCTTTGTCCTGTTACTTATTACATGATAAGCATCACATAATTCCTGACTCTGATTCACTTCATTATCATTCTCATTCACCTCTTCTGGAGTTACAAAATCATCATTACCTAAACTCTGGCTGTTCACAATATAACTAGTTTCCTGATCTTGGTCCACTTCTTCACTATTTTCATTTACTTGTTCAGATGGTTGTAAATCCTTAATGTCTGATTTCTGACCCTTACCAGTATTATCACATAGGTCAGATAAGTCGGGTGGTTGGTTGCTGGTGTTTGGGACATAGGGTGGAGATGCCAGGGAAGACCTCCTCCGTGCTACCAGCGACCGGAGTCCTGGCATAGCTTTAACAACTCGACTGCACCTGGAAGGAAGGATGAATGAATACACTGTACAGTTGTTATTATGAGCAAATCTCAAATAATGTACGTACATGATTCTCAAAGCAGCAATAATTATCATGTACTTAAAAGTGCCATAATGTAATTAATGCTAATCAAATCAAAGTCTCATCTGTCTACCAAAAATTAAGAAAGTAGGTCAAAAAATACACAGTTGTACACCAAATTGGTGCACAACTGTGTATTACCAAACACAGTTTAAATACCGGAAACCTATCACTAATTCAATCAGTTATTATTAGACCAAGCATGCCAAGGCAAATATTTAACTGCTAGCTACTGTAATCAGCAGCAATGGCAGCAGCAACATTTTCTTAAGTTTTTCAGGTATACTAGTGTTATATGCAATTTGGTAAGTTTCGTTTGTTTTCAATAATTTAAATCTTTCCCCCTGCCGCGTGCAAAATTTAAAAAAATAAAGATACAGGTACTGTACAGTATACAGTACTGCTAAAATGAAGAAAAAGAAAAATCTTAAAAAGCTAATGAAACTTGCTGACATGTGTACAGTACTTTGTATTGTGGTGGGGTTGAGATATGAGGCAAGATGGGGACTAAGATCCTGGATGAGAATGCTAAGTATGTAGTACATGGTAATCACAAAAATTAGCATCTTGTGGGTTCACACTGTACTGTACATATTTCACAAGTAAAAATTTCAAACGACAGTAGTACAGGCAGTCCATGACTTATGACAGGGATTGTTCCTAGACCCTGATCATAAGTCGATTTGTTCGTAAATTAGAAAAGTGTTAATTCCTTAGTTTAGATTAAGTTACAACATAACCCTGCAAATACTAAACAACATTACTATCCCATACATAACAAATAATGTAAATACTATAAAAAAATTAAGTGATGCTAAACAATATAGAATAATGAAAAATATTGTAATAAAAAAAAGGGGGGTTTTAATTAAAAATTTTGGCAATGAATTTACAGCATGCCCTGACAATTCATGGATTTTTAATTTGCGGACCTCGAGTATTCGCGGATTACACCCTGGATGTACCCAAGAATGTCCAAGATAGTTAAAAGTTGCTGCCATTTTCGTGGCTGGGACAAGGAGCCATTCATTATAGAGATAGAAAATTCTTTTACCTGTCTTGTAAATGTGTGCGCGTGTGTAGACACACAAATGAATAATAATCGGAAAATCTTCTCACAAATAATCAGAAACAAGACAACGAAATTTAGAATAAATGGGAGTCTATCCTCAAGTTAACTTTAATAACAAAGCACGGAGTTGACTTGAGGGTAGACTCACATTTATTCTAAAATTTGTTGTCTGTTTCTGATTATTTGTGAGAGGATTTTCCCATTATTATTTATTTGTATGTCTTTTGCACACGCACACACGTGCACATACACCTCCACCACCAAGCACTGGAAAGGTTTGGCAGCCAAATAATGCACCACCCTCGATATCGCCACCTCCTGCCACCGGCAGCCCCCCACCCACCTCACGCAGTCCGCCACAACAACAAAATTCAGCCCATAAGAGCCCGCACCGATAGATATAAGAACAGCACCATCCCATCTATTGTTAAAATAATAAACAACTCCTGATTTATGTACTATACAGCCCTGTAAATGTATTCAATGCATTTTATATCATTATGTCTAAATCAAATGTAAGTCTGTATATTTTCAGCCGCCGGCTGCAACTCTATTAATAAACTGTTTATTATTATTATTATTATTATTATTATTATTATTATTATTATTATTACACACATTACACCTCTGACCACGTAGGGTCAAGATCTATTCAGGTGCTGCTCCCACTATGCCTGAGAGATGTGGTATTTGCAGCCTAGGCCACAAGATGGAAATGTGTACCCTGAATGCAAAAACACAAGGAGGAAGCCGGACACGAAAGCGAAGGGTACAAACTGTCAAATGAAACATCAAGCTTGGAGCATATCACGCCCAGAGAGGAGAGAGGCTGAAGGATGCACTGGCAAAAATTTACCCCCAAAATACAACAGATTTACCTCAGAACACATTCCTTGCAGTCCTCCCACCAGGCTACAGGACAACTCTGAATTCATCGGGAAAAAAAAAAAGTCTCTGCAGGAGATTATGATAACTCGGTGGACTACACAACCGCTGCACCAGAGCCAAACAACAAAAAGATAACATAGTCCAAGAAGACCGGACAGCTCGTCAACTGCACTGGCTAACCATTACCCCGGAATACGATCCGCAAATCCATTAACATCCAGGTTCCCAATTACTGCTGGGCAGACAAGAGGCAAATGGCATAAAAAAACTTCCCCATAGTTTCAGCCTGCCAGGGATCAAACCCGGGTTCGCTCGCTTGCGAGGTGAGCATGCTGACCATTACACCACAGGTCGCTAAACCCCCTTAGGCTACCACCCGACCAAAAACACCCTAGCCTATAAACCTACAAGCTGCATCCACAGAAGAACAAATAAGAAAGATGATCACCAATATGAGTGACCATTTTTACTATTTCAAAGGAAAACGATACCAGCACCGAAAACATACTAAATGCAGATATGACACAATTCACAGGAAAGATGCAGGAACACCACAACTAAAGCTGGAACAGACAACCCCCCCTGAGTTAGATGCCAGACAGGAAGGAGAACTCGCCATGCAAGAGAACACCCACAACAGTAAAGCCTCCTCCTTGCAACAGATTATGAAGAACAGAACAGCAAGCACAGTCCGTCAGCAAACTCATGAGCACAGACAAGAGCAACAACACCCTGAAAAAGAGTAGAAAAAACGAAAAAAAAGCAAGGATCCCCTGCTGGTCCCCCCTAGGAACAGGTACCTGAGGAACAGCTACCAAAGAGCACACAATTTCCTGTGGACAACATGATTCTCATCAGTGACACCATCCCCAGTTCAGAGCAGAACCTGTTCATTGTGGAGATGGATTAGAGGCGCAAACTGTTCGGCTACATCTGGCAACAACAATCTTGTAGTACAGTATATAGTAACTATAAACCACAGGACAAACAAATAGAAGCCGGTGAACTACTGTTTCTAGCAACACAAGAACCTGTGCTCCTTGCTAGGGTCTTCAATACCCACCATCCAACGTTCAATTTGACTTCAAGAACGAACCAGGATGGTCAACACCTAGTGGAACTGCTGACAGATGTTTCAGAAATCACATTCCTTAATACTGGGGAACCAACACACATACTGGGTGGCAGATTGTACCTCGCATTCATCTTCACTGAACTCGTTCCAATAGTCCACTGGGAGGTAGATGCTGAACTGACCAGCGATCACTTCCCAACCTCAACTAGTACTTTGAGAGTGGAGCTACTCCCTCCCGAATCCGATTTTTTTAAATTTAACGAACCCGAATCCGCAATACTGTATATGAACCTAGTTTGAACAGGTCAGTGTCTGTTGAAGCTGAGGTCCGTTATAGACGATCTTCGTTATATTGGGGGTTTACTGTATTACATAACCGAGGAGTCTAAAAGCAAACACTGGCAGAAACAGATTACAACTCTGTCATATTTAATGTGACATGTTTATATCATCATTTAATGCTCTATTACTGGGAATATAATTAAGTGGTTAAGCAACAAAACATAAAATTTTCTTAGTTACAACATTGTCATATTTCGCATGTGATGTGTGCATCATCATTGAATTATCCGAAAATTTGCAATACAAGTTACATCAGTTATAATTCATATGAGACATAAGTGAATTATTATTAAATAAATTTTCTGTTAACTGGGGGTATAATTATGTGATTAAACAACATAACACACAATTTTGTAAGTTACAACTCCTTTATATGTCGTATGCTACAGCTGTGTCATGTTTCATATCTGACATGTATACGTCATCATTTGATTAATTTTCTATACCTAGGGTGAATATGAGGTTAAACAACATAGCATAAAATTTTCTAAGTTGAATTTGAAATACGATTACTGTAATCTTTTTTTTTTTAAATCAGACATAGGCGACTCCAAATTGTATCAGAATCTTTAAAGTTCGATTTTTAACTACTAAATACGTACATAAAAATTCACCCTTGCCTTGTTGTCAGACTGTAATTCTGAGATTTTGAGCATAAAAGAGAAACACTATTTTACATCAGTCTTGAATGGAAACTGAACAAAATCAAAAGACTCAGTAGACAACTCAGAGAATCTTCATCAAAATTTTGTTTGCATCCATGGAAGTAAAGTGAACTGAGCTAAAAACAGTTCAAAGGTACCGAAGGAGTATGGAACTTCTGTTATGAAATGTGTCATCATGTCAAGACTGACCTGACTTGACACAAGTAGAGTAACTATATTAATCCCTTGACCATAATTTATGATCCCGACTTAAAGATACAGCAACTGTCAGCCATGCCCTTCAGTCCTTGACACCTGGACTTAAAAAAAAAAACAAAAAAACACATGTGACAGCTACAAGATCCAGGTGACTCCAGTGACCCCATGAGGTTTATCGGAGCTCAGCAACCCTAAGCCCTATGCGACCCTTATGATGCACCTTCTAACCCCCATTTGGAGTTGCGACTGTGTTTGGAAGTCACTGCTCTATACCATATACAGTTCGTCCCCGAATTACGTACATCCGAATTACGTACAAACGGCCGATACGTACATCGTTTCTGAAGTCTTTAATTGCAAAAATATTGTCTTAAAAGGGCGAGCAATTTTTAAATTTGGCGGGCGAGCCAGCCGCACCGCGCCGCCACTATCACTGACCATGCAGACGACACGCTAGACGCACCAAAACAACAAGTGTGGTCATTGTGCATACAGTACTTCTCCTGTGAATTTCTGCCCTATTTTGTACACTTTACTCTGTGTGCAATGACTGGTGTAAAGCGTAAGAGTGGTGAAGCCAGTGGGAGTGCTACGAAACGTCAAGCAATCTCACTAGAGGTAAAAATGGACATAATAAAACTGCTTGAAAGTGGTGAAAAGTTGACCAATGTTGCCCGCAAATTTAACCTGAGTCGGTCAACTGTTAATACAATTGATAAGGGCAAAGAAAAGATCAAGGAACATGTGAAATCTGCAGTGCCAATGCAATCTACGATTATAACTAAAAGAAAAGGGAAGGTTCTGGAAGAAATGGAAAAATATCTTGCGCTGTGGATCGAGGACTGCACACAAAAACGTAAGCCTCTGTGTCTCAGTATGATTCAGGAGAAAGCCCTAAGTCTTTTCAACGACCTAAAGAAAGATCACCCTGATGATACTGTGACATTCAATGCTAGCAATGGGTGGTTTAACCGATTCAAGGTGCGAAATAAGCTGCATAATGTTCGAGTGACTGGTGAGGCGGCGAGTGCTGATTGGAAAACAGCACAGGATTTTCCAAAGAAACTCGCGGAAATTATCGAGTTACGTACATTTCGAGTTAAGTACAACCTTTTGGTCCCCATTATGTACGTAACTTGGGGACTTACTGTACAGGTATTGTATACCTATATAATTCCTCTGACATAAGTGTACTATATGAGTATTCTATTACAGGTTGTACCTCTCTAGTCCGGCATTCCATGGTCCGGAACGATTTTAGTTTGCCCAATAGCCAACATCCCTGATGTAACTCAAATGTAATTTGAGTTACAGTACCATCACTTCACTTTGGAAGCAGAATTATGGTAGGATTAAAGGTAAATGAAATAGTATTTTAACCGTATTACTTTTTCTTATCTATTTATTTCCTATCTTATGTTTTTATGCTTTATGTAGGGTGTTTCGAGGGTGACTTTTCATGGTCTGGCACTGGTCCGGTGCCGGACTAGAGAGGTACTACTGCCTGGGAAGATATTGGAAGCATAATGTGTTGTCTAATGGTAGACCCTGCTGCCATATGGCATCACGAAAATTGTGACCAAGTCCCAGGTTGCTGATCTGACTTTCTGCCTCCTTTACACACAATTGCAGGGTCTCAATTGTTTCTCTTACTTTGACGACACAACATACTGTACATATATTGTTTCTCACTATTGATTTTTTCATTTTTTAATTTCTTTATGGTTCTTTATCATTATTTTTATTAGTGTTGTTATTATTATTATTATTATTGTTATCATTATTATTTTGTTTTTAATTTTGTATTTTGTATTATAAATTTTATTTACTATAAATTATTGTTTAAGTTTTATTTTTGTATTTTTATTATAAATTTTGTTTAATATGAATTATTATTATTATTACATTTTCGCCTACCAGGCCCTGATGTGGGTCAGTGACCTGTGCCCGGGTGGGCTAATCCCTGTGTAAAAAAAAAAAAAAAAAAAAAAAAAAAAAAAAAAAAAAAAAAAACTGTAAAATGCTTGGCAATTAATGAATTATTAACATGTAAGACTTCAACAAATTGGTAACATACTGTAATTTTAAGAACAGGGTAACCACTGTATTGTCTTTTATTTTTAATTGTTTATATTTAATTGTTTATATTTAATTTCTAAGATATGTTTCTCTTATGTACAGTACTTGCAGTTTATGGATCCATATTTGGCATGCTCAGCAATGGAACTATTTTAATTTTTCGCTCATTAAAAATTTGTACAGTAAGCTGATATAACAAACCAATATATATTTTTAATAAAGTTAAGTAATGTAAGGTTGGTTCACTTTGTCTATTTTAAGAAACCATGTTTGATACCACAGCCTCCAAGATGGAAGCCTACTGGTACTCTCAAATAATAATGTTTACTGGTGCCTAATTTGAAAAATAAGAAGTGGTGGAACTCTAGTGAGACAGAAACATGTTGTGAGCCAACTGAGCCTACAGAACAGGCAAGGCACTTAGTTATACTATTGCCAAGGCCTATAGGGGCACATTGTGAAGATATTATACATAGTACAGTACACAGTAGTGATGGCAATATTTATTGATGTGATTACATTTATAATTTACTCATGCAAAATAAAAGTGGTGGAACTCCTTTCCAGTGCATTCCTACACACATTAAGCACTGATGTTAACATTTATGGTACTCACTGCCGTAACTAAGAAGTCATGGTAGAATAATGTATATTATGTCTATATGCTGTGCAAATAATATTCATTACGAAGTGATTATTTGACCAGTATACCAGGACAAATAACCATCGGCTATCTGAAAGGGACCCGCAGGAAATGTGTATAATTTTACTATGATTTTAGTGGGATTCTGCTTAGGTTACGCTATTATTTAAATGTTGAATGTTACAGCACTATCTTCTTGTATCACCTTTTGATACTCCATGATACACCACGTCTCTCATGGACAGATGTTGTATAATGCAGCTTAGGTTAGGTCAAGTCAACATTTTTGGAGGTCAATACCTGATACCTAAACATTACAGAATCATTAATAATAAATATTGAGGAGTTGGTTTTCTTAACAAATTGATTTAGAATTTAATCTGATTTTATCTTGCCGGATATTTGTATCCTTAATTTTGAATGTGCAGTATTATTTTCATTTGATCAATTTTTTTCGAAGTTTGAAATTATCAATAAAATTGTATGTAGAATTTTCTGTGGCCAGGAGTACTTAGTTTTATTTAAGATTCTACTCAGTTATTCGGCTGGATACCGGTCAAATAACCCCTGCCTATTTATTATCACCGTAAAGAAAAATTACTTATAAAAATAAGCAAATCAAACTTAAACAAATCTAATATAAGCTTGATACTGTACTGTGCATAAAATATTAATCCACTCAACTTAATTTTTTCCCTCACAATAGGTTACAATATTTATCTCAATTAACAAAATTTCATGTAGCTATGGCAAATATAAGAACACATATATATATACTGTACCAGTTTTAATATCCAGGAGCTACTTGGCAACCAAATCTGTCAATACAGTCAGCCCTCAATTTTCACAGGGGTTAGCTATGTGCTTAAAAAACTTAGTGAAAATAGAAACTAGAAAAAGAAAAACAGTACTAAGGATCAATACCGTAGTAAATTGGGAGTTAGGTCTCACAATATGACCTCCCTCAATCCTCTTTGAGCTCTTGGTAAATAACTTTAAATCACAGAGACAAACTAGAACTAATATCCCAACACATATCAACATAGGGTATCATCTGACAAAAGCTTTAATATTAATCATTAATTTCGCTCGTGTGAGTCTTCATTAAACACACAGATTTTAGTGTTGGAATCTGCAAAATGTAAAATACAGAACATTTTTACAAATTTATTCACCTGCATAATTTAACCCAGTAATTTGTCCATTAGTTAATTTAGAATATTGATTATCATCATCAGCTTTGTTAAGAAAGTGTCAGTTATCAAGCCACAAAATCCTCCTTATGTAAAAAAAAATCATCTGTTTTTTTTACTTCCCTCCATTATATATATATATATATATATATATATATATATATATATATATATATATATATATATATATATATATTATTTATTTATTTTTATATGAAAAATCACAACATGAATTAAATTAGCACACCTGAGCTGGCACAGCATTGAAATTATAATTTCCAAAAGAACATCACATTATCAAATGTCAATACACTAAGCCTGAACTCATATTAATTCCATAATACAATGTTCATGACCTTGCATATGCTTTAAACAATATAAATAATTTTGCTTGATCACATATACATACAGCAAGAGTTCTCTAAAAGAAAACTTTGTATTATAATTATTCAGCACCAAAAATTCTTCACTAGTTCACAAGTCTGGGTATATGTTTCTAATCCAATATCCACAAATATTGACCTTATAACTTTAATGACTGACTTGCACAATGTGCCACACTAACAATTGTGTTGTATTTTTACAATAAAATCACTATTATAAAGGAAAAATTCACTTTCAACAAATTTCCTTCATTTAACTTAATTCTGGCTAACTGCCAATTTTTTCATGAAGACATTTCTTTCAACATCAGATGTTCATATTTCATTCTTCAATGAAAGCAGCTGTAGTGAGTTGTATTTGCACTGTTACTTGGGTTCTGGCCAGCACACATCAGATGAGATTAAATTTTCCTGTTGATGTCATTTTGGTTCAGCCTCCTTCACTTGGCTGCTAAGAAATTCACTTCACAGAGTCGACGAGGTTACTTATTCACTGTTTATAGTAAACAAAGCAGGAATTATCACCTTAAGACGTGTGATGGTACTCGTGCCACAACCGCTCACGCAACTAACCAATATAACCTTGGCATTCCAAAACTGGCCTCAAGCAAACTCCGTGTTGATGATTGGTGTGAACACTGAACCAGCGCCACCTACAGATCTCTCCCCTTCTGGTCCTAGTATGGCTGTATCTTATAGTATCAATATGGTAATCAATACTTAAATTACGCCCTTACTTTGGTATTACATCCAAGTTTCTGAAAGGTACTAATTAGGAAGTAGGTCACTTAAGAAAACGTAGACAATCCTTCTGCGCGTTCACTCGGCGCGTCCCTGGCTTTTGTTATGGTAAGAGTTAGCGATTAATTACAGGGCAAATAATAAATCGAATTATCAGAATTATCATTTTACCAATTAAATAAAAAATAGATATACAGCGTATTATAAAATTACAAATAAAAGTATTTTAAAACCATTTTTCCTAACAGATAGGATATATCGTATTTATCAATCGCAAAAGAGCAGCGGGAATTTTGAATGGTGTGTTTGGGAAAGATAAAATTACCAATTTAGTGCCAATGTGCTGGAAGAATATAAATATAGCTTGGCTTTGCAAATTTAATTTCGTATAATCTAATACCATAGATGATATGATATTTGTTCCAGCTACTTGTGCTTTTACAAAATCTGTTCAGTTACAGGAAAGTCTGAATTATCGAAATACTTTCACCAAAATTACACACTTTGCAGTGTGTGCTCTTGTATGATTTCTCAAACAAATGACGTATTCAGGAATATGAAGTCAGTCTTGTAATGGCGCAATTGTGAGTTATGAAAATTTGCATCCAATGCAACAAAAATATTAATTAAGTGATAGCTCGTGAACAAGTAAGTGGTTTTAATTAACATACCTTAATTCATCTTTATTTTTGTTATTCTGACTATCTTAACAGATAAAGTAATGATCAACAAATAATCTACGCTACATGTTTGGCACATAAATATTTAATAATTTCTCATAGATCGTTATGAACTGTCCACAGACAGTGTAAGTGTTAATATTGTACCTGTTTGCCCAACATGTCCTCCACTGACAAATAAATCAAACTATGCTAACGCAAGGAGTCGATTGCCCTCTATGAAACCACCACATGTAGGATATACAGTAAATATACACAAAGTGTTTGACTAAACAGCACAATTCCCCTCTTACAGTGAAATTGATGTGTTCTAAACAGTAAACGCCGACCTATGGCGTGTTCTTTCTTAGGTATTCACAGTTACCCTGTATATATATATATATATATATATATATATATATATATATATATATATATATATATATATATATATACTCAACACCTCACCCCGCCAGGACTCGAACCCACGAATCCTGGCGGGGTGAGGTGTTAATTATATGTAGAAGTCCGCGTGCTTTATTGAAATAATGAAATATATATATATATATATATATATATATATTAACATAGGTAAAAATAATTTATATCACAGATAATCCACAGTAAAGACACTAAGGTTCAAATATTGTAAAAGATTTGGAGATTTAAAGAGTGATATTAGTAAGGAAAAAAGAAAAACGTATTGATCACAATTCAACACATTTTTTTAATGCATTTTGTCATAAGCAGGCTATGAATGTTGACGTACAGTGCATGTATACGTAGGTACAGTACCTACACATTATTGTTGCTGGAATGTTGGTCATGCATTCCAATACAGATGTAGCTACTTTTTCCATTCATAAGTTTCTACATACACTTTACATCTATTTTAGTTTCTTAACCTTTGCACTCGCAGTGAAATTCTTTCCGTAACTTTCGTCCTATTATTGTCTATAGTCATAACTAACATTAAATGATATTGTTCCATAACCTTGGTATAATGATGAATATAGGTATATCTGACTACAGGAACAGTGCTCATACACTTAACCATTTGCGTCGTTCCTCTTTTAAACGTAGTTGGTGAAACTGAACACATCTCTGTGAACAAAATCATTTAAAGTCGCTAATGTTAACCCTTCGTTTTATGAGTACTTTACTGCACTTGAGTAGTTCACTTGTGTCACAAGATTGAGTTTTATCTACTGAGAGCTGACGGACATCCTACCATCTGCCCGTGAGCGCGAGCCTAGTCGAAAGTTCTTGAAAGATAGCGAGACACAAGAGCGTGAGATAACTTTTTGCTGATTAATTATTTTATAGAGCCTGTAAATCTACCCTTTATCTTATTGTTTGTTTCCATGTAAAGTTCATGAGCTGACGTTTTAGACAATACTGCACCTTAGAAATTAATGCCATTTTTGCAAGTTTCCTCGCTGTTGTTAAAATGTAATTTTAATGATAAATTTATTGTTAAGTTTACTATTATTTCTATGTGTGTTTGCCTACTGCACTCTGACACATTTTCAACTTAAACGTGTAGTGTAAATTTATGCCCTATTTAATTATCCCCAAATTCTTTGTACATACAGTACAGTCTAATGCATTTTACACTTGCACATATACCATCACCCTCAAAAATTTAAAACATGTATGTGTTCTTGTGCATCTCAGGTTATCATAACAATCAACTTATCTGATGTCTGTCCACACTTGAGTTCCGATAACACGGGTAATCCATTGCAATCAATGTGTGGAGATACAATTTTATAAGTTCCTGAGAAGACTCGTTGACAAAGATATCCTTCAATATACTGTAAAATACGGCCTTCAATATACTGTAAAATACGGCCTTAATGATGTACACGAATTTAAGCAGCAGTATCTCTTAATTAACCCTTTCATTTTCACGTGTGGTTCAGTTTTCCGTTGCGCAGTTTGGCTCAAACAAATTCTCGCCGTTTATAAATTAATTCATATTTTCTTCACATATTGAATAAGTCAAAACGGCCACGGGAGGATTTTCCCATCTCCAACCACTATCAGCATCGCTCGAAAGGGTTGATTTTTCAGAGTGAACTTTAAGTTCAGCAGCTTTAACTGTTGAGTACAGTATGTGCTACAAAGCACAATTTACACTTGATGTAACGTGATGCCTATATTTCTACATTTATTCCTAACAGCCCTTAATAATTTATTATTCCTCCCTAATGAACGTTAATTGATTGATTGATTTATGGAATTTAAGCTCAAAGCCTATCACCGGAGCCAATAGGCCATTAAGCGCTATCCCTAATGGCAAGCATGAACTCCGCATGCTTCCCAGTTGGGCACTGTAAACGCTTCTGCGCTTCACCTTGCACAGGATGTAAGGGGGTGCCCAATAAACTAGCCCCCTTGTGGGCAATCTGTAATCTGTAATCCTAATGAAAGCCTTACAATATTAAAATTTTATTCTCCACACCGAGCTGAATTTACTTGTCCCTCACCATGTGCAATTGCATATTGATGACGACGAACACCTATTGTTAAAAACCGAGCGACAAGCTCATGGTGGGTAGCATCTGTGATCTCAACCTTTTTAACGTGATGGTACAGTACTTTGCTTATACTGAGTATTCAAGTCATCATACCCAAGTGGTAACCTTTGGGTATGATGACTTTAGTATCAATAAAGTGCTAAGTAGACATAACGTTCAGGACTGTCTCTCTCCACGCACCAACCTGTTTCACCCCATACCCACACCACACTTTCGCCACCACCAGCGCCAGTGCACTCACCTCTAGTTATAGTTTCACTCACTTTCACCATCAGACATTGCTACCCCTACACTCACCGCCTCTCAAGTTTTCTTCCACTCTGGTAATCTTTACACGATTTTGTGTTCTTAGCCACGAGTTTGCCTAACTGCGCAGCCTACATCCCTAAACTAACGTCCATACTCAGCAATTGCTTTAAGCATATTTACTAATTAAAAAAAAGCGGACCTCATGAGCAAAATAAAACATCATCTATACCGTAGAGTAAATAATGAAGGATATATGGCGTTACTTTTTACGCAAAGCTTATAAAGAGGCTCCTTCTCTATGCTGTATCGTTAAGACAAGTGAGCACATGCACGTGACAGATGGGCGGGGCCCTGCAGGAACACGTCAGCCGGGGAAAACCACAATCCACCACCCGCAGCCTTGTTTAGCGCCATGTAAATAACAAGTAGCGTAGGATGAAAATGCATGTGGCAGCACTGCAAGAGGTATAACATGCTTTTATAAGCGCAATTAGAAGAGTAGTCACTTGAATATAAACCAAGGAAATCGATAAACTTTAAAAGTTTACTTCTTTTTAATCTTAGTTTAAATGACCTTGACGCGGGTAAAGATTCCAGAATGAGTTTTACCCTTATCCTCGCCCCCTTTACCCTCCACAAGAGTTCGGGTTAGGTTTTATTGTCTCAACATTTGTCCACCAACGTCTTGCCTCCATCCTTCTCCTTTGATGGCGCTCTTTAATTAATGTAAGTGTAGTTGTGCGGCATTAGTAACATATCTGAATAAATTCAAGAATACTATAGTAAAAAAATAAAATTATGCCTCGTCCACAATAACGAATTGAAGATTAATTAACTGCATCGGAACGTGAAAATATACTTTCTTCTCGATGTAACAGTGACCTATTCTATGTTCTGGTCTCTATAGAAACTATAGAAACGTCATAAAATGTCACAGAGCATTCACTCCTCTCCGAACTCTTGCCAGGAGGAGCATTTCTACCAACTTCATCGAAAGTGAGTTTAAAACACACACACACACACACACTGATCTCACTCTCGTCGCACAACGTCATTATTTACGATTATGGCCCTAGGATCAAACTGGTCATTTGTAAACAGCCATTTTGAAGAATCGATTTGGGAAGGCAATGCGCATGTTTTACATTATCTTTTATTTTATCTTCGCCACTGATCTACCTGTTAGCCGCTTGGTCGATAATATCTCTGTTACGCATTGTTGACAAGTACTGGGACCGGCACTGGCTCTAAAATGTGTCTAAACCTGCGCCAGTGTTGGTCAAGACAAGTCTGGTTTCGAATGAGCTCACACTCGGTCTTGGCAGATTATTCCAAAAGTTCACAACTCGCACTCCAAAAAAGTTTGCCTTGACAATCTTCTGAACACACGGTTTCTTCAACCTGAGGCTGTGACCTCTAGTGGGGCGGGCATCTCCTAGTTCCAAACTTCCAGATAATGCCTGGAACTAGCTGACCCAAACAGGGTAGTCTAGTGGGGGAAGAGAGGGGGGGGCGGGGTTACAGTTGGACCATCAAGTGTGCATAGGGTATACATAAACTTTGATTCGGTGTAATTAAAAATAAATATTTAATAGATAGGATAATACTTTGATAATACAGAAAATATCGTGATGACCTTTTACTAATAATTAAGGAATATATACAAGACCTAATGTAATTATTTTCAATGAAAAGTGTATTGCCACTATCTATTATACGACTAACAATACAATATTCCAAACCACAAACAGGTAACATAATGACTCAAAGTAGCCGAAACTTAATACCGTAAATCAACGTTACCAAAACATTTAACGCAATGAATCAAAGTTAGTTACCAAATTCAACAGTTAAAGCAATGCAATAACCTTTATTCAAGATTACTTTACATAGCTATTATGAAGAAATACATTGGTTGACGCTGTTTTATCAACCAAAAATATTTGTCAAGTTCGTCCGACTTGGATGAGCTCGAGCAAAGCTAGTAATAATCTTAGTGATGTTTATATAAGCATTCAACAAGGCGAGATCATTTAATCTTTCTTGTTTCATTGTAGAGCCCAGGTAACGTGTGAGATTCCTCAGTCGACTAAACGAAGGAAAAATATATACAGACATGGACAAAAACAATTCAAGAGTGAGAAAAGATATATATGTTGTGTTGTCAAAGACAGAGAAATGATTGAAACCCCACAACTCTGTGTAAATGAGGCAGAAAGTCTGTTCAGCAACCTGGGTCTTGGTTACAATTTTTGTGATGCCATATAGCAGCAGGGTCTACCATTAGACAACAAATTATGCTTTCAATATCATCCCATGCGGCAGTACCTCCCTGTTTGATAGCTGCCTACTACCTAAAAAGTTGAGAGCACAGATAACAGTGTTTATCTCTGACACAGCTGAGCAGATGGTAAGAGCGTGTCTTTGAAGGCTTACACTGAGAGGCTTCATGTAACGAAGTGCATTGCGAATCACAGTAAATGACATCAAAAGTTCACATTGCGTAATTGCAAGAAACAGTGATTTTGCTATAGAAATTGACTCCAAGTTCCATGATTCTCCCTCTTCGGAAATATTTTGTGTAGTATCGACAACAGCTATATAACGCTCTATCCTTATTTTTAACAAGATGTTTAAATTTTGTGAACTGTAAAACAATAATGCCAGACTCCTGTATACGGACCCACGTTTCATGGCCAACATTTGTATGTGTCTAGGGGGACACTTGCCTCCCTCCCCCAGTGTTCGGTCCTGGCTAAGAACGTTCAACAAATCGCCTCTTGCCCGTCTATAGTATAAGCTAGGCAACTGGAGGTGTTCTAATCTCTCTGGGTACCTGAGGTGTCGAAGTGGAGGCACCAGTCTGCTGGCCCTCTTTTGGGTATCTCATTCAGCAGACAGTTTCTAACACATCTAAGGGATTCAGACGGGTTGAATGTACTCCATATGGGGAAGCACCTCACCTTTGAAGAGCATTTTGAGTTAAACAGTTATATCAGAAAGAGTGGTTCGAGAGGACGTGGGTCTGTCAACTGTACACAGACTTCCACAGTAAAGACCAGACTGTGCCTGCACTTCAGGACCTCAGTTATCCAGACAGATTAGAGCGCCTGCAACTGCCTAGTTTATATTACAGACGGGAAAGGGTTATTTAATTAAGGTGTATAAACATCTCGAAGGGCACTACTCAGTCGAATGTCAGTACCTGGAGCTGGCGGACGTCCGCCCCACAAGGGGTCACAGCCCAAAGTTGAAGAAGCCACAAGTCCAGAAAACTGCGAGGCAAACCTTTTCGGAGTAAGAATTGTGAACTCTTGGAACAATCTGCCAAAGAGTGTTGTGACGGTACCCGAGTGTGAGCTCTTTCAAGACCAGACTTGACCAACACTGGAGCAGATTCAGAGGCATTCAGGAGCCAGTACATGCCCAGTACTTGCCAAGAGTGCGAAGAGGATAAAAGTAAAAGTAAAGACCTGACTTTGAAAGTTTATTATTTTAATTTCCCTCCCAGACGTATGTGAGGGAAATGGATCATGAAGTAACTTCAACTAAAAAAGTAACTTACTAACTACCTACCTACCTACCATAGAACGCCTTCGGTCATCAAGAAACTGCACCTCTACTAATTTTCTACCAGAACGCCTTCGGCCTTTGATAAACTTCTACAGTAACTTCATTATCCTCGTACACTTTCAATATACAAGACTTACAGCAGATTTGTGGGGTGGGGCTCCTTTGTTCCCTCAAAGCATACTTACTCTTTATGTCATAGTCCTGTATATTACATATTGTACTGGTTCCTTAGAAATGTTGTATTTGGTGTCTTACTGTAAAAGTTCGTAGTCCTGCAAACATTGGACATGATGAGTGTGGCAGGTAGAGTGAAGCAGTTGAGAGTGAAAAACGCTTTTAGGATTTTCGATGGGCTGCATCATAACCAAGAGTATCTTATAATTTTTTTTCTCCAAGGATTAGACATATGAACCGGCATGGAACTGGGGATGTAAACACAATTTTATGGTACCTGGTGTCCGCGGTTAAACGAAAAAAAAACACCTTTACAACTAGAATAGAATTTGGAATGATTTACCTAACCATATTATACATTGCCAGTAATGTTATCAGAAAAATCAAAGGTAATACTAAAACATACGAAACCGATGAAGGCAACAGCAAGAAAAGAGTTTCTATATTAATAACCACAGAATGATATACTGTATTGTTGAAGTGATCCATCAGCCTCGGATAACCTAAGAACAATTTAATACTTGTTATATTCAACCCCCCCCAAAAAAATAATTTTAATTCTAGTCGATTCCAAACCAAGCCTAAGCAAAGGACCCTACTGTAAATAAACATCTGATAGCTTTCTTGACTGTTGTGGGGTATGAGATTGTTTGGTTCACACTCAGGATGGAATGGAGAAAGGAAACTCACAATGTGCTCTCTATATACATGTTGTATTGAATGTACAATGCAGCTTGGTGCTGGGAAGGCAGCATGGTTACAAGCGTGATGTAGAGAGAGCTGGTTGGTGAGGACGCTCAGAGACGGACAGCTTGTGGGTCGCCATGCTCGCCAGCGGGAGAGAGGACCGCCAGGCAGGCGGAGGAGGGAGGGCCGCCAGGCAGCGGCAGAGGAGGAGGTGTTGCTGGCTGTGGCTGTAGGTCTAGAGAGTGAGCGAGAGAGGCAGATCACCACGAGGTCAGGTCTTAAATAGCGGGGGTAGGCGTGGCTTAGCAGTTGACCCCCGCTCCGTGGTGTATGGCGGCGCTGGTTGACCTAGGTCACGAGGCATACACTGGGGAATAGGTGGGGTCGGCTAGGCAGCGACAAACAGCGTTTGTAGGGGAGAATTCCACTACAGTACTCCCCCTTCCCTCCAGGCTGTGTAGGAGACTTGTTGTCTGCAGAGTTGCATAGCACATGTGAGGCAGAACGGGCGGTGTGTGCCTCATGTGAGACAACGGCGATGGCGTGGATGAGCCGGTCGCTGGCGACAACTGTCTAGATACACAATATCTGTGGGAGTAGAGAGGGAGAATAAGTGTGTGTGTGGAGGCCATGAATGTTGTGCTTCCCTCACGGCAGGTACAGAGTCGCCAGATGCGCCTGCTGGGGTGTGTGGGCCTGGGTCAGGAGCAGGGGCTGTGTCAGCAGCAGCGGATGAGGGCTCGTGACAGCAGCTGGGTCCACGACAGCAGCAGGGTGCAGGACATTAGCAGGGAGTACCTGAGGAAGAAAAGAGGGGTGTGTGGGTCCGCACTCAGGAACAGAGGCTGCATCAGGGGCGGCAGGGGTTACTGCTGGGCCGGGGTCGGCGTCTGAGGCAGGACGGGTGTGCTGGGGTTGGTAGGACGTGGTGCTTGGGGCAGGAAGAGGAGCTGGTGTCTGCTTAGAGTAGCAGAGCTCCTCTAGGGTGTCTGACCTGCGGTGTAGAGACAGTAGCTGTAGAGCCGATGAGAGCTGCTTCTGTGTGGATAAGCCAGTCTTCCATGTTGCTTGAAGACTGGGAGCGTGATCAGTTTCTCCTCCATCCTGTGTGAGTGCGAATCTCCGGGAGTCACCATTTGTGGGGTATGAGATTGTTTGGTGTTCGCACTCAGGATGGGATGGAGAAAGGAAACTCACAATGTGCTCTCTATATACATGTTGTATTGGATGTACAATGCAGCTTGGTGCTGGGAAGGCAGCGTGGTTACAAGCGTGCTGTAGAGAGAGCTGGTTGGTGAGGATGCTCACAGGTGGACAGCTTGTGGGTCGCCATGCTCGCCAGCGGGAGAGAGGACCGCCAGGCAGGCAGAGGAGAAGGGCCCGCCGGGCAGCGGCAGAGGAGGTGGTGTTGCTGGCTGTGGCTGTAGGTCTAGAGAGAGAGCGAGAGAGGCAGATCACCACGAGGTCAGGTCTTAAATAGCGGGGGTAGGCGTGGCTTAGCAGTTGACCCCCGCTCCGTGGTGTATGGCGGCGCTGGTTGACCTAGGTCACGAGGCATACACTGGGGAATAGGTGGGGTCGGCTAGGCAGCGACAAACAGCGTTTGTAGGGGAGAATTCCACTACACTGTCCTTGGTCAAATTGCCTTATTGTTACCAATTTTTGTATATCTACAATGTATAGGATACATTGGAGATTGTATACCTACCCGGTCTCTGTACTGTACTGTACTGTACTGTACACATTATACATGCTGAACTGTATACCTTGATTTTCTATGTGTATGTTGAACAGATTGTAAACTTGCATTACGATTTTACTGAATGAATATTAATATCTAAGATGTGTACAATTCATCAATTATCCAATAATATATTATATATGGTTGGAGAAACTATAAAGCAAGTGAAAGGAATATTCGGCATTATATAATTGTGAATTTACTACACAATCAAGCATTTGAACTTAGAATTATTGAACGTTAGTCAGTGCTGGTAGTACGAAAATTAAATACAACTACAATATCCAGCTTGAGTTGAACCTTTTTCTTTGTAATAAGTGAATGTATCTTGGGCTACAGATTTTTCATTGATCGCATGCGTACTTTAATTTTTTTGACGCCATTAATCTCTAAATTAATTTAATGTGATATCAGCATATCAACTTTTTGAATATTTATAATAAAAAATATCCCCCCAAATTATCCTAATGGAATATCTGTTTCCAATGGTGAACTTGAGGTTTGTTGATAAACTTGACGTCTCCTAGAAGTTCTCCTCTAAATAAAGCTTGATCCACACGTTTCTTTGGCTCAAATTTTATTTTCTATACAAAGGGTAAGTTTTTGTCATTCGTAACAGTTGAGACTTCTTATATATAATAGCAGTAGCATTAATGTTGTGATTATTGATACGGGATTGTGACCCAAGGCTATTCGTATGGTGTTCTGAATACCGTCCTCACAACTGGTGGTTGGCGACCATCCTCTACTCGTAAAGTTCTCGGGCTGTTTTTACCAATCCCCCAAGGTTTTGTATCTCTGGGAATCCAATTTGGTATTATTACAGTTTTGTACCACCATGGAATCTGGGATTTTTATCACATACAATAGATATATGTATATCTCATTCTGAGTAACTCATTCTTCTGTATCCACTTCCGTCGCAAATTAATCATAATGTCGCTATTTATTTTTTTAAAATCCTTAACAATATTTATCACAAAACTTTCAAGGAAATGTACTGGGCTTTGAAGTAGAGGGAAAATGTAGGGTAAAATTCTAAAAAAAACACCAAACAAATCTTTGAAAAACTTTACCTAACTTTTCCCTCATCTTTCAGGCCAGCCCACTACAGGTGATTTATGATAATAATTAAAAGAAAAACGAAAAAAAAAAGAGGAAATGTTGTCGTATTGTGAAAGGTAGAGTAATATTAAATACTGTATACGCTATGCTGATGATACTGCTCTTATCTCCGATAGTAAAGAGGCCTTACAAAAATAACATCAACAGATTAGTGGAAAAAGGTGAAAATATGGTTTATAATTTAATGCTATAAAGACTAAAATCATGGTTGTTTCCAAATTGAAACTAAATGCTAAAATAAAAATTATGGTAGGCAACAGGTAAGTAACATTAGTTGTAATGGTAGGGGAAACAAAATCAGTATTTAATGATTCAAACGACCGAATGAAAAAAGTCATTAACTTCAGTTTGAGAAAAGGGCTGCTGAAAGGTTTTATATGGCAAGGACTGATGTATTGGGCAGAAGCGCGAACACTTTCAGCAGACGCCAGAAAGAGGTTGGAGGCCTTTGAATTGTGCTGTTATAGGCGAATGCTATGAATAAGCTACACTGACCGAAAACAAATAAAGAAATACTAAGATTAGCAAAAACTTCAAGAGAAAAACTGAAAATGTACAGAGAGAAAAATGAGATACTTTGGTCATGTAATTAGGGATGAGGGAATACTAACACATATTAATGGGTACAGATGAGGGTAGGAGGACCAGAAGGCAAAGACTGGGATGGATGGATGAAATTAAAAACTGGGTCCCCAGAAAGATATAAAACCTTGGAGGATTGGTAAAACCGGCCCGAGATTGTTTAGAGTGGAGGAGTGTGCTCACCAACCCTCAGATATGAGGGCGGCACTCTGATTGATCATTCAAACAACATCTCTTGAAAATATGAATGAATTCCATAGTCTTTGTCGGAAATTTATATTTGGTCACACAAGTGGGCAGGGCCTTGAAGTAGAGGGAAGTTGTGGGGTGAAAACATGCAAGAAGCAGACGAAACCAAACGTATCGACTTAATATCAGCATGCATGTCTAACCTAACCTATCACATTAATTAATAACAGTCACATTTTGACACCCATTTTCTTTTTACACGACTGTAAACCTTTACTTGAATAAACAACTCTCGTTTTTACTTTTTTTTTTTTTTATGAATGCATATATGTAGCTCTCATGTGGTCAAGATGGCTACTTAGGATGCACAGAGATGCATTTATGCTTTACTGTACAGTACCTGTACAATATTCACCATGTTCCATGTATTTATTATGTACTATTATTTCTGCAGGACGTATAACGGTGAAGTTTGTGAGAAACTTCCCCTGTTGAGCAATATTTTTACTGTTCACTTGTAAATAGAAAATAAAATTATTTTACACTAAGCTTAATTTTCTTATACTGAAAACAAAACTTATTTTCGTTTCTTTACTAGAATTAACTTGGTAACACATTAATTCACTTGATAACACTCAGCTATTAAAATTTAGATACTTATTTATGTATCACAAGTTAAAATTACCAGCAGCAGCTCAGCTGCACCTCACATATCATCATTTGATAAGCTGAATTCACCAGATTCTGGAAAGAATGGATACTTCAGTGGCGTCAGCACCACCAATTCTACCACCAACTGCTCCAACTTGCCCAGAACTACCTGCTTAGACATCTTGGTGTGGTGGAAATAGAGACTAGCTGGTGCTGTTGACAGAATGACTGTGCTGAAGAGAATGGGTGTGTGTAGGAGGATGTGGGAGGGCAGGCAGTGGGAGGCTAAAGCACGGTTGCCAACTCTGAATTTGCATTCAGTACCAAATCCATCTTTATCAAACAGATTTTTCACTCCTAAATTTCCTTGAATTTTGTACAGTACTGTAATGGAAAATACCAAATGGAAACCCTGCAACTGAGCTCTAGGCTGGAGTGAGAACTTACTCAACCAAGTTCGCTGACCCTGATATTCAAACGCTGCAGCCTTGGCTGTGAATTATGAAAATTTGAATGTGAAGTTTAAAAAAAAAGAGGTGGTGGTAATACAAAGGGCTGTATAGGTACCTGCGAGTGTATGTAAATAAATTTGGAAATCGTGAATTATCGCGACTCCTCTGTTCAAGGGTTCTACCATTTGAATTTTTTTTCACTTAATGGATTTCCAGGATATCTATCCTTTCATACTGTATATCAAAGGATATCTGTACAGTACTGTGTATATTTTGGTGAAAGTAGGTCCCATTAGGGACAGTGTGGATACAACACACTGTATACTGTCGTAAGCCTTAGGTACAAGTAGAGGCAGCATGGCCAGTACTACACATGACTGCCTTTACTTCCCCAACTTGTAAACTATGGTCAACTGGGAGCACCCAGGAATTAAACCATCGATCCCTGGAACAGGAGGCGAGCACTGTTTCCGCTCGACTGCTGCGCTCCTATATATTTGGGTACCAATTATGTTACAGAAATACAGAATATTGGAAAATAAAAATAAAAATTAATAAGTGCTTTATGTTTACACTAAATTAGTTATTAAATTCAGAGAAAGATTTTGATCGCAGCTAACTACTGTACTTAGCTATTTCTTAATATTGAAATAAAAATGGCAATGCTCATTGAGTGTGTACAGTACTTTACTGCACTAACTTTATTTCAGAATTGAAGTACAGTACTGTACAGGTACTGTACCTGTATTATGAGATATTAACCTAACATTTTAACACCTGATTTGTGATACCGTGTTGAAAAGATAACATAAAACTTCTAATCTATCAAATAGAATCCATATGTCTGTAGTTTGTTTATAACTTATGTTTTCATTGTGTTCTTATACTGTACTGTATAATGTAGTATAATGGATTGGGTAATAGGTCTTTGTACACACCCTCTAGAAATTGTTGATGAACTTGACAAGATGCTTGATTCTGGAAATCTTGGTGGTAAAGTGCAGTCAGCCACTTAACATAAATTCTTTACATTTCATAATGAAATTTATTATATTAGACTAGAGTAGCAACAGAGGAATAACTAGTGGATAAACAGATTTATTATGACTTATCTTGAAAGGATACTGTACAGTACGTACTGTACTTTTTTATTGTTTGATTATTTCATTATGGAGTGCTATCTCTTAGCATGATAATGATGTGTCCCACTTAATTTAGATCGATGTAGAAATTCCAAAATGATTTATTACACTTTTCTCACAGTTTACAAAAATTGCTTACTATGCAAGTGTATAGGTGGCTCATTGAATGTTGAATAAAAGATGGCCGAACAAACTCCATGTTTGTTGATAATGTCATATTATAAACCAGTGCTTTTTTCCAGATATCTTTTGTAATCATGAGTATCCTGGCCAAAGGAGGTACTGAGGGGCCTGGCTTCATTGGAATCCGATTCTGTCAAGAATGCAACAACATGTTATATCCCCGAGAAGACAAGGTGGCTAACTTTTGAATTATTGAAGACTATATTTTTTTGTGTTTAATTGTGCTGTTTCTGCAATTGTACAGTTTGCCCTTGTTAATGTTGGCTCTTGTGTTCCTATAAAAGGTTGGTACTGTTTAATCAAAATCTGTACAGGGGGTCCCTGGGTTACGAACGGGTTCTGTTCCTGAGGACGCTCTGAAGTTGGATTTGTACATAAGCTGGAACACATGCTATTTGCATACCGTACTTACAAAACAATTTTTAAAATCCCACTATATCATAGCCTAAGTCCTTACATACAACTAAAATTACTTAATTTTAAGACAAAAGAAATATTGACAAAATACAGAAAATGAAAGTAAAAAATATTTCATCAGGTAAATAAACTACTGTAAATTTCAAGTTTAACCCCGTTCGTATCGGTGGGCATTTGTAAGTCGGACTGTACTGTAAAAACAAAGAAAGTTCCTGAGTGAATAAGAATTTTTTTCCCAACCACAGCCCTGTTTTGATTATTTTATTTTATTTTAGTGTTTACTCTGTTTGTGGTCTAGAACGTAATACAGTAGAAGTACTTTTCTATAATTCTGCTACTGAATGATGATTTACTATCTTCAACACCAAAAATTGTGAAAATATATTTAATGTTTTAGTGCCCAAATGACATTTACATTATTGAGAACTGGCAGTAGACTCCAAATACTATACAGTATGACTCTTAAAGGGCTAATGATCAAACTAGAATTTTTTTATACTGTTAGAAGCACTATGATACCCCTGCAACTGATCCTTGTGGCATCATTGTCAGCCAGAGTACTGACTACAAATATCTCTTTCCTGTACTGTTTTGTACAGTTAAGAGATATATGGAACTGTAATTCTAACAGTATAAAAAAATTCTAGTATGATGATTAGCCCTTTAAGAGTCATACTGTACAGTATTTGGAGTCTGCTGCCAGTTCTCAATAATGTAAATGTCATTTGGGCCTTTTTAACTACAGAAAATATCCCAAAGTTTCCATATTTGATATTGAAATTGGTGTAAATCTGTTGTTTAGTGAAAATTTGGGGTTATATGAAAATGTATTATAAAAAGATATGGTACTGTAAGTTATTGTACTTGATCAATATTGAACTTCATTTAATAATGGTCCAGTTTATTCATATATGGATGGAAATGACTTTTAACAAAAGCTATCATATTATATATATATATATATATATATATATATATATATATATATATATGCTGATAACGCGCACCTACAGTGATTTACTTGTATATATATATATATATATATATATATATATATATATATATATATATATATATATATATATATATATATATATATATAGTCTTTTTCCTGCTTACAGTATAATGAAAGCTTTTGTTAAAGGAACCCCCTCCCCCCATCACTGTGTAAAAAGTCATTTCCATCCATTGCATATTTTCAGCCTTTTGCCTGCCATAACTTTTTCAATAAATAAACTGTTAATTATTATTATACACACATGCACACAGCCAATAAGTACTCATATACTGTATGCATATAAATAAATATCATGTAATCATGGATAAAATAATAGTGTATATTAAAATGATGAACACAGTATTTCACAGAGGAGGCTTTTCTGTACAGTCATTGCAAAAGAATGTGGTCTGCTTTCACTTGTAATCACCTTTTCCATTTTTTGTACATTGACTAAATATTATAGAGTGCTTCTGTATACTTTGCAATTTGGCTTGTGCTTTTTTATATTCATACGAAATATAGTACTAACATTATTCCAAAGTAAAATTTTAACATGATAGCAGTACAGTATAGCTTATCTCTAGGTTCATCAGTGAATATAGACCAAGAGAACAAATCCGCATCATTGATTCCCTTGTACAGTATACTAGGCACATTTTTCTTTGGATTTTGGATAGGTATTGTAATTTAGGCATGGAAGCATTTATTTTTCCAATCTTGATTGAAAGCAGCCAGTTGCCTATAGGTTTAGGAATAACGTAGCTTAGCGGAAATGTTTATATCTACTCTGTTAATTTAAAAGTATTAAAACATTTCAGGAGAACAAGATCTTGCTGTATGCCTGTCGAAATTGTGACTATAAAATGCCAACCGAAAACAATTGTATTTATGTCAACAAACTTATGCATGAAATTGATGAGCTACGACACATCAACCCAGAAGTTGTACAGGTAAGTGTTCTAATGCTGACAAAGGGGTTCTTAGTACCTCATTAATGTTTTCAGGCTACTGCTATAAAATTTGTTGGTGTTAGCTTATTTTTAATTCCTGACCGATTATCTTCATACATTACTTTCATTTTATTTTCAAAACAATATGAATACAGGTATATTGCATTATTTATGGCTAACATCCTTCACTAGATGACCGGTGAAACCAATTTTAATCGTTAAGACATCATAGACCGAGACCAAATCCAGAAAAGGATCTTTACAAGCGACAGTTACCATCACAAGTGGGAAGCAACACATCACAAGTGCCATGTTAGGTGACTCTTAAATTGATAGCCATACTGATTGGGATAGTCTGGCATCAACCCATTCAGTCCCATTCTAGACACTGTCATACAGGTTCATGGTGGACACCCATAGATGTGTAAAACTTTATAATTATTTATTTTATTTATTTTTGCACCACTTTCTGTATGTAAATTTGTGTGTATGTAACCGAGTAAAAAAAAACCGCATGTCTACCTGAAATTACAAGTTAAAAATATTTTATACCTTATGATAATTGCCGATGCAGTCGGCCCTTAACATACGCGGGGGTTACGTAACAGAAATACCCGTGGTTGTTAAAAATCCGCGTATTTTTGCTCCCCCCACACCCCCCCCCCCCAAAAAAAAACCCTGGCCCCCCATGTCTTACTTACCGTATATACCTGTGTGTAGTTCGAGTTTTTAAGACCAAATTATTTGGCAAAAAATTGGGGGTCGACCTCTAAACGGGTAATAGTTTCGTTCGGTTGAAAAATATTTACCAGTAACTACCAGTAAACAATGGAAATGATGCACCAATGCACCACCAGCTGTGAGTGTCGGTACAGTGTCCAGGGCAGATCTCTTGCGTCATCATAGCAAGCCCAAAGTAGCCAAATCCATGGTATGGTAGCACAGGACGATGTAAAACAAAGTATTCATTTATTAAAGTGTATTTATAGATACTGTACATAAATTTTTGTTCATTACACTTGAAACATCAATCTTTGTTAATTAAATTTGAAACAAAAGAAAACTACGATACCGTATTTTCATTAAAATATTACATCACAAATATATTTTACCATAACTGTGACTGAATGAATATATTCTCGTAAATAAATATGGAAATGTAATATTTTTGCTGGAATGACGTACATATTACAGTGGAAAGTGGGATAAAATCATGACGAAAACAATGACTTTCGCTTTCTTTCGTTGTTCAAAAGATTTTACCGTAATCGCTTTTCGAATGGTTTTCAGTTAAAAAAACTGTTGTACTCGTACTGTATTACAATAATATTATATCCTATCATTAGCCTTATAATCCCACAACTGAAAACCATTCAAAAAGCGATTACGGTATCATCTTTTGAATGAAAGAAAGAGAAAGTCATTGCTTTCGTCACAATTTTATCCCACTTTCCACTGTAATACATACATCATTTCAGCAAAAATATTACATTTCCATGTTCTCAGAAATAAATGGTAGTTTTGTTGAAGCGTAATGTACAATATTTGATATTAAAATGCAAAAATAGCTATAAAAAAAATTAAAACACCCGTAATGTACTGGCTGGCATCTCCACTCGTCCCTGCTCCCGCCAGTCACCTCCTCCCCGCTCTATCCCTCCGCCGCCTCCACATCGTCACTACTGTTGTATTACAATAATATTCTATCCTAATTCACTTGAATAAATACTACGATACCATATTTCTGAATATTTTCATTAAAATCCATCAAAATAATTTTCCTTGTCATCGTCTTCAACACCAAACAGCTCCTCCCAGTCTTCTCCTTGAACAGGGCTAGAGGGTACGTGTTTTTTGAATCATTTTCAGTTAAAAAAAATGCTACATCACATGTATATTTTACCTAAGCTGTGCCCGAATGAATATATTCTCAGAAATAAATAGTAGTTTTGCTGAAACGTGATGTATTTCAATGTAAAATAGGATAAAATACATGACGATAACAAAAGACTTTACCATACCTTCCGATGTTCAAGAAATGTTACTCGTTTTTTTAATAGTTTTCGGTTAAAATACTGTTATATTACAATGATATTCTATTCATACTGTGCTTGATATAATGCATTCACGGAAATGTAATATTTTTGCTGAAATGACGTACATATTCCAGTGGAAAGTGGGATAAAATCGTGACGAAAACAATGACTTGCTTTCTTTCGTTCAAAAGATGTTACTGTAATCTCTTTTCGGATGATTTTCAGTTAAAAAAACTGTTGCATCACGAGTGAATTAGGATAGAATATTATTGTAATACAAAAGTTTTTTTTAGCTGAAAACCATTCGAAAATCGATTAAGGTAACATCTTTTGAACGAAAGAAAGTGAAAGTCATTGCTTTCGTCACTTTCCACTGTAATACGTACGTCGTTTCAGCAAAAATATTACTTTTCCATATTCTCAGAAATAAATAGTAGTTTTGCTGAAACGTATTGTATTTCAATGTAAATTAAAATAAACTACATGAAAACAAAAGACTTTACCTAACCTTCCGATGGTCAAGATATGTTACTCGTTTTTTTTAATAGTTTTCGGTTAAAATACTGTTATACTAGTGATATTCTATTCATACTGTGCTTGATATAATACATTCACGGAAATGTAAAATTTTTGCAACTACAATGCTGATGTCAACACAAGCGTGGTTACAGAGAGACTGACTGAGTGAGGGAGAGCTGTGTGTGTGTGAGGTTGCGGGAACGGGCGGTGTCCTGTGTCGAGCGCGATTTGAATGTACTTCAATGTACAGAATATTACTCCGGCGGGGCAATCCACGTATTTGCAAATCCGTGTATGCTAAACCCGCATATGTTAAGGGCTGAATATATATATATATATACAGTGGGGTATGCTATAACGAATCTAATTGGTTCTAGAACCTTGTTCGTTATAGCATTCGTTTGTTATAGGATTAATCCGTTCCAGGCCCCCAAATACAACCACTTAACACTGAAAAATATAATATAAAATTGTAAAAATTGTAAAAAAGTGCATAAATGTGCATCTAAACCCCTGAAATAAAGAATATCATTAATATTTGTAATAAAAAACAATAAATTAGTAAAAAAAAAAAAAAAAAAAAAAAAAAATAATTAAATGTTCGTTGTAGGAGTTTCGTTCGTTATAGCATTCTCAATTTTATAGGTAAAACCGTGTGAATGTAATTAAATACACAACATGAAAAGTACGGTATATATATATCTACTGAAAATTACAAGTTAAAAATTAACCATAACATCGAGCTCGCAGGTGGGGTGTGGTTAGAAATATCCTTGCTCAGCCAAGGGAACTCATGGGAGAGTATCCGTAAAGTTGGAAATCCGTAGCCAGGGGAGTGTCTGTACTGTATGTGGAAAATTAAATTAAAGAAAATGACATTATTCTGTATTATTAAATTTCATATGCTAATTATGTACAATAAAGGTGTACAGTAGAGTTGTAAAATAAAATGTGGAATTTGGAAATGAAGAAATGTTTGGAGGTGTGGTTGTTGTTGGTGATGCATGGATACTCTCCCATACGTTGACTGAGTTGAGGCACTGGAGTCTGGTTAACTGGCAGATTCAAGTAACTGACACCAAAATGAAATGAAAATAAAAATTTCTCTAAAATTGGCTAAAATTGTAAGTTTGAATACCAGGCGCAATGGGGGTGAACTACCATATTTATTGCCATGGTAAACATTAAAATCGATGCAGAGTAAATTATAAAATACCATAGCTCATATTTATGTTAAAAAAAAAAAAAAAAAAAAATCTCATTCTACACTTTAACCACCCTCTGGGCTTTGCAACACAGTTCAGCCAGGCAGTAAACCAGCGGACTCTCAGACTTGTGGCTTCTGTGCTGTGTGTATGCCATATCATATCAGGAGGGAGTGCTGTGCCATCCATGCTCTTCATATTTCTTATTTTTTTAGTTTTATATTACATTCTCTTATTTTTTCCAAGCCACATTTAAGTTGTACTGTATTATAATGATTTGTCCTCAACTTTTATAGTTTCATTACATGTAACAATATATGAAACGACTGGACAGGTGAGTCAGCGACGCAGTTATAGCCCACCATCTCCACAAACATTCCGTTCTCACCCTTACACAACCACGCTCTTAATTTTTATCATTTTATAGTTTTATATTACATTTTATTTATTTCTAAGCCACATCACTTATATAGAGTGGAATAAGTGTTAAAGAAGTCCATTTTTTTGAGACAAATTTGCAAGGTCATCCTGTAGCACTGTGCATTGTAGGATTTATTGGGGGATCCTAAGAGTGAGGTTCAACTAACTGGAAAATCTCTCTATCCGGCACCTCTCAGTCCTCATAGGTGCTGGATAACCAGGATTCTACTGTAAAGTGAAACCCTTTATTTTCAATCATTCCGCTTTAACTTGCACAAATCAGAGACACCAATCTTAATTATGATAATATATTACTTCAGTCTATTTAGCTGTACTGCAGACCCAGAGAAAACAATTGAAGTGATTTTGCCTTCACTAATTTGTTTATTAGAGTAATATTCATCATACATTCTGAAAAGAGGATCTCAGTAGGAGGTAAAAACAAAAAAGTTAATTTTATGGTTGACTATTAACTATGGGAAGTACTGTATAACGAGTCCACTTTATAAGAGGGCAGAACAGTACAGTACTTCCGTAATATGTTAATGCTAAGTTCTATTAATAAAAGATAAATCCTGCTTACTATTCCTAACTGATTTAGAATCTTACTTGTCACTTCATGATGCCTTGTAGGTCATAAATGAAAAATGAAATCCCATTTTATTATGAATACAAAGTAGTAAGTGACTAGGTGTTCCCTTTTATCTCTTTAATGGATCAGAAATGAGCTGGAATTAAGATTGGTGTATGAACTTATGATGGCGTAGAGTTGCTTAAATATAAAGTGGTACAGTACAGTACTGTACTGTATATGTATTTCAAGTTTGTCATGTTTTTGTTGACCAAATGTGCTTTTGGTTGCTGGTCATTGTGATTATGTTGAAACTGAAGCTATAAAAGTAAAATGCTTTTTGTCACGATAAAAATGAAATAATTTTACTATTACTCTTCCCAAAGGACCCCACATTGCCTCGCACGGATGACCATCCTTGCCCTCGCTGTAACTCACGTGATGCCGTGTTCTTTCAAGCACAGACAAGGAGAGCTGAAGATGAAATGAGACTGTATTATGTCTGCTGCAATACAGAATGTACCCACCGCTGGACTGAGTGAATTACTAGTATTTTAGGATTGTTTACCATATACTCAACTTATTTTGTCTACAGTACATATATAGGGAAGTTAGTTTTATGTATGTTGTCACAGGGATGGGGTCAAATATGTATGCCCAAATACAAATAGAATATAAATACAGTACTGTAATCCAGAAAAAAAAATCAAATATTTATTTTTGGACTCCATCTAATACAATTAATTCCAATTACAAACACCCTGTATAGAGGTACAGTACAGTTGTTTTACGCTAATTTTGGAAGTTTTCCAGGCTCTACTTCCAGCTTTATGGCTTAAATTAAATATAATTGGCCACATTTGTCAGTTTAAAATTTCATACCATAATTATCTCCTGTAACATTAATAAATATTGATGCAATTTAATTTAGATAATTTTTTTTGTGTGAGTGAATGCCTACACAATGGTCATAAGGCACAATATTCTCTTTCTTTTTCCCATTTGATGTGCTCGTAGGCTTGTACCTGGAGTTGTGTTGTATTTTTTATGTATACATTGAATTTCTATGCTCTCCGAGCTAAATTAAAATAATTTAACTACTATCAAGGCTCTCGAGGAATTTAACCCCATACATTGGACGACTCAACTGATGGTTGGGGCTCTTGATTTTTTTGGGGGGGATCTCATGTATAGTGGAAAATAAAGCCAGTTTGAGTAAGTATACAAAATTATCACAGGTATAGTAATTGAACTGTATTTGAAGCAAATACAGTACAGCAAATAAAAGTATCAAATACAAATGAAATACAAAACTTTAATTTCTTTCCAAATACCAAATTTTCTGTACTGGCCATCCAACATTTTTAGATAATGTTCATCCAAACATTAAGGTTGTGTACAGTCACGTTCAAGATTCTTTGAACACTGCTGGAGACAGCTGGCAACTGAAGGCCATTTGTTTACTATAGTATGTAGTGCAGTATAATATAATATGAAACAACTAAGATCAACCATTAATTAAGCAACAGGGAACTAATTAACCAATCACCGATCACTTTTACATTTGTTCATAATTTTCACTCTGTACTATAGTAAGCAAACGGACTCGAGTTGCCAGCTGTCTTCAGCAGAGTTCGAAGAATCTTGAAGGAGACTGTACCTACCCCCAAATGCATCATCAGTTTTACAAATGATGGTCCAGGGAGTTATTGCTTCATTTAAAGCACATTTTCTGAGAAGGACATTTTCTCAAGCTATCAGAGCAACAGAACAAAAAGAGGATAGGACTTTAAAGGAATTTTGGAAGTCCTACAGCATTTCTGATGCTGTGAAAAGCATTGCAGATTAATGGGACGAGGTAATAGAAACCAACATGAATGGTGTTTGGAAAAAAACTCTGTCCACAGTTTGTCCACAGTTTCAGGGGCTCTGAAGATAATGTTGGGGGAAGTGACAACTCCAGCCTGTTATTCCTGAGGATGATGTCACATAGTTGCTCGAGTCTCATGCTGAAGAATTAAGCAATGAGGACCTGATTGAACTGGAGAATCAAGTTTTGTCAGAGGCTGTAGAGGAAGGTGAAACTCCCGAACCAAAGCGATTTGTTACAAAAAAAAAATGGCAGGTTTCAGGCTTATTGAACGATTGTTTAAATATGAACAGGAAGATACCAACACAGCAAGATTTACTAGGGTTCATAGAGGTATTACTGAATATCTTCAATGCTACAGAGATATTTATGAGGAAAAGAAGAAAGTTTCAAATCAACCATCCCTTGAAAAGTTTTTTAAGAAAGCTGAAAGGCAGCCCAATCCAGTCCCATCAACCTCTGCAGCATCTACAGAACCAGTCCCCAGCAACTCCAGAACCAGTTAATTCTATCTTACCATATTCTCCAGAACCAATTCTGTTAACATCTACATCATCATCATCTTTGTCCCAATAAAGCCTGTTACTCCTACAAATGCCCATCTCTACATTCAAGCCAGCCCCAGCTTTTAATACAAGTGTTGAATTTTAATTTTTACTTTTCTTTACTGTATTTTACCATTAAAGTTCTTCTTTTCTCTTAAATTAACTGATTCAAGATGTATGAAAGGACTTGGGCTATGATATAGTACACATTGGGTATGTATTCTGACTTGGTATGTGCTTTTCCAACTTAAGGACCGCCTCAGGAACAGAACCCGTTCGTAACCCGGGGACCACCTGTACCTACAGTATACGAACCACAAATTACACTCTGGACATACAGTCTGCTAAAAGATTGTCCTTCCTTTTTATGTGTGGAATTTCTAGATTAAATTGCTGCAACATGAGTGACCATTGCATTAGTCTCTGATTTCGATTTTTCATCTTGTCCAAAAATTTGAGTGGGTTGTGATCGCTGTACACACGCACTGGGTAAACAACATGACACAAATATACATAAAACTTTTCCAAAGCAATCATCAATGCAAGCAATTCTTTTTCAATTGCCGAATAGTTTTTCTGGTGTTTCTCGAGTCTGGAAGATAAATAACACACAGGGTGGAGTATGTTATCAGCAGATCCAGCTTGAAGTAATACAACACTGGTTCCATTATCACTGGCATCAATGTGCAGACAATAGTGCTTTTCAAAATGTGGGGTCTGTAACACAGGAGCACAGGACAGCAGTGACTGAACTTACTCAAAGGACATTTGGCACTCTGGGGTCCACTTGAACTGCTTCTTAGGGTTGGTTACGTCACGAGGGGCGCTGTTACCGGTCTGAAGTTTGGGCATTTGGGCCAAACCTGCAGCAATATCCTGCCATTCCTAGGAAATGCAGGACAGATTTGTGGTGTGCAGGCTGTGGTAACTGCTGAATGGGTTCTATTTTTGCATCAATAGGTGCAAGTTTTCCAATAAAGACCACAGTGTGTGTCCAATTTCAGTCTTGGTGAGATTGACGGTTAACTTTGCATAATCTAACCCAGTGAAGAGGGCTTTCAGTCTGGATATGTGTTCTTCCCAACTGGAAGATACCACCACCAAGTCCTCAAAATATGCTTGTAGCCCTTCCAAACCTGTGATGACAGTTGACGAGATGCCGGAAGGTGGCAGGGGCATTACACACACCAAATGGAATGACACATTACTGGTGAAGGCCATCTGGAATGACGAATGCGGTTATCTTCTTTGTCCTCTCCGTCAACTCCACCTAGTAGTATACTTCGAGTAAATCCAACTTCGTGACGAATTCTGCTTTGCCGATACCATTGATATCATCATCCAGTCTGGGTAGTGGAAAACAGTCAGGAAGGGTGATAGCGTTGGCCTTGTGGTAATCAGTGCAAAGCCTTCGACTACTGTCAGGCTTCGGCACCAGCAAGCACAGCGACGACCATTCACTGTTGCTCGGCTCCGCCAAACCATGAGAGAAGGAAGTCCACCTCTTGCAGCTTCTTTGCCTTTGTGGTGTTCATCTGGTAATAGGGTTGTTTGATAGGAGATGTACCATCAACACATAGTGTTGGACGATCCAGCAGGGCCGTGGGACATCCTGGTAGATCCCTCGGAAGTCATCGAGTAAGCCCTTCAACTCCATGGACTGCAAGGGTGTCAGATGCTGCAATTAAAACTCAATTTTAGCCAAAATGTCACGATTACCCAACTTGACAGGCTGGTCCAGGCAGTAATCTTCAGGCACAACTTTATTGTCTGGCACTTGATCCTGGATTAGCCATGCCTCTGATTCTCTAATGTGATATGGCTTCAGCAGATTGGCATGAACCAGACACTCAATTCTCCTATGCTCAGGGGTTTCTACCACCAGATTTACTTCATTAATTTTTTTCTTAATCTTATAAGGATCAAAATAACTTGACTGCATGGAGTTTTTCGCCAGAGGTAGGAAGAGTAGCACTAGTTCTCCAGGACTGAAGGTCCGTTCTACTGCCTGTCAAAATTTTCATTCATTGTAGCGTGAGCATATTTTAAATTTTTCTGTACAAACTTATGAACATGATTTAATCTAGTCTTGAATCTCTATGTATTTAAGTAGTGGCATACTTTCCCCTTCTGTCAACCAACTTTCTTTCAACATTTGGAGTGGTCCTCTGACTTCGTGTTCAAATGTAAGTTGAAAAGGGGAATAACCCAAGGACTCCTGTTTACTCTCGTAGAAGGCAATGAGCATAAAGTGAACACCTTCATCCCAGTCTTTATCCTCGTTCATACAATATTTCTTTAACATTCCTTTGGGCGCTTGATGGAACCTCTCTAAAACACCTTGTGATTCAGGGTGGTAGGCCGTGGAAGATATGGTTTCACTTTTTGCAAACTAATCACCTGTTGAAACGGACCGGATGTGAAATTGGATCCCTGGTCAGATTGAATGCTACCAGGAATTCCGTACTGGGTGAAGAACTTAATGAGAGCTTTAATAATGATCTTTGCAGAAATATTTCTTACAGGAACAGCTTCAGGATATCAGGTTGTTACACACATTATAGTGAAGATATAGATTCCAGCTTTTGTTTTAGGGAGAGGCCTGACACAGTCGATAATTATGTGAATAAAAGGTTCATTAACAACAGGAATTGGTTTTAGGGCTGTAGGGGGAATAACATTATGTATTAGGTTTACCCACCATCTGACAAGTGTGACATGTTCGACAGAAATTTGACATCCTTTCTTATCCCAGGCCAGAAGAAATGCCTCAGTAGCTTATTATACGTCTTATTTACACCTAAATGACCTCCAGGAAAATCATGTGCAATACTGAGTACATCATGCCTATATGAAGTAGGAATCGCTATCTGGTGGACTAGGGTACTTCTGTCATCTGCAGGAGTACCAATGGGCCTGTACGTCCTCATGAGTAGATCATTATTTAAATGACATGTTCCACCTGGTGCCTCTTTTTCATCAACAGCAAGACTAGATAGTGAACAAGTTATTTATCTTCCCGTTGAGCTTTTGAGATTATTTCGTGTTAAGGGAATACAGGAGTATTTTGAATTTCTTTCATTGGAAGGGTCTCTAACCTCAAGCAATTTACTAATACCCAATCCACTGTTATCTGAATCACTGACACAGTTCACGTCAACTCCTCAAGAGTGGAACTTGCCCATCACGTGATCTGACCACGTCACCTCATAGCTAGTGGAAAATTACAGGGGGTGATATGATTATACAACATCTATGTACTTCCCCATATTTATATAAAGGCTTAGGGGCTAATACACGCCTCTGGGACAAAGTTATAAGATTGAAGGATCGCATCTCTAAGTTTAATGTAATCTTGGCAAGTCTCTTTAAGCAAACTAGTGAAGAATTTTTGTAGCTTTCCCTACAAATACTGTTTGAACCATGAATGGCCAACCCTCTATAGGCCATTGCAGACACTCCGCAATCTTCTCAAATTGTATAAAGAACTCATGAGGAACTCTCTCATCGAAAGTAGGAACTTGTCTAGACTGACTGCTAACATCAAATTATTCTTCTCCCCTTTTCTCAACTGTAGTTCTAATTCTAGTTTCCTCAATTCATGTTCTCTTTGTCCCTGGGCTTCCTCTTATCTCCGTTTGTTTCAAAATAACCAAGGTCGACACACCACTATCCCCATAACTTACACCCAATAGTGTTAATGTAGACGAAGAGAGAACACCTTTTACTACTACTGTAGGTATTGTTACGCCGTCTCTTAATTTACTTAATATCCAGGTTCTAGGCGTAACCAAACAAAAAAAGTGAAGTAAATTAAAAAGGAATAAAAATTAATAAAGTAAACCTTTAAGAATTTATAATTAATTAAATATTAACACAATAAAGAGCCTCGTAGACTGTCACAACAAATTGATTCACCATCGAAACTTTTAAGACAAATGATACTAAACATCGAAACATCAAAAGAATAAAAATAAAGCATTGGATTACGTTAACACTGCATAAACATATAAAAACTAACACCGAAATTACCTAAAGTGAAACAACACTGAATTACTTAAATGTAACTAAGCCAATACTGATGGACACAAACAGAGACATAAATAGGTACTCACATAGATATACCACATTGGTGGCGACAGGAACAACACAAATAAATTAAGTATAAGTAACAGGTGACGAGTGTCACTCAAAGAATGTGAACTGTATGACAAGAGGACTGAACTAACTCCGTCAGTTGGTGGGTCCTATATATAAGGTCGGCTCCCGCCACGCGACCCGCCGGTGGGTCGTTTAACGATGCAGATGGTCGTTAGAGAACAAAGAATACTGGTTACAATACAAAATGGGTTTGAACAAATAATAACAGTTAAAACCTTAACAGCACAGGGTTAAGGTGACTAGATTATATAATAGTAAATACAACACATCATTACAGGAATAATATGGAACATGGGAGCATGTTATATAAAAAAAAATAGAAAAATACGACACGGTCATAACAGTATTCAATAACAAAACTTCGAACAAGGTTGCTGAAGATTTGACCTCCAGAGCATAATATACAGCAATAGAAAACCAATCATTCTTTTTCAGCTCACTCTTTTGTAACTTATCCAGTGAAGGTTCGTCAACAAACTCAGCTAATCCAAATTCCATATTGAACTTATATACTCAAGTGTATAATCAATAAAATCGGTAATAAATAAAATTCATAACAAAGAGAAGGAGTGGTGGGATAAAAGCTTTGGAATCACTAGTAATGTGAGAGGGAATGTGAATAATATTCAAATGAACAAGAACAAGAACAAAATCGGTCAATTTCATTAGCAATAGATAATCTAAATAAGTAGAGCGAGCTGAACCACTAACTTACGGATAGATAACGCAAGCAACAAGTGATAAAACAAGTGGATAATGAAAACGTAAGGGAACAATCAAAACAAGTGGGTAAGCAGATCAAGGGCAGGCTCCCGTATGTTATGGGACATAATTGTCCCATAACATGAAAACACAGGGGAAGATAAACGGGAATATTGATAATACACTAGAAACTGCTATAATATATTAAGTGGTAAACATATTTACACTATGTACACAGAAAGGTGAAAATGAAAGTACACCAACTACAACTGGTTGCACGCGAGGTCAAGTCAAACCCAAAGGCGTTTTACCGCTATGCAAAGTCGAAATTGAAAACGCGAGTAGGAGTATCAGACTTGAGGCTTGAAGATGGTAGTTACGCAGATTCTGACCAGGATAAAGCTGAGGCATTGAACAGCTTCTTTTCCTCAGTGTTCACAAGAGAGGATGCAACTAACCTTCCTGCGTTTGAGGACAGACGGTTCGACACAGCACTGACCCACATTGTGTTCACAGAAGAGGGTATTAGAAATAAAATGTCCAGGCTAAAGGTCCATAAGAGTCCTGGACCTGACATGGTGCATCCTAGAGTGCTAAGGGAGCTGTGCAACGAGCTTGCAGAGCCCCTGAAGATTCTGTTTTGTAAATGCCTGGATGAACAAATGGTCCCCAGTGAATGGAAAGTGGCTTTTGTGAGTCCTATCTTCAAGAAGGTCGATCGTCACTCCACGAACAACTATAGACCGGTGAGCCTGACCAGCATAATATGTAAAGTACTTGAGAGTATTATCAGAGATGCAGCGATGGAACATCTACTACGAAACAACCTTGTAAAAGATTGCCAACACGGTTTTATGCCGGGGCGTTCTTGCTTGACACAATTGCTCAAGGTATTGGATATTTGGACCCATATTCTAGAACGGGGTGGTAATATCGACAATATTTACCTAGATTTTGCCAAGGCTTTCGACAGTGTACCCCACGAAAGGCTGAAAATCAAACTGGAAGGGTACGGAATTCGGGGAAATGTCCTAGCGTGGATAGAAGACTTTCTACATGACCGCAAGCAATGTGTGGTGATTAATGGCACGAAATCGTCATCTGTACCTGTAACAAGTGGGGTACCGCAGGGTAGTGTATTGGGCCCGCTGTTGTTTGTTTGTTTCATAAATGATATGCCTGACGTTGTACACTCCTCCATACAAATGTTTGCCGATGACGCCAAGTTATTTCGGGAAATTAAGAACCAAGCGGACTGTGAAGAGCTGCAGAAGGACCTCTGTGGGCTCCAGGAATGGTCGAAGGAATGGCTGCTGAGATTCAATGTCACGAAGTGGAAGAGGATGCACCTGGGGCGTACCAACGGTAAGGAGGCGTACCATATGTCCCAACGGGATGAAGAAAATGTACTAGTTGAGACTGTGTGTGAGAAGGACCTAGGTGTGTATGTTGACAATGAGCTGAAGTTCTCGGGCCATTGTGAGAAGAAGGTAAATCAGGCAAATAAATTATTGGGTCTTATAAGAAGGTCGTTCAGATATCTAGACGGTCCGTCCCTCGTGACGCTCTTCAGGAGTGAAGTGCTTCCCCATCTGGAGTACTGTCACCCCATCTGGTCCCCGAGATATGCTAGGGACTGTCAGTTGGTTGAAAATGTTCAAAGGAGGGCCACCAAACTGGTGCCTGCACTTCGGCACCTCAGCTACCCTGAGAGATTGGAGCGCCTGAACTTGCCTAGCTTATACTACAGACGGGCAAGGGGGGGGACCTAGTTGAGGTTTATAAGCAGCTCAGGAGGCACTACTCAGTTGAGTGTCCTTACTTGGAGCTGGCGGACGCTCGCCCCACAAGGGGTCACAGCTCAAGATTGAAGAAGCCGCAAGTCCAGAAAACCGTGAGGGCAAACTTTTTCGGAGTGAGGGTTGTAAACTCTTGGAACAATCTACCAGAGAGTGTTGTGACGGCACCGAGTGTGAGCTCTTTCAAGAGAAGACTTGACCAACACTGGAGCGGGTTCAGGTACATTCAGGAGCCGGTGCATGCCCAGTATTTGCCAACAGTGCGTGACAGAGACGTGACCGATCGCCCGGGCGGCTAGCGAGCCGACCTTTTGGTGAAGAATATAAAGGAAAAGAGACGTGACCGATCGCCCAAGCGGCTAACAAGCCGATCAGTGGCGAAGAGGATAAAAGTAAAACTAACACCAGGGACAAAAAGACAAGAACCTCCAACTAGCACATGGTATAAGTGTTACCTACCACAATATACATTATAATTATAATCCTAATCCATATACACAAAGTAAACTTAGCTGTGAGGTGACCACTCAGTTGCACAAACACAAAACCCTCAGAGACACCGGATACACATACACAGCTCAGGTCAGAGCCGGCCACCACTTCAGGAAGCCCGGGGAGTGTGAGCGAGTCACATCTACCAGTTGGCCTACCAATTAACCTCACAGAGTTGCCAGGTTGTTTATTACACTAAAAGGATGTAAACATTGACATGAGTACATAATTTACAATACAACAATATACTATATAACCTACAACAATACATATCACAACCAAACATAATACAAACATAACACATGTAAGATGAAAAAGAATAACAAGTATATAATGAAAAACTCGTTCCTTGAACGAGCTGACTACCTAGTTCCCATCAAACTTTGAATGTTAGATTTATGGTGACTGGGGTTAATAGGAATATCAGTCATCTGATTCATAGCAATCCTAGCATTTCAAAAAGTGGTATGAATAAACTGCAGTTGTCTGAAAGTTGGAAGCCATTGAGTCTGTCATTGCATGGTGTATGCACAACCTGTACTTCAATTGTTCAGGCTCAGTTACAAAGTGGAATTCGGGATAATCACTCTCATTACCAGCTACTGAACATTATAATTAGATTTTCACAGGAAAAGCAGCTAGAACAGAAGAGGCTGACTATTCTCTTCAAGGTACAGTACTATGTAGAATTATGGTGATCTAATTTACCTCTGTTTTTCAAGTGTTAATGTTTGGTAGCAACTGACTGAGAGGGCAGCGGGTGTGGAGATTATGAAGTTCTGCTTTTCATTTTGTACACATTTCACAATATGCAGCCCAGTACTGTTTATTAGTATAAATACAGTAGTTTAGTGACACATGATAGCTTGGGTTGTGGGGGAAGTGCTCTATGCTGATAGTGTATTCATGATGTGGTCTGGAAGGAGTGCTGGAACACTCATCATTGTGCAATTGATTCCTGCCTGGGGATCTGGTCAGACCTGTAGCTTTGTAACATCTTCTCTAAGGGATTAGTGTACTTGACTATATTCTTAGTTCTTTGGAACGGATGATCCCTTGGGGAGGAAGTTGGCTGATAACTGCCCCCCCCCCCCCCTCAAAAAATATATAAAAATAAAACAAATGTCAAGTTCTTAGGACAAGTAATTAAACATATGTATTTTTTGACTGTACTGTAGATCCTTAACGAGTATGTCCTATTGTATCGATATTAAAATGTTAAACAAAATCAAAATCTTCAAAACTACAGTTGGATGAAAAAAAATCTTATCGAAATTGGAATTTAAAGGTGTTTAACTAGTACTGTACATCATTAATAAAAAAAGTCAGAAAAATCATAGGTAGTAAATAATAAATACTGTAATGGCAAAACTAAACATTTTCAAGTGCATTTGGACAAGTAATTACATTTCTTTTTACTACAGATCCTTAAGTATGTAATAAAGTTATTAATTACAATACTCCCTCAACAATACAACAATAAAAATATATGAGGGAGAACTCACAGTATTTTGTGGGTATGTGTGACGTCACAAAGAAAACATGGCGCCTGTTTCTTTTTTAATATTATTGTACTGTACAAATAGAGCTATACAGGTTTTTAGGTCAAATTATAAACATATTATACAGACGGTAGAAAGTCCTGAAAAACAGTACACGTACAGTAGTTTATTTTCAAATGAAATATATTAATAAATTGGATGTGAATGAATCAATGGTACACAAAGTGAATCGGGGTTTACATGTTTTTGTCGGGAGTTTGTTATGTATGCATTCACTTTAGCCAACCTTGAGCACGTTCAGAATTCCCGACAATCATCCTCGTGGTCATTGTATCTTCCCTTCATTATGATGTGGTTAATGAAGCTGCTTCATTATAATAATCATCACAAGTGTAGTGCACCCATTTCACCATCATCGTCATCACCACCAGGTTAGTGTACACACATACCTCTGGTTTCCTTCATCAGTTCTGGCTGCTTTACGACATTATGTATTCGGGAACTTTACCATTTCTGATGAGTGGTATGCAAACGATGTTGAAACAGCCGTTGGTTCATTTAATAATGTAAATTCAGGCCTTATTTTTTTCTCGCCCTGGCTGATCCGGTCACTTAACAACCCGCTCCAGTGTGTTTTTGATTTCCTGAAGACGAACGCTGGGTTTTGTCTGGCAGCAATTTTCTAAGTAGAATTTCTGTAAAACTGAGAACTTTTTCTTCGTCTTCAGGTTTTAAGACTCTATTCTCCTGCACTGTTGAGGAATCATGGAAAGAGCGACTTATTATTGTGTTATTTTTCTTCACTTAAACATATGTTTAAAAGAAACTTTTGAAATGTGGCACACCGGGACCCTGGTGTGTGGTACAGCGGGACCCTGGTGTGTGGTACAGCTAGACCCTGGTGTGTGGTACAGCGGGACTCTGGTGTGTGGTACAGCGGGACTCTGGTGTGTGGTACAGCGGGACCCTGGTGTGTGGTACAGCTAGACCCTGGTGGGTGGTACAGCGGGACCCTGGTGTGTGGTACAGCGGGACTCTGGTGTGTGGTACAGCGGGACCCTGGTGTGTGGTACAGCTAGACCCTGGTGGGTGGTACAGCGGGACCCTGGTGTGTGGTACAGCGGGACTCTGGTGTGTGGTACAGCGGGACCCTGGTGTGTGGTACAGCGGGACCCTGGTGTGTGGTACAGCGGGACTCTGGTGTGTGGTACAGCGGGACCCTGGTGTGTGGTACAGCTAGACCCTGGTGTGTGGTACAGCGGGACCCTGGTGTGTGGTACAGCGGGACCCTGGTGTGTGGTACAGCTAGACCCTGGTGTGTGGTACAGCGGGACCCTGGTGTGTGGTACAGCTAGACCCTGGTGTGTGGTACAGCGGGACTCTGGTGTGTGGTACAGCGGGACTCTGGTGTGTGGTACAGCGGGACCCTGGTGTGTGGTACAGCTAGACCCTGGTGGGTGGTACAGCGGGACCCTGGTGTGTGGTACAGCGGGACTCTGGTGTGTGGTACAGCGGGACCCTGGTGTGTGGTACAGCGGGACCCTGGTGTGTGGTACAGCGGGACTCTGGTGTGTGGTACAGCGGGACCCTGGTGTGTGGTACAGCGGGACCCTGGTGTGTGGTACAGCTAGACCCTGGTGTGTGGTACAGCGGGACCCTGGTGTGTGGTACAGCGGGACCCTGGTGTGTGGTACAGCTAGACCCTGGTGTGTGGTACAGCGGGACCCTGGTGTGTGGTACAGCGGGACCCTGGTGTGTGGTACAACGGGACCCTGGTGTGTGGTACAGCGGGACCCTGGTGTGTGGTACAGCGGGACCCTGGTGTGTGGTACAGCGGAACCCTAGTGTGTGGTACAGCGGAACCCTGGTGTGTGGTACAGCGGAACCCTGGTGTGTGGTACAGCGGGACTCTGGTGTGTGGTACAGCGGGACCCTGGTGTGTGGTACAGCGAAACCCTAGTGTGTGGTGCAGTGTAGTGGAACCCTGGTATTTGGCGCAGTAGAATTCTGGTAAGTGGTATTGTACAAAAGTTGATCCATAACCTGTAATGATTATTTTTCCTTCTTTGTGACCGAATCATAATCAATATCTTTCATCTTTCAGTTGTTTTGTTTTGTTTTGCTTCTGCCCCCTGTTGTTTGCTCTGTGATCACTCCCGACACCTACGGATCACCTAACGCAAGAATTATTGAAGTCGACATGGTGAGATTTGGACTGTACAGGCGGCCGGCGAAAAAGTTATTGATGAAAATGGTGATTGTTATTGTGGAGAGGTGTCCGAATAATGTATGGAAGTAAATAAAATGGTAAAATAATGAGTGTAAAGGGAGAATAAGTGCCATAAAGTGCAGCAAATGTTTCCAGAGCTTTCAGTGTATTTTTCGACGGTGTCTGTTTAAGTGTTTCTATGTGCTTCCAAGTCTTTCTTTTTGGTCAATATTGGGTATTATTTTGGTGTGTAAAATAACTTTTCAAGATTTTTTGTTGGTCTTGTATTTTGGTGATCACCAGTATATATCCTCTCTACGGCATCCCTAGTTACAGTCCATCAATTTACTTGTCACTAAATGATTCACCCAGAATTTTTCTAAGACCCAAATTTAATTCAATTGTACAGGCATTCTCCTACGGCCTCACCCCTGAAGATGTGAATTACACGAAAGTACTTGGGAACTTCGAGTTTCATTTTTTCCTATGTAGTTATCAGCATATATATGTATTTACATATACAAATAATCACTGTAGGTGCGCATATTCCATGTATAGGAAGAGAAAAAATACAGCTAACTTGTATTTCAAGGCGTAACTTGCTGTGTGTGTGTGTGTGTGTGTGCAGGAGTGACTGTACACACACCAAGGAGGACACCTAATTGTTATTGATTTATTTGTTTGGCCATCCCTCCTCCACACACTTTTGTTTGCTGCACCAACAGCCTCTCTGAGCCTTCACACAAACACTGTCTTTCTGTAAATGTTAGAAGTCTTTTCTCGTTGTCATTGTTTTAGGGATGAGCAAACTGTCATGCCTGTTTCTTCTTATGCCTATTCTCAGAGCAGATATCGATGCCAAGTGACGTTAAAAATAAGGGTTATCTCAATACATGCAACAAAATAATAATAATATTTTCCCCTTATGTTCTTGTTTTATGAAGCAAACCCATCAGTAAAATTATCGTGACCTTTGCTGTACTTTACATTCTGGAGCACAGGATGAAGTGTTTTGATATGTGCCCTGGGTGTGATAGTGTGCCTGCTTTCTTTATGTTGGACATATAAGTTGTCTTCCGATAGCAGTAGCGGTGGAGAAGGGATTTTCCTCGATAGAAAATCTAGTTCCCCGTTGAGAAGTGAGTGAGGGTGACCTACCCGAGAACTGTCCATGGTGATGCCAGCTGCTTCATAGCGGGAAATCCACCTTATTAATGAGGATTCGTGCACCCCAGTTCGCCGTGCCACCACTGTTGTTTATACGGTTATTGTGGAGGGTGGCGATGAGGGATGTACAGTAGGGGTCAAAAGTTCGCTCCCGCCCAAAATGAAGCAGTATCGACCCCAAATGAGATGAAACAGTCAGGGTAAGTCAGTCCGGAGACTCATTCCCGTGACTCAGTTTCACCACGGGGAGCGAACTTTTGTCTCCGCCTTTACCACTTCGGTTTACATTGCGTAATGAATTAGTCGAGTCCACGATTTTTTTTGCCTGTAACAACCCAACCGATAATTCTGTGACTGTACGTAGACTCGCCACAAAAAGTTCTCGAACAGCTGGACACGACAGATTTCAGAATGAGCACAATGGCTCGTGTCATCTCAGAGTGGTTGGTATGCCTGGTTGTAAAGTGATTCAATATTTCGTAATAATATCTGTTGCTCGTCTTTGTAGTATTTATAAATGAAAATAGTTAATTGAATTTTCAATAAAACTTTCACAGAGAGCAATGTTCATATTTCTCGTTCGTTTGTTATTGCATGACCCTTAGAGCGCTCGAGAACTTTTTGTGGTTCTCATTCAAATTTTCATCGGACCTATGGGTCGTATGTATATTTTTGATCGGTGAACTTGTTGATACGGATCATAGATACTACAATAAGCAAAGGCCAAGGAGACGAGCGCCGCTTGACAAGGCAAAGGTCAAAGAGACGGGCACCATGGCAACCGTAAAGGAGACGGGCACTACATCAAAGATAAAGGGGACGGGCACCACCTGGCAAAGGTAAAAGAGACATCCTGTGGTCCGTGGTTGATGGTAATACCAAAATGCACAACCTTATCACCCATGTTATATGAGTGTAAAGCTTCTCCTCTACATGTTGCTCTGGTCCTGGCAGAAACACCCCAGATATAGTTATCACAAACACACTAGCTCTTCAATTTCAACACTACATTTCACCAGGCCCCCGTCAGACTCAGATCACATACCCACCACACTACAACTCTCCAACAACCCCATCCTGATCCCAACACCTGCATCATAATATCAACACCAAGACGCAGACTGGGACACTTTCAAATCCACATTAGCCGAACAACACACACACTTAACCTCGAAGACCAACCAACAAGGAAAAAAGAGGAAACATGGACACAACTCTTTAACGTAATGACAAACGCAGCAGACGCACACACATACCAAAGCGCTCTCACAACTTCGTACCAGTACAAAGAGACATCACCACACTAAGAAGACACGTTATCCTTAACCTCAGTTACGACCACGACGTGCACTGAGCAGGCCTCGTAGAAGCCGTTCAGGAGCACAGGACACATAACCCCCCAAAAATTCTGACAAAGAATTGCCAAACTCAGGGGGACAGCCCAGCCCCCCTTCGATTTTCTGCTAGTTAACGGCAGACGGATCAGAGAGCCAGCTGAAGAAGCATATACATTAAAACAACACTGGGAACACATCTTGCACCCACACCCCCAACCCAACACAGGACCATCCTAAACCACATAAACAACATCACCGCACAAACACTACACGACAGAATCACACCAGAAAACACTATAGACAACACCACTCTCACACAAGAACACATCCTCACTGTACCATTCACCCTAATAGAAGTCAAACAAGCACTCGACGAACAAAGAAGAAAACACCAGGCGAAAGCAACACAAGACACCAAATCCTTAAACACTTACCCCCAGAAACAGTCACAGCCATCACGTGCCTCTACAACACTAAACTTGTTACAGGATACTTTCCCACCACACAGACCCACAAAACTATAGACCCACCAGCCTCCTAGAGGTCTTGTGCAAGACGTTTGAAAAATTATACAACGAACGCCTCAAGCACCACTTTGAAGACGAAGAACTGCTTTCACACAAACAGTTTGGATTCAGGGCACAACACTCCACACAGGACGCACTGAACTTAATTACAAACTACCTCCACATGAACAAGGGACCATACAAAACAGCATTCACCGCCAAAGACTTACTTACAATTTCGTTCAAGATTCTCCGAACACTGCTGGCAACTCAAGGCCGTTTGTTTACGAAAGTACGTAGTAAGAATTATGAATAAATGTAAAAGTGTTCGGTGGTTGGTTACTTAGTTCCCCGTTGCTTAATTTAATGGTAGGGCTTTGTTGTTTCGTATTATATTATACTACGTACTATAGTAAACAAACGGCCTTGAGTTGCCAGCTGTCTCCAGCAGTGTTCGGAGAATCTTGAATGAGACTTACAAAAAACTTTCGACACAGTCTAGCACGACGGACTAAATTACAATATACTGTATGCTCAAACTTCAGCCTCCCCCAAAAATCACAATAACTCCCAAGCAACTTCCTAACAGATATACAAATGAGAATTAAATTCAAACACGAAAACTCAGACTACTTCCGACTGAATGCAGGAGTTCTACAAAGCTCAGTCCTCTCCCCAACACTATACATACTTTACACCAATGACCTGCCTGACCCCATGCATACCGACTTGTACGCCGACGACATAACACAACTAGTCAGACACGGAACCACTAGATTACCTTACAAAAAAGAAAAAAAAACCCACGGAGAGTTCACAAAGTGGGAACTCAAATGGCGTATGCAAACAAATTCCAATAAATCATAAATCACCTACTTTGGCATAAAAAGACATCAACCTCGCCACATATATCTGGACCCATACACCAACAACCCAACACCCATACTAATAACACAGACAAACAGAGTACATCCGACCACACCCTCACCATGAAACACCACATCATCATGAAGACAGCAACAGCACACACACAAAAAAACACTCACAGGCATACAAAGCATTAATACGCCCCATTACCATACACACCCAACGAACTCTAGTTAGCAGCACCAACCAACATCAAGAAACTACAAGTCATGCAAAATAAATCACTGAGGTTCATACACAACACACACACACACTGGACATCCTTCACTACAAACGAACACCTACATGAACACAGCAACAATCCACCACTCAACATCTACTGGAGACTATTAGGTGACAAACATATATTAAACCTCCTAACAACACACCCACGATAGCAGGAATACTTTGACGACATCATAATTTACCCACAGATACAGAAACAGTAACCCCTCCATATTAAACAGACCCAATACACCGTGCCCACCCACTGTGTACTAAAACACGTAATCAACACTCCTGCACCTGGGCGGCCTGAGAACAATCTAGGTACACCACATCAAGCCGCTCTGAGTTCAGGTATATTCTCCTCTCACCACTCCACTCAAACTCTGATGGTGTAATAACAATATCATAATAGATGGGTTTATTTGAGGGTCGATTATTTCTAAGCAAATAGAGAACGGTAAATTTTCAGTTTCAGCCCCTACTGTTCTATCATAAATTCTTGTTTTTCTCATGGTATTTGGTGTGATTCATTCAAATTTGACCTTCATTTCCTCTCGCAAATGAGTCGTTTTTGGAGTTATCAACCCCCCGTAGAACCTGACTTAACCAGCCAATAATTGAGGCGTATGTACTGTATTTGTCTTTGGTTTTATGTTTCATTATTTTCAAATAGATAATTAATGAAGTGAATACTGTATCTAATTACATAAATTGTTCCGACGCCAGATGTATTTTCTCACAATAATAATAATAATAATAATAATAATAATAATAATAATAATAATAATAATAATAAACATACAAACTCTGCATTATTAACAAAACTAATCACTAAAATAAAAACTTTTTACCCTGGTTTCCTAAATCCGTGTGTTGACGAGTACTCACTGTACAGTATATTGCGAGTTTGAACAAAATCAAAATTTTCAGGATATTGACCAGAATGGTATTTTTGGCGAAAATATTTTCATGAAATTTAAAATAAATGTCTATGTCCAGAATACAGTACAGGCAATAAATAAATCAAGATGGAAAAATTACAATAGGAAGGTGATAGGATTGTAAAATTGACTTAATTATTTCTATAGTCATTAGGGCAGTAAATATATAATAGAAAACAATAACGCCTCTGTAGTGCATGATTGGCTAAATGTTCTGTTCATTAGTGAAAGAACCCAATGGTAGAGTATTCCTTAAAGAACTGCGGGAGTCTTACATCTCTGTATAAATTCATCAGTGTATAACAGTTTCACATACATACACACACACACACACACACACACTCTTTTATTGACACCAAGGGATAAAGGAGACCAAATGTTGTTTCTTTAATATTTATTCAAAAATTTCACTCATAACACATAACACTTAGTACATAATCTTTGTCCATGTAAGCTTTAAACAGATGTTAAGAGTTAACTATTTTCAGAAAGAAAAATATACATTAATCTATTAGAACAACATCCTATATTTATTTTCATACAAAAACTCGCTAAAAATCCATGTGATAATATGGATATATGTTGTTATGATTCTTGTATTATACAAGCTGTAGTATAATAATGGAACAAAATGAATGTATTTCTGAGACTTTGCTCCTTTTTTATACATGGTAGATATTGCCAAGTCCATCACCATACTGTGATGTGCAGCGTCAACTTTTTCACTGAGAAACTTTATATATATATATATATATATATATATATATATATATATATATATATATATATATATATATATATATATATATATATATATATTCATTCACAAATAACAAAATTCATTCGCAAAACACACACAATCACGCCCAGTATACCACAGTCACATACACATTTCCACACACACACACGGACAGTCATTAGTTGTAAAGTGTTCGATATGATAATCTATATCCTCCAGCACGTCACGTCAACAACAACAAACGCCTCCCGTCGCCGATTGGTTCAATAAATTCCTTCCCTTTTCATGACATTGTCTCTGATAATCCCCACACCAAGCCTTCTCACAGAGATTTGCCCACCGATATTGCCTGGGCGCAGATTCTCTCAGGTTCGTATATAATATTTTTACCTTAACATATCTCATTGGCTCTCTTAATTGTCTCACAAAGATGGAAGTCAAAATTGCACTGAGACTCTACTGGAATTAGATACATTCTTTCTTCACCAGATGCGGGAAAATGAATTTGTGAATCAGTGGGAGTCAGGGATCAGGTTAGTTGTGTTCGGGGGGGGGGGGGGGGGGGGGGGTGAAGCGTCGCGGGGTAAAACAACGGCAGCGGAGTGACGACTTGGGGTTGAGTTGAGGTGTTTACAGGTCACCGCTATCAGGGGTGTTCGGCCGCCGTCACCGTCAGGAGGACCCGTCAGATGGTGTTTATCTTCTGAGATTTGAGAGATCACAAAGTTACCATTTTATATATATATATATATATATATATATATATATATATATATATATATACACACACACACACACATATATATATATATATATATATATATATATATATATATATATATATATATATATATATATATATATATATATATATATATATATATAGTCATTCTGGAGAGACAATGAAAATAACGCCTTTAACTAAGAAGAATCGACATAGCTGAGGCGTCTAGCCACACACCCGTAAATTACCCAAAATGTACTTGTGTACAGTACGCATCCCTCTGTGATATACTGTTATTCTCACCACCACACACACCAGAGCACCCGAGTAGAACCTGTACTTCAGAACAGTATGATCTAATACCAGGATTCTTAAATGTTTTATCGCGGTGCACAGGTTGTGCCTCTCTCACACACACACACACACACACACACCACACACACACACACACCACATGTATATTTATATATATATTCTCTATTTGATATAATCTAAAAAATTCTCAGGTTGGCAAGCTTATGAGTAATATTTGAATATCGTCTTAGATTGTTTCTTTTACTGTGTTCAGGCCTTGAATACCTCTCAGAGGATTACAATACCATAAGATTAGTTACAGTGGCGGGCCTAAAAAAGATGTATTGGGGGCTGATGGGGAGGAGGTGTTCTCGTCATAAAAAATAACACTTAACACGTAAACCACAATGCGGATGTTTAAGGTTCTGTGAGTAGTAATTGTTTAAGAGAATAGACAGTCATTACATGAGTCTTACTTAATGCCCTATATAATACAATGGGTCAATGGTGGGCTAAAACTCTTTCAGCCTCCCTGGATCCACCACTGCGTTGGTTAGTTATATTAACAGCCAAAACTTTTCGCTGCGATTGATGGGAAGATCGTTGAGTCCACCATGAAGCAGAAAAGCAGGAGGAAAAATAACAAATAGTCTAACGTATAAAAGTAATCACACAATTTAAACATATTTTGGCTCCCCCAAAAGGTAACAAGACACAGTTAATAGTTATGGAATGGTGGTGAACTGTAGAGTGGAAAGTAATGAAAACAGAAAGTTATTTAAAACATAACAAAATACTAACAGGCGAAATGTATGAAACCAAAATATACAAGAAAAGAAACGATAACTAACCTTACCGGCAGGTGTGAAAGGTGAAATTATTGTTGGTTGTGATACCTTGCGTCCTCAGTAAGCGCCACCTTGCGGCACAACTTAGCATATAAAAAACAACTACAACATACAATGTGTGACCATGTGGTGAGCAGGACACCAGAATTTTTACCACATACGCAATGCAGGAATCGCAAAACACACACAAAAAAAACAGAGTTAATTATTTCACAGTGCAACAGAGGTGTCCTCGGGGGGTGATAACCTCTTAGTGTTTATGTAAATCATTAAAACATCACTGGAAAGTGTCTCAATGTTACAGAGTTCCTGTTAACGTCACCAGGAGCTGCCTGACTGTAACTCTGTCCTCTTAACATCACCAGAAACCATTTGAAACTTGTTGGGTCTTCTTGACACATTGGGAAGTTTTGAATAGCCCTTAGCCCTTACTGACGCCATGGGAATCTCTAAGAGGTTCATGAAGCCTTCGTAAAAGCTTAAAAACCCCAAAGCTGCCGCTCTGCTCCTTCATGTTACTTTATAACTTTAATACAACTCTGTACATATGATATATAATGGCTACTAATAGTATATTTACAATATGAGACTGTCGAGGTGACAGACCTGAAATAGCTTTATCTACACCATACATAAACCTGTTAAGTCGTAGGATATGATTGAATAGGAGTTTATTTATATCTTTTTGTGGTCAAAGATTTTAAAATATGTACAGTCCTGATTCGAGTTATAACCGACCACAAAACATCTTTAAGCGTTGAAGTCACACACCACGACACCCATCACCACACACACACACACTCACTGCCTTGAACTCACACAACCAAAGATCACGCCAGCACCGGGAAAAACATCAACCACAAAATGCCAGGCTAGACACACACACACACACACACACACACACTTTTCTGTCAGATATGCCAACCCAAACAATCTGGCCTTCCATTAGCTGTATTTTTTCACTTCATAATAACTACATCAGGCAGGCATAAAATTTTCAGCATAATATCTCAGGCTAGGGTCAGTGTACCAAGGAAGAAGTGTGCCTTGAGTTGAGGAAGGCGTGGGGAGAATGTATCGTCGTTTAAGCAAGTATTAGTAGTTCGGTGTGGCTTGGTTTAAAGTAATTTGCGTTCAATACGAGGTCATGAATTAAATGAGGTTAGGTTAGGTTAGGTTAGGTAAAGTGGGATTTTTGGTTGATTGAAGCATGGATTGAGTGTGTATGTGTGTGGTACTTGGCTGTGTGGCTTTGGTTGAGTGCGTAACTGATTGAGCGTGCGTCGTGGATTTGGGTTAGACCGTTAGAGCGTGTCCAAGGTTTAGTATGATCAAGGGTCGTGTGTACGTTAACGGCTGAGTGTATATGCATCATGGGTTGAGTTTGTTATGTGCCTTTTTAAGTGTGGGTTATATAGGTTGAATGCACCATGGGTTGAGTGTGTCATGTGCTGTGTTAAATGTACGTCATGGGTTGAATACGTTGTCATTGTTTGTAAGAGGTGAGCTTAGTCCTCCCATGATGGTTGATATGCTATTGTTGTGCGGGAGCTGAGCCTCAACCACGTGACTGTTTCCTAACTGAGTAAAGGTTTAGTCATTATAATTTCTTTGCAGAAGTAACTAGTTATTGCCAACAAGTATTCTTATCAGCAGTATTATACAACTCGTGTTGCTACTATGTATTTTCTGACAGGTTAGCACAAGACAAGTAAATTATTATCCGCTTTTCTGAGAGTTCGGAAAAATGGGTATAACGTTTTTCCACGACTCTACACTATGGTACACAGTAGGCCTACCTATCCCACCATTATCTTCACTCAAAAAAAAAAAAAATGACAACCATGAGAGCGAGAAACAATGACTATTATCCCATGTTATGGAAACTCTAGCTAGGGTTATTCACAATTCGGAAACTTGAGTTATGCATCGGAAGTCCTCTTCATCACAAGAGCAAGTTGAAGTGGAGGGCAACGGCGCCGACCATCACCAGCTGCAGGGACACCCGCACCTCCCGACCTGCACCAAAGAAAACGAACACATTGAGTAGATTATCACCTGGACTAATACATATTACTGAACATGTATGATAAAAAAAAAAATCCTCTAACTATAGTCTTTCAAGGGAACTAATATATATATTTTGGAACAAATTTATAAAGGTAACGCCCACTTTTATCTTGATATATAATTTTGGGAGTTGTATGGCGTTCATGAGTAAATATCCATGACAGCTAAGTAGGGGATACAAAAATGAACACTTTACTCGAAGTGTGATGTCACCGATACAGGGCAGTCTAGAAGTTGAATACATAATTTAATGATACGTTTACCCCATTGGTATTTAACGATGGCTACAATACCAACTTTCTCAGTAAAATGAATTGGTCCTTTGAGTAAGACATCCATCAGAGTACGATGACTCCCTTGAATAAAATGTCTGATTTTCTCAATATTTGTTTTAGTCAGTTGAGTACGATGGTCTACTCCCGCGAGAAAGATGATATTATAAAGTTATGTCATCGTACTCATGAGGTTTTCATTGTACTCATGGGTTTAGTCAGCGTACTTATGGAGGTTGTCATCGTACTCAAGGGGTTAAGTCAGCGTACTCATGGGGTTAAGTCAGCGTACTTGGGTTAAGTCATCGTTTTCTAAGGGTTAAGTCATTGTACTCAAGGAATTAGTCAACGTACTCAAGGGGATAATTTAAAAATCCTTACAAGTACCTTTATTTGAATTTCCGGTTGCTTTAGATAAGTTAACCTTCACTCCTGGTACAGAATTGTTCCAATGTTGTGTTCGAGGAGCTTCTCTCACCAGAGGTCCCTCGTTAAACACATTACCAAGATAATGCTCTCATTAGTCCCGCCTCTTACTCACTCTCACTCTTTCTCTCCTTCTCTTCCACCCTTGCTTCGTCTGTTATTCTTCTTTTCATCCTCTTCTCTATACACCCTTTCCTGTTATCTTATTTTATCGTCTATTTACTGTTTATCGCCGTCCATATTCGTTTCTATCTATTACTTTCATTCATCGTCTCCATCCACGTTCATCCTTGTCGACCCCTTTCTCTTGTTCATCATCTCTGTCTATTACCACTATCTGTGTACATCATTAACGTCTAACAGAGTCTCTGATTACCAACGTCTCAGCCCGTCTCACACCGTCAATCATATTTGTCTGTCACTGTCCCCGTCCAACATCGTCCCTGTTTATCAATATCTACATCAAACACCATGGCTATCTATAACCGTCCTCTCTACCACCGTCCTGTCTACGACCGTCCTGTCTACCACCGTCCTGTCTATCACCGTCCTGTCTACCACCGTCCTGTCTATCACCGTCCTGTCTATCACCGTCCTGTCTACCACCGTCCTCTCTACCACCGTCCTGTCTATCACCGTCCTGGTTACCGCTATCGCTACACTTCTCACCGACAGGAGCGGCGTTGAAGATGGTGGTGAAGTAGTGCCCCCGCTCCTGTTCCTGTCGTCCCCTCTCATGCTGTCTATCTCCGTCCATCCTCCTTCCGTTCTCTTCTTCCCGTTCTCCTCCCATCTGGTCGACATTCTCCCTCTCTCCCAGGTCCTCCGCACGCAGGAGCTCGTTGTCCTCCTCGCCAAGCTCTCCCTGGGCATCCAGATTCAACTTGTCTCCTTCGCCTTTACCCGCCACACTGTTGGTTGTCTTGTAGTGGAAGTCTGAAACACATGATGGAGTTACGACACTGACGCGGCTGCCTGTTATTATATAGATAGTTGTAGCTGTCGACTGTGATCATGACCTGAGATATATATACTGTACACACACGTAAATGTATATCAAATATTATAAGATAATTTCATATCTGCTGGTTCTTTGTTCACATGTTGACCCTTTAACCTGTGCTGAGATGTCAAGTGTTAATATTATACCTCACGCTGGCTCATTCATGTGTGATGTTCAGTAACCACTTGAAATAATATCTCGATAATCTACAAGAGTTGCATTAGATGTGTTTTGTCAGTGTTGTGCCTCACCCCTTTTGTGTCATTCATGCATGGAGGGCTAGTAATAGTATCCAGTAAACACAATAATAGTTTAAATATAAGAAGCTGAGGAAACACTGATCAAATCACTGGCCACCACTTTCAACCGGCTGCTGCAGAGTGTGAGTGGTGCTTCCTGGAAGCAAGATAACGCTGTACGCTTCTACACGAGGCACGTTAACTATAATACTTTAACGTGTCCTCTCAAACAAAGTAACGCGTCGACACACACATGCGCGTGCACCCTACTTACTAGTTTGCGGGACACAGCCTAATACTGCCCATCAAGTGAACGTCATCTCTCTGTGGTAGCCGCTACCCGAGGAAGCATCACTTCTCATGATAACTCGACTTCTCTGATGAACGATACTCCACATGTGCACCTCGCCCCTCCTGTTACCGATGACTGTCATGAGGATGCCGGTCCTGGGGGGAGAACCTCCTCATGGGGGGTACCGCCCCTCATGGAACGTAACGGTGATATGCAGCGCCAGCCTTCATGAGCGTTTAATAAAGCCTGGCGATAAATCATATGCGAGGGGCCGGCGGAGGGAGCAGGACGAGTGGGTCTTCAGCTTATTAAAAGTACAGCCACTAAAGCTGCCAGCTTACGAGACAAACTTTCCCTCGAGTTACGACTGATTTTACGAAGACTACATTTAAGCCTGGAGTCTTAAATATTCGTAAACGTCAACCTTTACTCTCGCTGAAAAATATGAAAACGCACTTAACTGGCTCAGTTAAGTTACGGAACTGCAACGGTGATCAAAATAGCGATGGAATTGTAACGAAATTCTACTGTAATTGCTTATATTACCTTATGAATATTCCTGTTTACGGGAAAATCAACACAGAAATCTTCGAGAATACAGGTCCTGGATATATTTGGTGCTACTCCTCATCAATGTTAACCATCTGGTCTCAACTGTTGCTTATTGATCGCCCCTGACCAGAAATTCTGATGCAGTGGATAAACCTATTTTGAGAGGCTACATTAATCATTTTCAGTTGGTTATCTTATTGCACGTGAACTTTAGATAACAGCAGCACCATCGGACCCACTGACAGGAGGAACGTGGGGGAACCAGTTGTTTCCACTCGAGGAACAACGTGCAACTGTTGGTGACTTAAATGAGACAGATGGCGTGTTTTTACAACCGTGTCACCAGCAGCACTGGAGGTTCGTAGACCATGTTTTAAGCCCCTGACTATCCCCTCACCACGTCCAAATGGTTTACAACTTCACAGATTCACAGAATGTCCTTTCAAAGATTGAAACCTCCAACAACTAAGACCTCCAGATTCAACCTCCCATCACTAGTACGTCTCTTCAAATACCGAACCGCCCTACTATGTCCCAGCCCAATGGTTCTCCCTATAATAATTTCTCAGGTACAGGATGATCGTGGACTCAAACACCTTTCCATAATGTCCCACAGGTCACAAATGTTCCCGCCCTCCCTCCTTCCTAAGAACGTTTCTTAATACACACACAAAAAAATATCGGGTCAAGTCTTTAAGATACAAAATGTTCCACAACATTATTTATCTACACTCTTCCACCCTCTACATTACTTGGCTCGTCTGTTAACGTAGGAAGTCTTCGGAGCGACTCTCAGCTCAGGGACACGTTACCCGCACGTCTTCCAACATCCTGAGTGCTTCTTCTCTTGTATGTTCTTAGTCCCAGCACCTTAATGTAATTTAGCGACATCTTATCTACTCTGTAATTTCTATTTGCATATTTTCATCACAAATCTTAAATTTCACCCGATGCGTCCTCCTGCCCTGTGTGTGTGTGTGTGTGTGTGTGTGTGTGTGTGTGTGTGTGTGTGTGTGTGTGTGTGCGTGTGTGTGTGTGTGTGTGTGTGTGTGTGTGTGTGTGTGTGTGTGTGTGTGTTTAAGATTTTTTTAACAAAACATAAACCTCAGACACATACACAAAAAAGTATTTATTTACATATAAATTAGCAAGAGTCCCAGGGGAAGTATGGGCCACAATACAGACACTTAAGATTCCTGTGATGTATGACTTTATGTAGAGTTTAGCGATAACAATTTGACCTGACCTGACCTGACCTGACTAGTAGTGTTATTTACCTTTGAAGAGTTTGTCCAGATAAGACGGAGGGTTGGTGGGTGCTGGCGTCGGTGGCTCCGTCTCTGTAATGTATAGACGGACATGTGAGAGGGGAATATGGCGTACGTACACACACACACACACACACACACATATATGAAGGTACCATTTCATACATACAGAAAAATAATGTGAAATTACTGATATAAAATTAAGAAAAAAAAATAAACAGAAAGAAAAATGAAAGATACAGAATGCGAGTGAAATAAACAAGGAAATATTAAGTTACGAAGCAAAAGAGAGAGAGAAAAATACGTAAGAGGAGGAGAGTTAGGATTCTTTGGTGTTAAACTCCTTTCACTTTGTCTGCTTGTTTGTTTGTCTCTCTTTCTTTCCTTCTCTCTACTTGTCTGTCTGTCTCTCTCTCTCTAGCTCCTTTTTCTTTCTTTCTCTGGTGTTAAACTCCCCCCCCCCTCTCTCTCTCTGGCACTCACCCCCTCCTCCTCCTCCTCCTCTCTGTTTCCTTGTCACCTCCCTCCTCCGTCTTTTCCTGACACTCTTATTGTCTTTTTTGTGTTATTCTCCTATTCTCTCTCTTTTTCAATCTTCTTCTTACTTCATTCTCTTCTCCTCCTGCCATATTATCCTCTCTCTCTTTCTCTTTCTGGCATATCTGTCCTCGCTCTCTCATCGTCAGTCCCATTCTCTCAATCTCTCTCTCTCTCTCTCTCTCTCTCTCTCTCTCTCTCTCTCTCTCTCCCTCTCTTTCATCTCGCGTCTTATCACTTTTTTTTTATATAATTTTCCTTCTTGGTGCTTCCTGGTCTCTCTCTCTCTCTCTCTCTCTCTCTCTCTCTCTCTCTCTCTCTCTCTCTCTCTCTCCTCAACCACAAATCATTAAAATCATGGAAGGTCCCTTGAAGTCTTTCAGGAGTTACCTCCACCCACCTTCAAAACCCACTCTCAAGACCCACCCACCCACCTATCTTCACCACTCACCCTCCCACCCATCCACTCAACACCCACCCATCCATCCTCAAGAACCACCCACCCACCTATACCTCAAAACCCACTCACCCACCCACCCATTCTCAACACCTTCCCTCTCCCCGCCGACCCTCGCTGCACCATACCGTCTGTGAGTCTTTTTGTTCAGGCGGGTCTCACGGTGATAAGTGAGTTTCCTAATTGTGCCGGAAGAAGGCAGAGGAAACGCCGCCATGGAGGGAGGGGGTAAAAAAAACACACACAGGGACAGGAATGGAGAATGATAAGACACGTCACGATTGTAATTTTTCTCAAGTGGGAGAGAGAGAGAGAGAGAGAGAGAGAGAGAGAGAGAGAGAGAGAGACTATGGTTAATATTCCTCCTTGTGTGGTTATATTGTGTATGGCTAATCTCGTAGTGATTGTTCTAGTGTGAGCATAGTCTCATATGGCAGAGCTCTACAGTGACCGAGATCTACAGTGGTCGAGATCTACAGTGGCCGACCTCTTTCACACGACTGGTTTCTGAGTGGCCGCCATAAGAACTGAAAACACCAAATTCCTTTTATACATGACACACACACACACACACACACACACACACACACACACACACACACACAATTTATTTACCATTACTGATTATTATTTACACATCTACCAATCTATATATCAAATCTAGTCAATTTACACCTGAACAATTAACTTAACATAAACATTGAAAATAAAGCGGAAAAGATATATATTTCCCACTGATTTTAAAGACCAGGTGAGTGATATATTTCACCTTTAAACGAGCAACCCAAATTTTCCTATTGTTTTAAAAGCGCAAAAAAAAAAAAAAAATATATCCTTACTAATTACTATATTACTCTTTACCCAACTGAACTATCACCCTAAATTATATACTTCCATCTATAGCAGTAAACGGCTATAATAACAATAACAACTATATGTGTTACGGATCGTGTTGCTCATTTGTTTTTTTTTTTGTTTTTTTTTTTGGCTGACCACCATTGATAGGTAGTTTGTACTTCTCTCCTTTAAGTTCAGTCGCAGTTCATGCACGTCACGTTCTGTGTTGGCGCCTGTTTACGGGTTAATTATAAGAGAATAGATTACTGAGAGAGAGAGAGAGAGAGAGAGACGTTCCATAATTGATCCTGAAGTAATATTTCAAGCGGTACATCCTACACGAACATATATTTGAAGGTTATGCCAAAATATAAACATAGAACGACATGAAGATAGAATGATAAGCAGTATAGAGAATTATATAAATATATTATCGTACCGGTAAAGAACGATACGAAGACATATACCAATGCAGAATGATAAAGAGAATAACACTACATATAAATAAATGAAATACTAAGAATATAGAATGAGGTAAGGACATATTTATACCAGTAAAGAAAGATACGAATTTAGGAATGTAGAATGACACAAAATGATAACACCTACTGTAATCATACCAATATAGAATGATATTAAAACAAAATGATGTACAGGTATAGAAGAATGTGATGCCAAACAGAAGGCAGTTTAAAATAAATTCATGATATTCAATTATACAAAAAAATAAAATAAAAAAATAAAACGAAGCAAAAATAAAAAGATTCAAAAACTAAATCACGCGAAACTACAAATACAGAGTGTAACGCAAAGAGTAAATCACACGTATAATACACTACAGGAATACAGGAATAACGATACGATACAGAAATTTCGCGGTTATATTGATTCAAACTTTGTAAGATAACCGATAACATTAGAATTTTAAGATAAGTCTAAATATAATAAAAATAACCAGCTATTGTGGTTGATATTAGAAAACAGAATAAAATTAAAGAAATAGACGTTTGCGATGATTGATAACGCAGTGCTATATGTGATATCCACGCCATGCAACACAACACTACTTACGTCAGGCAATGCAACACAACCTATCCTAGGCAACGTGGCGCAACCCACGCCAGTCAGTGCGACACAACATACGCCAGTCAACACAACACAGCCCACGCCAGGCAACACAACACAACTCACACCAGGCAACACAACACAGCCCACACCAGGCAACACAACACAACCCACGCAGCACAACGCAACCCACGCCAGGCAACACAACACAACCCACGCTAGGCAACACAGTAGCGAGGAATGCCGATAATTTAGAGAAGTTTACTGAACCCAACTTTTGCCTGCAGTGATTTACGGGTGGTCGACGCCGGCCAGCCAAAAATTTGAATAATAAAAGCTCTTTTTCCTCTCCAAGGCGACTTTTGCCGCACGTTTTCACACACTCGTTCACGTACAGTACCTGCCCTGACGGTGGTGTGTGAGCCCATGTTGATACAAGCTCCCACGTAAACACACGTACTGTACTTAACGCCGTTCTGGGGTATAAGTGTATGTACAAACACACATTGACTTGTAAACTTGTTAATTGACACGACTGGGAATATATACACGGCTAGGTAAACATACACACGTATAGTGACATTACATTTCACACTGTTACTATAGAACACACACACACACACACACACACACACGAGTGACAACAACAGTCCGCTAACTCGGTTATCCCTGGGAGGAGGATGAGGATGGAGGGAGGGAGGTAGGGAAGGAGGAGGAGCAGGAGGGAGATGGGCTCTTCTGCTCACCTCGTCACCCCCTGATAGAGAAAGATGTAACTAGCTCCCACCGGTGCCTGTAGCGTTTTATCCTAATTCCAAGAGAGACACAGAGTCGTAACACACAAGGCAAGAGTATCGCCTCTGTATACAAGTCACTCTTAGTGTGAGGAACCAGACAAGGACAGTCGAAAAAAAAGATGACCTTTTATATTCACCTGTGACCAAGAGAAAGGGAGTTTGATTTGATATTTTGTATTTTGTCTCATGTAACAAGAATTATGCTCAGGCCAAGTTGACATACACTCACACAGACAAACACCGAGTGGGCGCACAGTTGACAGATACATTCAGATATACTTAATGTTTTTCCTTCAAACTATGAATATAAAAATGGTGCCCACGCGACAGTTCCATGACAACAAACCTCAGTCTATTATCACAAGAATATAGTACATCTTCCCCCTTACCGGAGAGCAGAAGTGAAAGGATAACCACATAAAAAGCATCACAAGAATTATAGACAAGTTCATCAACAAACTGTATTGGTGGCGGGAATAAAGGTTGACTCCTGTCGTCGAAACAAAAATTTTAAAGGATTGCCATACGACGATTTCTCAGGAAACGACTCTTACTCTAAACCACATAAACCATAAAGTCATTAGGATTTGGTATATCATTTCCCGTCAGAGATAAAATGTGAATGAAAACTGATGCAAACAACGGTGTGTGTGTGTGTGTGTGTACGGACGATGGAAAACGGAAGCTGCATCTCCCCCCTCCCCCCTTCCCATCTCTCCCCTCACCAGAGAAAACACACCGCCAGAGTCCGTTGTGGAAAGTAAGATGAATAACATGAGGAAGAGCGGTTCGACCCACCGAAATCTCTGCTAATTACACTGTCTCTTCCTGCCAGCAGCCGTATTTCGGCGGACTCGGGCGGCAAAAGATGATAAACGGGATGCCTAATTGCCCGAACCTTCCGCCCTCCTACACCCACCTTGACACCGCCTCCCCCACTCTCTCCCCCAGCCCCCACTCTCTCCCCAGCTGCTCCCCCGCTGTTTCTTTGTGTTTACCCTGGGGGGGGGGGGGGGGGGGGGTGTTTCTCTGTCTTTCTATCTTTGTCTTTATTTCTGTTATTTCTCTTTTTGTCTCTCTTTGCCTTTACTCTTTTTCTTTTCCTGTTTTTCTTTGTCATTTCTTTTATACTGAGACTACATTTCTCTATCATCTCTCTCGATCTCTTTTCATCAATTCCCATACTTTTCGCTGTTACACAAACCACTATAAGATATTTCCTATCATGATCACATAACTTGTAAAACTTGCCAACCTCCCCAACTCGCTGGAGATCATATAAATCCGTATTATGTAAACTTTGCATCTAAACAGGACGATTATTAATTATTACCCAGCAGACTTTACAACTGGATTATACCGAGCCATCTATCAGCTAAACTCTTCGTCGTCCCACTTTCCTGCACGACACTTTTGATAATGCAATATTGTTCTACGTATTGCATTTTTACAGTCAGATAGGTTTATATTCCATGAAGAGAGATATAAAGTGTCATATCCTGATGGGAAATGTCGCTTGATAAATTGGTAGTGAGGTGGATAACGATAGAGCAGGTTGGTGGATAGGTTATGAGAGAGGCTAGTCTTTTGTTGCAGTCATTACAGCTGGGCGTTATTCCATCAGTAAATTATCTATGTTCATGATGGTCAAATCTCTATAGCTCTTCTTTAATAAACTCTGTCACTATCACAGGTCAGAGTGGGAGGTCAATGCTTGTTCTTTTAACTCGTATTAAAACCAACCTGAAAGACATTAGTATAAATATTTAGGTGTATGAGTAAAGTATACGAAATATGTGAACAGTCTCATTATAGTTATTTGTATGGCTCAGTCTGTGTAAATTGTTTGCTGTACAACTTAAATTTACAATAGGTTATTCTTTGAAGCTGCTGTCCTCTGTACATGCCAATTTTAATCAACTACACTAGACGTTGTTTCATCCCCCACAACCAACCCGTGTTAGCTTTCAAAGATTGACCGACCCCCCCGCACCCCACCGTTGGCAGCCAGGCAGTGTTGTAAAAGCCGCCCTCTCTTGTTGTACACCCGGTAAATTGGCGCTGCACTACACGTTGGCTTCAGAGGAAACAGAACAAATTGAAAGTAACAAAGTGACTGAAGGGTGACGAACGTATTGAGTAACAGCCGTGTATCGCATTAATTGAGACGCTGACATGGTAATAACGGGAGTAGATCACCATTTCCTGACAGGTAACTACGATCTTTTACCTATAAGTACTGAGAGAGTTATCCTGGTTTTAGTTAATTTTATTTTTCTACCTTTTCCGTCTCTACACGTCGTATATTATGCCTTTATGTGAGATATCTTTTATGTTTATGGCTTCATCCTCCTCATTACTACCCTCCCCACCTCCTCTCATTCTTCTGACTAATTTCAACCTCTCCAATTTCCTCTAAATCATCCAACATATATGATTAGCGCAGTCTTTAAAAAAAAAAAAACTTCTGGAAATTTCCTCGATCATCATAAATTCACTCCATTAAATAAATTTTTTCTTGGTCACTTAACCCACACTTGCTTCATCTCTTTACTCCTTCCCTTTATTTACATTGCCTCATTCATATCACTTTGTAATCTTCCTGGACCTGAGTAAAATGACCATCCAACCTTTATATAATGCTAAGAAATCAATACATATCTTTTTTTTTCTCTTAAATAGAATACGATTTTTTTGTTGGGTTTGCACACCTGTATATAAATCAACTATGTTATTCGATACTCTGTCTATATACCACACATGGCCCTTCCGTCCCTCTCTCCTGCCCGGTCTCTATGTCTCTGTCTCCCCCTCCTCCCGTCCCTCTCTCCTCCCTGGTCTCTATGTCTCTGTCTCCCCCTCCTCCCGTCCCTCTCTCCTCCCCGGTCTCTATGTCTCTGTCTCCCCCTCCTCCCGTCCCCCTCTCCTCCCCGGACTCTATGTCTCTGTCTCCCACTCCTCCCGTCCCTCTCTCCTCCCCGGTCCCTATGTCTCTGTCTCCCCCTCCTCCCGTCCCTCTCTCCTCCCCGGTCTCTATGTCTCTGTCTCCCCCTCCTCCCGTCCCTCTCTCCTCCCCGGTCCCTATGTCTCTGTCTCCCCCTCCTCCCGTTCTTCCTCTTTACTGTCATTTTCCTCTCTCAAGACTTTCTCTGTCTCTTACCAGGTGTCGTTTTTTTTTATATATTTATGTCCAGTTATCTGTCTATCTCTCTGTTTAGTGTATTATCAGTATTTGTCTATTACTTTTTTATCCTTAGGTTGTATATTACTATTAGCACATACAAAAGCAAGAATGATTGACCACTTGTGTGTGTGTGTGTGTGTGTCGTGATCGTTAACTCTAGTACGTGACTTAGAACTTGTTATCACCCATCTCCTTCTCCTCCAGTAGCCAACACCCTCCATGGTCAATAAACGTTCTTGTGGTCATGTATTGTACAGGTTATGAGAGCAATATACAGTATAGCTCCTATTGCCGGGTACAGTACTCCTCTCTCCTCCACTATTCTGCCTCTTCCTACCTATTCCTTCTCCCTATCCACTCTCTACCCCATAATCACCCGATTTAATTGTTTTTATGCCATTTCTTCTTTCACCACTATCAATTATTAACTTACTGATAGTCAAAATACAACCCCCTCTCATCGCCTATACCCATTCCACCCCCACTCACTCATTACTCCCCTTTATCCTTCTCATCGTGTTCCCCTCTCCGTCTCACTCACCGTAGAGCTTGATGAGTCCCTCCGTCTCGCCGCGGGAGTTCTTGGCCACACACTTGTAAGGGCCGTAGTCTTCCTCTCGCCTCAGGCTCCTGATGGTCAGCTTCATGTGTGTGCGGTACGACACCTCTCCAGTCTGCCGGCACCAATAAGGGCATCATGGTTACCGATGGGTGACGTACGAAGTTTGCGAACCAAAATAGAAGTTATTACAGTATAATCTATATGGAGTTGACATCTTTGCTAAGTTAATCTGAATTTTAATTATAGGGGCAAAATTTGAGTCTTGAAAATTAGGTATAAGTAATTTGTAAATGGGATATAATTTTTTTTTTAATAAGGTTTCAGAAGACAATTACTTAAGACATAAACACCCTCTTTCATGATACAGGATTACATAGTTAAACACGGTAGCAGACCATCGTTGATTTTGTGTTATGTCTAATATTGGTGTTCCCTTATTTCAGGCTAGAGACATTAGTTACTTAGGACTCAGATAAAGAGAGAAAAAATAGAAAGAGAAAAAAATTAATAAGAGAGAAGGTAATAATGAAACAGGAAGCGACAATAACAACATAGAAAATAAAACAGTGGAACATAGCACCAACTCTTCGGTATTATTTATATTGTCGTGTTTAATTTCCTAGTCCTTGAACCTGTATGACGGATGATAGGTTAAAAAAAAATATGTATGGCGAAGTTATGCTTGGAGTAATTAAATTTCTCCTTTATTTGCCATTTACAGTGAGTTTTTATCATATATCCATACAAAAATATAAGTTTCAAAGTCTACATCGACTTTACAAAACACACTTTATTTAGACCAAGAAAGACATTCAATATAGGAAAAGATAAAATTATAATAATTTATAATAATTTCTTAAATTAGTATAAACTTCAGAATCTTTAATTATAAAACCTACGACCAGTTAACGAAAAAAAAAATCGAAGGTCATTAAAACTACTAAACAAACGTACTTGACATCTAGAGTTCATATTATGTAAAAAAAAAACTCGAGTTCTCTTAGTGATGTGGAGGGAAATACGGGAGGAAGTGAGGGGGTGAAGGAGAAGGTGTTTGGTGAGGAGTGGTGAGGAAGTAATACCGGTGAGGAGTGGTGAGGCAGTACCGGGTCACTCCAAACTCATACAGATAAGAAATAAACATAAATTAGTAAAATAAAGAAGAATGACGAACTGATAAGGCGGGAGCAGGGAAATCAGGGGAGACTTCGCAAAAGAGAGAGAGGACAAGAAAGGAGGAGGAGAGGGGCACTAGGACGAGGCACACGGCATTAGTTACCCGTTCTGTGATGTGGTACTTGCGGCCCTGGTGAAGCATGACGCCCTGGCCCCGGGTCCAGTAGGTGAGGGCGGGTGGGTGGGCCTCGATGGTACACTCCAGGGTGATGCTGTAACTGAGGGGCGCCCCGACCAGCTGGTGGGGGATGCTCATCATGGGCGGGACTGTGGGCGGCACGAGATACGTGTTACAGTATATGGGCGGGACTGTGGGCGGCACGAGATATGTGTTACAGTATATGGGCAGGACTGTGGGCGGTACGAGACATGTGTTACAGTATATGGGCGGGAATGTGGGTGGCACGAGAAGTGTACTACAGTATATGGGCGGGACTGTGGGCGGATTCACAACATTATATAAATGACTTTTATCACATAAGTGGAGAAAAGTGAATAGATATCGTATTTGTATGAGTAATTCTGATGCCCTTTTAGGTATTATTTATAAACCTTACCTGTAGATTAATTAAACCAGTTAAGAATCTTCTCACACACACATACGCCCCAAAAATAATCAATGTACTAAACTTTAAGCACCTGGATGCCAAAAAATAAACCCAGTATAAATTTAGTCACTGTATTTCTATAAATTTACATTTTTTGAGTTCTTTAAATTATTTCCTCAACTCAACTGCTGCAATACCATGTTACCGTCACACTACAGCAGAGTCATTTGTGTTACAGGCAGGAGACGGTAACTTGTGGTGGGTCGTGATATGGTTATATGGGCTGGTGGTCCCTCAGCCACACAAGGCAACACTACAGGGATATAAAACAACATATAGAGGTTGACGGGGATTCTCCAATTACTGGAATGGCTCTTCCTGTTCCGAATTATTGTCCATAAAATTGTTACAGGAACCAGATACCCGGAGTGTGTGTGTGTGTGTGTGTGTGTGTGTGTGTGTGTGTGTGTGTGTGTGTGTGTGTGTGTGACTTTAATAATAAACCCTCTTGAATACTAAAATCCAGTCGAAATCATCAACACATTCAAACTCTTCAGTGCACCAACAATCTTTCATGTATACATTCATAAACATCTGATGGTTCTTAATATAAACCATCAATATAAACAAACACGATACTCAAGAGGTTCCTGACAGCATAAACATTCTTACCACAGTTTACAATCTTTCGCTAAAATTGGAATCACAAGCCTCGAATGTTACCAATACCTGAGGTGACCAAGCCATCTCATCACTATCAACCTATATACGAGTACAATGGTGACAGAACAGAGAGTGTAGTGATGTTAGTTATGTAGAGATTTTGTAGAAGGAGGAGAGTAGAAGAAAGGGAGGAAGAGGAGTAAGGGTGGAGGAGGAGGAGGGGGAAGAGGAAGGGAGAAGGGGGGGAGAAGGAGAGGAGGCGGAAGAGGATGGGAAGAGGAATAGGAGTAAAAGAAGAAGAAGAAGAAGAAGAAGAAGAAGAAGAAGAAGAAGAAGAAGAAAGAAGAAGAAGAAGAAGAAGAAGAAGAAGAAGAAGAAGAAGAAGAAGAAGACCATTAAACCTTCAGTGGCCATAAAATTAGAGGAATATTAATAGTAATTAACTCTTTTTAACACCTTCAGGAGTCATTGTGTTCCCAGAGAAACTTATAGGTTATGGCCACAGGTATAAGACAATAAATTAACACAAAGATTCAAAAGATATTACCAGCATTATACTTTTTTCCATCATACTCTACGTTCTTTTGTTTAATATACGGTTAAAACAAAAGCACATAGAGTAATAAATAACAAAAGATTATTCAAGTTTAAGTGACAGTTTACTATGTGTGTGTGTGTGTGTGTGTGTGGGTGTGGGTGTGTAGTGAACGGTCATGATTAGGCGAGATTGGGTGGGAGTGTTTGGTGACTGGGTGTGAGTGAGTGTGTGTATGGGCGGGAGTGGGTGTGTGTATGGGCGGGAGTGGGTGTGTGTGTGGTTGGTATTATGGTGGGTGGGTGACCGCTGACACTCACAGTCGACGCTGACTTGGATCCGCTTGCTGACGATGGGAGGAACACCGTTGCGGGCGATGCACAGATAAGCGGCCATATCCATCCTGCTGACGCGTGCGAGCTGTAGACTGGCTCCATTATACTCCATCACTGTAATGGAGGACATGGTGATGGTATAGTATAGTGATGGGTACTGGCGGTATAGTGATGGGTACTGATGGGTAGGGTTGGGTACTGGCGGTATAGTGATGGTACTGACGGTATAGTGATGGGTACTGATGGGTAGGGTTGGATAGGGATGGATAGTGATGGGTATAGTGACCGATATAAGTGTGGTGGTGGGTAGGGATGGATACTGACGGTATAGTGATGGGCACTGATGGGTAGGGATGGATAGTGATGGGTATAGTGACTGATATAGGTATGGTGATGGGTAGGGATGGATAGTGATGGGTATAGTGACTGATTTAGGTATGGTGAGGGGTAGGGATGGAGAGTAATGGGTATAGTGACCGATATAGGTATGGTGATGGGTAGGGATGGATAGTGATGGGTATAGTGACCGATATAGGTATGGTGATGGGTAGGGATGGATAGTAATGGGTATAGTGACCGATATAGGTATGGTGAGGGGTAGGGATGGATAGTAATGGGTATAGTGACCGATATAGGTATGGTGATGGGTAGGGATGGATAGTGATGGGTATAGTGACTGATTTAGGTATGGTGACGGGTACTGATAAATATAATGACTATAATAATGAACATAATAAACAAAAGGTTTAAAAACATGATGAACATGGTGAACAATACTGAACAAAATAATAAACAATTTGAACATGATGAATAATATTATGAACAAGAAAATAATGATGAAATTGAACATAATGACGAGTATGATGACTATATAATGATTACAATACTAATTATTCCACATCTTTTCAACCCTAGACACTTAAATCACTATGTTCAGAAGTATCATTAGTGAGATTTTGAACAAGATCGGATATCTGAAAAAAAAAATCCTTTGCGTCTTTTTTGGAGAGTGTGTGAGAGAGAGAGAGAAAGAAAGAGAGAGAGAGAGAGAGAGAGAGAGAGAGAGAGAGAGAGAGAGAGAGAGAGAGAGAGAGAGTACTATGAAAAACAAAAACTCACAAGAATTAATCAGGGAAAAATATATCACTTTAGTCACAGTATTTTCCGGGTTAGTTTATAATTGTTTACTGTTGTGCTTCTGGTAGCTGGAGGAGACACTTAGATCTCTGGGTTGAGTTACTGGTATTAGAGAGAAAGCGAGAGTAAGCGAGAGTAAGGCGGGGTTTAGTTTGACCAGAGCTTGATGCTTAAGTAATTGCACAGAGCTTACTAGTACATACTGCTCACTAACGCACGGTGTTAACTATTGCACAGAGCTCACTAGTACATACTGCTCACTAATGCACGGTGTTAACTAGTGCACAGAGCTCACTATTACATACTGCTCACTAATGCCCGGTGTTAACTAGTGTACAGAGCTCACTATTACATACTGCTCACTAATGCCCGGTGTTAACTAGTGCACAGAGCTCACTATTACATACTGCTCACTAATGCCCGGTGTTAACTAGTGCACAGAGCTCACTATTACATACTGCTCACTAATGCCCGGTGTTAACTAGTGCACAGAGCTCACTAGTACATACTGGTCATTATTGCACGGTGTTAACTAGTGTACAGAGCTCACTAGTACATACTGCTCATTACTGCAAGGTGTTAACTAGTGTACAGTGAGTGCAGTAGCTACGGTCTAATTCCGGTCACGTTAAGCAGCCAACCCTTTAGGAGAGAGAGCCTTCTCCTTGGACACCTCAAGAGTAGTGAACATGGAGAACATGACGATGAACATGATGATGAACATGACAATGAGCATGATGATGAATATGACGATGAACATGATGATGAACATGACGATGAACATGATGATGAACATGACAATGAGCATGATGATGAACATGACGATGAACATGACGATGAACATGATGATGAACATGACGATGAACATGGCAATGAAAGTGACGAACAATGCAGAAAATTGACGTGAGGAGATTAATAATAACTTTGACGGAGAGGAATGCCTTCAAGGTATAGACACAAATGAAATATTTATTCTCAAAGACGAATCATTAATTAGCAAAGACTTATTACCAACAAGGCTCTGAGACGGAAGCTGGTTGATGAAAATGAGACGACGAAGAATTTTTTTTTGTAAATGATGGGGATGTGAATAAGAATCATTACATCTAAAAAGACGCTATGTAAAAATTTAAATAAATAATTAATAGACGTATACATAAGTCAAACAGACAGACAGACAGATAGACAGAAATGTATATAATATTGTCTCCCTCTCTCTTTCTATATGTCTGTCTCTTTATATCTATCTATCTCTCTCTTTCTAATTGTCTGTCTGTCTCTTTCTCTTCTCTTTTCTGTCTGACTGTCTATATCGATCTCTATCCGTCTCTCTCTTCTCAAAGTTGACAGTATCTCACCTCGGTAAGTCTTGTTGAGGTTAATGCTCAGGTGGTCTTCTCGCCGCCAGGTGATGGAAGGTGTGGGGGTACCAATGGCACTACAGGTGAGGGTGATGTTGGCACCTTCTTGCACCATCACGTCCCCAGAACTCTCGCTGTCCACGATGTTGGGTGGCACTGTAGGAACAACACAGAAAAGAACATCAGTTTTGTGAATATCAAAGGTCTGGGATGTGTGTGTGTGTGTGTGTGTGTGTGTGTGTGTGTGTTGGGAGATAAAGGTAAATTGTGAATGTTAATTGAAAACAGTAAATGTTGAGTCAGTATTGGCTGATGAAACTTTTACATACATACACAAATAACAAATAAACTAACAAAGGCATAACTACGAACATAAATATAAAACAAACACACAGACAAAAACACACATATAAACAAGGTAAAGATGACAAACACACACGCAATCACGCACGCAAAAAAAAAAAACCCGCTACTGCAACAGACAATAAAATATTACTAAAGAGAAATTAAACGTGATTAAACGAACGAGAGAGAGAGAGAGAGAGAGAGAGAGAGAGAGAGAGAGAGAGAGAGAGAGAGAGAGAGAGAGAGAGGTACCAGGTCTTGTAACAAAATAGAAAAACCTGACATTTTTAAGACTACTTTTGAAAATGATCAGTGAAAATGAAGTTTATATACATACGAATAATTTATTGCCAAAGTAAATGATGATCAAATAAATGCTTTGTTATATTTCACCTCATCAACGTAGTTTAAAATATTAATGGGTGAGCAATTTACAACTCTCGCTTTCTCTGTCTGTCTCACTTCCTGTTTTTTTCATTCTCTATTACTTTTCCTTTACAGCTCTCTCTGTCTCTTCCCCCTTTCTCTGTGTCTGTCTTTCCCTCTCTCTTTCTCTGTCTGTCTGTCTCTCTCTCTCTCCCTATCACAGATTTACCTGTCCTCTCTGTCTCTCTTCCCCCATCTCTACTTTCTCTTTCTCTCCCCATCACAAATCCGCCTCCCTTCATTTCTCTCTCCCCCTTTCCCCCCTTCTCTCCCCCCCCCCCTCCACATCCTCTACATTCCACACCCACTGTACTCTTCTACACACACACACACACACACATACACACACACACACACACACACCTCTCCCCCCTCCGTCAATACCAACAGTGCCTGGCATCATGAGTGTCACCGGACAATATCAGTGCCATCCCTCACCCCCCTTGACCCCTCCTGTACCAGCCCCAGGTAATCCGATTGCAGCATTAGCCTGTCCACTTTTCAGATATTTCTAAATAATTAATATGTATTTGCATTTGGGGGGAAAAATATAATGGAAAGTGTTTGTGTTTGTTGATGGTTTCAGGTTGGTTGGTGTGACTGATTGATTGATTGACTGACCGAACACTGGTGGACTAATTGACTGACAGACTGATACACTGTCTGACTGACTAAAGACTGACTGATTGACTGACTGATAGAACTGATTAACCGACTAAACACGGATTAACTGACTGAAAGGTTGACCATCTGACTGAATTCTTACAGACTGAATGACTGACCGACTAACTTTAATGTTGAGAAAAACATATAATGCTATTTTTTTGTGGATAAATTTACACCCACCCACCCAGAGAGAGAGAGAGAGAGAGAAGAGAGAGAGAGAGAGACGTTGGTAATAAGCAGAAGGTGTTGGGCTTCCTTCAATCAGCGGGCAGCATTTGTCAGATATCACACACCACCCCAAACCATTCTTTTCCTTTCTACCGCCAGCCTTCTGAGGCCTCACCGCCGCTGATCACAGTCTTGGCCATCAAGTCCTCCAGTGGCTATGAATTTTTATTTTTCACCGACGAAAATCCAGAAAGCAATTAACCCAGGAGACGAAAATAGGAGAACAAAATTAAGAAACCATGGAGGTGTGTTGAAAGCGCTCCCAAACAACGGTTCATGAACACCGCAACGACAGAGAACTTAACTAACTCGCAGTAAATGTTGTCAACGGTGATAGAATACAGGATAATCCATACAACTACAAAATCTACTGTAGCAGCAAGTGAACACCAACACCAAGAACAGATCGGCATCTCATTAAGAACAAGAAGTAACACAACAATAACAGCAACAGCGTAATACAATAATGAAAACATTTGTCACAGAAGCAAAAGTTTCCGGAGCATCAAGTAATACAGCAACGACTTTGTGTAGCTAATCTGATACTAAAACAAACTTGAATTCACCTGAAGATTACCCACCATAATCTAATTTAACATGAGTAGCGATGGAGTGCCTAATCTTCATGTGATGTGTAAACTTGTACCAGGGAGTGTGTGTGTGTGTGTGTGTGTGTGTGTGTGTGTGTGTGTGTGTGTGCGCGTGTGTGTGTAACCCGACACATCTAAATGTAGAAGCTCAGCACCAAAGGAAGAAAGATCAGAAGATTGAATGAACCTCAACTGCGTCGTTGATTTTCCTTCATTATAGTGATTAGCTTAACCCTCTGTGACTCCCAGATCTTTCACTTCCACGTTTTATACATGTTAGTTTATCTTCTTAAGTGCAGTTATAGCTGACGTCATTCGGTGTTCCTTTAGGTTGTAGTGTTATGGTCACTTTAACTCAGAACGCCCTAACATTTCTATATATCCTCAGCTGTAACATTCGGTCGTCATCTTCGTCAGTCTACTTTCATCTTTCCCTAAATGTATCGATTATGTTCTATTATTCTTTATCATGTTTCATCCTGTTTCTCCTTGTCATGGTAATATAGCTAGATTATTGTTTGTTTCCTTTCACATTTCGCTCTCTCACAAACCACTAAATATTTTTACCATGAGATTCGTGTAGGGCGTTGACAAGCACATACGACGTAGCACTGTCCAACTCTTGTTCTCCAGCAATGTCCTCATACCTCCGGGCCTAGTAATGCCTCTCTTTCCTCTCCTGCCTCCTTCGTTCTTATAAAGTTGAAAAGGAAAGCCCGCAACACTCGTTCTCATTAGATTAATACCGTACTGGCAATAAGCGTTCTTTCCCCTTTACCAATGTTCACCAGTCTGTAAGGATCCATCCTCTCACCTTCATACTTCAGGCGGGTCTCTCCCAGGGGGCCTCTTACGTCTCTCTGACCCTGCTCCTCCCCCTCCCTCTCTCTCTCTCTCTCTGCCTCTTCTCATCAACTCCCCAAATGTAGGAAGACCGACATAATTGTTTTAATCTAACAGCGTCAGACAAGACATTCTTTTCGTTTACCACGCGCGCGGTCGTCTCCTCCTCCTCCTCCTTCTCCTCCAACCGCAATGGTTCCTCCCTTCCTCAGGCTCTTTCCTGATTAACTCCCTTATGAATCGTGGTCCCTCTCTGGGTTTTTTTACCCGATCTCCCTTAGGGTTATGGTCCCTCTTTGACCTAAGGCTCCTCCCTTGATCATGTCCCTTAGGTTCTTCCCTGATCAACACCCTTAGTCTTGGTCCAGCCTTGCCGTTTCCCCCCCCCCCCCCCTCGTCCAACTTTCCAAGGATCATGAGGGGTCTTTCTTCCATCCCCCTCAACATCCTGGTTCCTCCCCCGGCGGCTTCTCTCTGATCCAACACCTTCAGAATCATGGTCACAATTTTTGGAGAGCTTTAGTGTTCCTGCGACCATCAGACAAACAGCTTCTCGACCACGAGTGTTCTCTCTGTCGTTCACCAGAGTCATCCAAAGTATAATCTTCATCTTCCATTTGTGTCCTTTTTTCTTCCTCTACAACTTCATTCTCTTTCTCAGACTTTCTACGGCATATATTTTATCTTTATGGTCACTATATCTCTTTTTCCTTTTCGTAACGTATAAAGAAGGGGGAGAAAAACGTTGTATTATCACAACAATAACGACTTGGAGCTGGAAACAAAATTCCCATTGTTATTACTTATCGGTATATTAACCTTATCGGCATCATGTTCCGATATTGTACCATCAAAAAATGAAATATCGGAACACTTAACAGAGTGAAGGATACCTAACCTAACATAACCTAACCTAACTTAACTAAACTTTAACTATTAACACGATATAATATTCCAATATGGTAACATTAACCACTACCCATAAAGAGAGGAGTGTTTTTCCCTGTCGTCCCGCTGCTATACGCTATCCTCCCCTGCAGCTTTCATAATATTCCCCACCAGGCGTCTGCAGATTTCCCCTGACTTACGGCACCTTAATGAACGTCGACTTCCTCTTTTCTCTCTTTATGGGATGTAATTTTTACTGGTCCCAACCTCGTTCCCCCTCCCTTCCCATCCCCTCCCCCCTCTCATGTCGTCCCCTACCCTCCCCTCCCCCCTCTCATGTCCTCCCCTACCCTCCTTTTCCTTACCTCTCTCTCGCGCCTTTCCCCTTACCCTTCCTTCTTATTTTCCTCCCTCTCACTCACTCTCCCCTTCTTTTCCTCTTTCTTGTTCCCCTTTTTATTTCTCTCCCTCTCTCTTCTATTCACATCTTCCCTCCCTTACCTCTCTCGCTATACCTTCCTTCCTGTCTTTCAATCCACCTCCTCCTCCTCCTTCACCCCCTCCTTCTCCCTCACCTCCCTCCTCCTCCCCCACCCCCCTCCTTCTCCCTCACCTCCCTCCTCCTCCCCCACCCCCTCCTTCTCCTCCACTCCCCTCCTTCTCCCTCACCCCTCTCCTCCTCTCCTTCTCCCTCAGCCCCCTCCTCCTCCCCCACCCCCCTCCTTCTCCCCCACCCCCTCCTTCTCCTCCGCCCAATCACCCGCGGATACAGACGACATTCAGCATCCCCTCTACTCCCCTCTCCCCTATAACTGTGGATATTTAGTTCACCTTTGCCGATAACGGAAGAAGTTCACTGCTCCTGTTTCTCTCCTTCCCGATAACAGAAAAACCTCCCCCCCCTCTCTCTCTCTCCTTCCCGATAGCGGAGAAAGCTCACTGCCTTCCTTCATTCCCGATAACCGAGGAAGGCTCACCGCTCCACCCTGCCGATCACACCGATAATGGAGGAAGGCTGTGGCGGCGGGGTTGGCCTTGGTCACAATATTGGCTGCGTCCGAACCCACGAGCGGCAATTAAATGAGTCGTTGAGATGCTTTCATGGCCCGCCGCCTGATCACATATCCCCGTAATGTGCAGATCGGGAGGCAGGGGTCGCTGGTAGGAGGGGTGTGGGTGGAGGGTGGGAGGGTGGGGGAGAAAAAAGGAGGCAACGAGAGAGGGGGAGGGAAGGGGGAGGGAAGGAAAAAAAAGATGTAACTAAAGAGGGGGGGAGGAGAGGGAAAGAATGAAGTTAGCGAGATAGGGAGAGGGAGGGAAAGAAGGCACAGAGAGAGAGAGAGAGAGAGAGAGAGAGAGAGAGAGAGAGAGAGAGAGAGAGAGAGAGAGAGAGAGTCTCGGCTTGGTCATATCTTAGAGACTCCATTAGCAGACTTGTTCCTGGGTTAAGAACATTTGTTCAAACACGACAAATCTGCCATGACTGTCACGTACACCCCCCCCCCCCATGCCAGACCTCGTCCACTGCATTATCTTTCAGAGCTTTCTTTAGGTCACTGGCTCAACGTTAAAGCTTTCTCTAGATCACCACCTGAATGCTAGAATATTATCCGAACTGTAAAACTTTCTATTTAAGTCTGTAGGAGAGTTAAGCTTTCTCTAGATCAATGTTTGAATGTTAAGCTTTTTTTTATTACTGTCTGAACGTTACATCACTGTCTGAATATTAAAGCTTTCTCGAGATCACTCTGAACATTGAGCTTTCTGTTGATATTTTTCTGAAGGTTAAAACTTTCAATAAAAAAGTTTCTGAATTGTAAAACTCTCTTTAGAAGTTTATATCAATGTCTGAACTTTACAACTTTCTCTGAATTACTGTCTGACCAATATAACTTTCTTAAACTAACTGCTTGAATATTAAACCTTTCTCTAATTAACGATACTAATAGCAAAGCTTTATCTAGTTCACTGTCTATAAATTAATACTTTTTTAGTTCTCTGCTAAAATATATAAGCTTTCTTTAAATCACCATCTTAATAATAAAGCTTTCTTTCAGCCTTACTTTCTTAGCATTAGAACTTTCTCTAAATTTTTTAATATCAATATTCACGATGAAGAACCCAGGACCAAGCTACAATACCTCGCTAACCATAGTAAAACGTATATACTGTATTAGATTTTGTTGGTATACGAGCAGACTATAATTACCCTTACTAAATTTCCCTCTTACTACGATGACCTGTTTTTGCTCTGTAACATAGTGGGGGTGATCCTAGGGCACGATGCCAGTGGGGCTCTAACGTAGTGAAGGCGTGAGTAGATTGTGTGGTGTTCTAACTGGGCCAAGACGCCGGTAAATTAAAGGGTCCACCATGGCCAAGGCCCTAACAGACTCCTAGTGTCTATCTCGGCCAAAACGCTATCCGACTGGTGGAAAAAGGAGGGAGGGAGTGAGGTGGGGAGGGATTCATTTGGCCAGGACGCCAGCAGACTGTGTGGGTCCATAATGGCCAAGAACCCGGCAGATAAGGCAAGAGAAACATGTATTTAACCCGGAGTTAAGGTGAGGCAGGCTGGTGACGGTCGCCGAGCTAATGAGCTGTGGACCTTGTTCTCTTCTGCCTCATCTCTCCCGTCGCCATTATCCCCAGGTCCTCCCACCACTCCCAGGGCCAAGTTTTTCCCTCTTACACAGCTTCTGGCGTATCGTGATGATTCCCATTCCGCGACATTTACCCTTCCGCAGTGTTGACTGTTCCACGACGGCTCTTGTTGCTGCAGCATCTTCACGGGTCTACTATGTTACCCCATTCTTTTTTATGTTGTTTGTTTTGCATCACTCGTTGCTCCATATTGCATAGTGTTTCTATGACGTTCTTTTCTATCTGTTGTTTCTAGAGTCTGAAGATCTCGGTTAAAAATGAGGGGGGGGGGGGGGACCTGCAAGACTGGTGGCTGGTGGACGAGATTTAAGGCAATTGACAAATCGAGTTCGTTTAATTAAGATTTTGTAATCTTGATCAGCGGTTTGTGTCGTTATAGCGTCCTGCCACATTACGGGTTCAGCTGGCCGGGGACCAGCCACACCGTGCATGAAGTGACGTCGATTACTGTTCCTCATACAAAGAAATATATTACGTATAGGTTAGTTTATTGCGATAACTTTCAGTGTATATTTCATTTAATTCTAATTTATCTGGTACGTCAGTTGTAGGGAGAAACTAATAGATAGGATTAGAATGGACGTCACGATGGATGAAGACCAATCAGCACATGTCACATCCCCCATTGACGTGGATTCTAATAAATCGCACCCCGCTGACTCTCATCGCTTTCTGTGGACGGAGTCGTTCGCTGTGTTCAATAATCAATCATTTAAATCTGTTGGAGCTTCAATAACTAGGGCTGGGGTGAACTACCTCACAGAGCTGCGAGCGGAGGAAGAGAAAGTCAAGCAGTGAAGATTACGTCGATGAGCTCTGGGGCAAGTCTTTACTCTGGCTAAGCTGGCTGCCTGGAGGAAGATTACTTAGTACAGATGAAGACATAACTGGAGATGGTGATATTACCCACATACTAAGAGGATTAACAGAAATATTAAGTCAACATACTATACTTAGATTGGGGGCAGTAAGGTTTCAGTTAATATCAGTTAATATAGATATTTTTTTCTTCTTTATACATATACAGTATATATAGCATCCAGCGTGTCTCTGTCTGTCAGAATATATTTAGCTGATTAACTGAAAAAGTCATTTCATGTTACGAATATTTTTAGCTTTACGTCGAAATTGCAAAGTTGAATAATATAACAGTACGGTATAGGCCTTAGTCTATGAATATACTCGTTTGTGCATATAACTTTTCGTAAATATCTATATTAAAATCTATATACCTATACTGACTGTAAATAAACATTGTGAATTGGAAAAATATATACACCATCTAAATAATACTAAATACAATACCCTTTAAAAAAAAACCCTAATAATAACATATAGTGATAAGAAAATTCAATGTTTTTTAAGTGACAGACAGTGTGCTTTAGTCTCCCCTTGCGTCATAACACTTCCGAGAGAGCTTGGGGGTGTTGCATGAGAATACCTTCGTGTGTCAACCTCCATACTCACACTGATAAATAGTGTCTCAGTGGTTCAGTTCCCTCGCCTCTGCTTGGGGGTAACTTCTCATTTAAATTCTGACGTTCTTAATAGCTGTATAAAGAGTGACTATTAATTCTGGTGTTCTTAGTAGTTGTATAAAGAGTGGCTATTAATTTCTTGTGAATGATTCTTTTAGTAAATATTTTTTTACGTTACAGAAATATGGAGGCGACTGACTAAAACTCATATCCTCCAAGCTGACGTTCCTCCTTATCTTTCTGGCTGACGAACAAGGCTGACGTTACTAGTTCCCTCCTTCCCTAGCTGACGAACAAAACTGACGTTACTGGTTCCCTCCGTCCCTGGCTGACGAACATGGCTGACGTTACTAGTTCCCTCCCTCCCTCCCTCCCTCCCTCCCTCCCTGACGCACAAGGCTGACGTTACTGGTTCCCTCCGTCCCTGGCTGACGAACAAGGCTGACGTTACTAGTTCCCTCCCTCCCTCCCTCCCTCCCTGACGCACAAGGCTGACGTTACTAGTTCTCTCCCTCAGTGGTAAGGTAGTCTCTCTCCCTCAGTGGTAAGGTAGTCTCCCCCCCTCAGTGGTAAGGTAGTCTCTCTCCCTCAGTGGTAAGGTAGTCTCTCTCCCTCAGTGGTAAGGTAGTCTCTCTCCCTCAGTGGTAAGGTAGTCTCTCTCCCTCAGTGGTAAGGTAGTCTCTCTCCCTCAGTGGTAAGGTAGTCTCTCTCCCTCAGTGGTAAGGTAGTCTCCCCCCTCAGTGGTAAGGTAGTCTCTCTCCCTCAGTGGTAAGGTAGTCTCTCTCCCTCAGTGGTAAGGTAGTCTCTCTCCCTCAGTGGTAAGGTAGTCTCTCTCCCTCAGTGGTAAGGTAGTCTCTCTCCCTCAGTGGTAAGGTAGTCTCCCCCCCTCAGTGGTAAGGTAGTCTCTCTCCCTCAGTGGTAAGGTAGTCTCTCTCCCTCAGTGGTAAGGTAGTCTCTCTCCCTCAGTGGTAAGGTAGTCTCTCTCCCTCAGTGGTAAGGTAGTCTCTCTCCCTCAGTGGTAAGGTAGTCTCCCCCCCTCAGTGGTAAGGTAGTCTCTCTCCCTCAGTGGTAAGGTAGTCTCCCCCCCTCAGTGGTAAGGTAGTCTCTCTCCCTCAGTGGTAAGGTAGTCTCTCTCCCTCAGTGGTAAGGTAGTCTCCCCCCCTCAGTGGTAAGGTAGTCTCTCTCCCTCAGTGGTAAGGTAGTCTCTCTCCCTCAGTGGTAAGGTAGTCTCTCTCCCTCAGTGGTAAGGTAGTCTCTCTCCCTCAGTGGTAAGGTAGTCTCTCTCCCTCAGTGGTAAGGTAGTCTCCCCCCCTCAGTGGTAAGGTAGTCTCTCTCCCTCAGTGGTAAGGTAGTCTCTCTCCCTCAGTGGTAAGGTAGTCTCTCTCCCTCAGTGGTAAGGTAGTCTCTCTCCCTCAGTGGTAAGGTAGTCTCTCTCCCTCATCAGGTCAATGAATAAATCTGCTTTTAACCGAAGTGATCCTGTGTTTATGTCAACTATTTCCAGGTCGGGCGAGCTTACTTGTTATTCTGAGGACTGCTTGTGTAGTGTTTGTGGTGTTTGTGTGGTGTTTGTGTAGTCTTTGTGGCATTTGTGTAGTCTTTGTGGCATTTTTGTAGTCTTTGTGCAGTGTTTGTGGTGTTTGTATAATGTTTGTGGTATACCGTATGTGTACTGTTGCTTAAAGTTTATGTAAATTTTCTGTATTGTATGTTCATTGTTACGTAATGTTTGTGTATCTGTTTGTGTACCTTATGTGTAGTGTTGTGTAAAGTTGCTGTTTGTGTAGTGTTAGTGGAGTGAATTTGTAATCTTTCTTTAGTTTTATGTAGCTATTTGTGTATCATTATTAGTGTTGGTGTAGTGTTGGTGTAGTGTAGTGATTGTAATGAGGTTATATGGTGTTTGTTTAGTGTTTGTGCAGGGTATTTCAGCGAAGATGTAGTGTTTGTGATGAGGTTATATGGTGTTTGTTTAGTGTTTGTGCAGGGTATTTCAGCGAAGATGTAGTGATTGTGATGAGGTTATATGGTGTTTGTTTAGTGTTTGTGCAGGGTATTTCAGCGAAGATGTAGTGTTTGTGATGAGGTTATATGGTGTTTGTTTAGTGTTTGTGCAGGGTATTTCAGCGAAGATGTAGTGATTGTGATGAGGTTATATGGTGTTTGTTTAGTGTTTGTGCAGGGTATTTCAGGGAAGATGTAGTGTTTGTAATGAGGTTATATGGTGTTTGTTTAGTGTTTGTGCAGGGTATTTCAGCGAAGATGTAGTGTTTGTGATACATAGTGTAAAGTAATGTAGAGTCTGAATTGTACAAAGGAATAATATCTCAAACACTAATTCACACACACAAACGTACTTACTCATACACATGTACACATATTGTTTACACACAGAGGAAATATTACACAGAGAAAGATGTACAATTCATCACAAAACATTAAGTATTATTGTCTCACTGAAACGCTTTGGTGAAATTATTGAGAACCTCTAATGACGTCATCTGAGTATCGTCTGCTATTGTGTCTTCTGTAAGGAGTATTATCCTATTATCTTTATCTATATTGCTTATCTAATAATGATAAGATATGTAAATGAATGTATACTCGCCAAAAGTCAAGTCGTTTTATCTGTCTGTTCATGAACCCAAAGATTAAGAGACCTGGTGAGTGTATCTTTGCCTCTTGATTTCTCAGGACTACATTTCTATACCAGTTGTATTTCTACCAATTAAATTATCATTTTTTTCTTTCTCGTTCACGGAGTTTCTTAGCTTGGCCCTAATCACATCTACTGTTTGTTCTCGTGTACCTTATGTCAGCCTGAGATAAGTTCCTCTTATGGCCCCTTTGGTTCTGTCCAGTGCTGGGTCATGGTAGTTTTGAAATCTGTTTAAAGAAATACGCTCACTGTAGGGCATTGTGTGACTTACCCCAGTTGGTCATAAGAGGAGGAGGGTGGAGAGGTGCAGGATAAAATGGGTGTTGTCAGAGAGGGCAGGTGTGGCCAGGGGTCGTGTTGCCACTGAGGGGAGGTGTGGCCAGGGGTCATGTTGTTATTGAGGGGAGGTGTGGCCTGGGTCGTGTTGTTATTGAGGAGAGGTGTGGCCTGGGTCGTGTTGTTATTGAGGAGAGGTGTGGCCTGGGTCGTGTTGCTATTGAGGGGAGGTGTGGCCAGGGGTCGTGTTGTCACTGAGGGGAGGTGTGGCCAGGGGTCGTGTTGTCACTGAGGGGAGGTGTGGCCAAGAGTCATGTTGTCACAGAACGGAGATGTGGCCGGGGGTCGCGTTGTCACTGTAGGAGGGTACAATTCTAGCCAATGTGAATAATAGGTTGGGCGTGCAGTGCTTCCATAGTGTGTGTGTGTGTGTGTAGTATGAGGTGAGTGTGGATATTTTCTGGGGACGAGAGGGCTGGATCATGTGTGTGTGTGTGGGTAGGTACTGATTTGGATGTGAGGGTCGACGTGAGGTGTGAGGGGAGCCAGACATGAAAAAAAGTAGTGAGGAGGAGGAGGAGGGGGGTAGGAATGGAATGGAGTGAGGAGAGGCGGGAAGAGTGAGGGCGAGAAAAATAAAGAGGGGGGGATAGTGATGGGGGGAGAGTGATGGGAGGAGGGGTGAAATAAGGGGTTAAGAGAGTAAGGAGGAATGGGGAGGGATGGAGATAATGTAATAGGATTTACAAGAAGGAATGGAGAAGAGTGGGAAGGAGAGGAATGAAAAGGAGAGGAATGGGAAGAAGAGGAGTGAGAAGGAGAGGAGACAGGAGTAGGAGGAGTAGAGAACAAGAGGTAACGGAGCGGGCCGGAGTTTTGTGGGCGGTGTTTGAGCAAAGTATCAGCATGATGCGAGATGTCGTCGCTGGTACACTGTAAAAGTCGATTACTGCTGTAATGTCCCTGATCCTTGAGGGCGAGGACGTCCCTGATCCCTGAGGGCGAGGACGTCCCTGATCCCTGAGGGCGAGGACGTCCCTGATCCCTGAGGGCGAGGACGTCCCTGATCTCTGAGGGCGAGGACGTCCCTGATCACTGAGAGGGGAGGAGGGCATCCCTGAACCCGTAAGGAAGAAGATGTCCCTGATTCTTGAGGGAAAGAACGATGCCCCTGATCTCAAGAGGGAGGAGGACGCCCTTGAACTTAGATTCTGTTGTGAACTTTACAGGTTTTGTTTATCTCATGTAAACTTTATTGTTCTTATCATAACCTCACATGAAAACCCTCTTAAATATCACTAAAAGCCTCAGTGTATATCTTATCAGGATCTGTTGTGTCTTTAGTACTGCCAATTTGTCTAATATACAAATATACAGTAAGGTCCCGTTGTGTATCTCGTATTAACCTAACGTGATATTGTTCAGAATCAATTTGGCTCTAATTTAAAACCAAACTGCCTCTTTTACACCTTATTTTATCTTATTTAAATCCTTATGACCTCGTAAAGTTTTGTAACGTCTCTTCCACGGCCAATTTTATTTCTATCTAAAGCTTTATCCTTTCTGTTATAAAGGCTCTCCTGCGCACCTTCACCCTCTATTTCTTCCCTTCATAATCTTATTCTTTATCTTATAAAGACTTGCTTCCCCCCCCCACCCCCTCCTCCAGAAAAGCTTTATCTGGACTCTGGAAAACCTCTTTGATTTTTTTTCTGGCAATTGTTGGTTGTCAGAGAAGCGGTGTTTGCTCTGCGGATTTTGTCTGTTTCCGTCTCTTTGTTGAGTGTTTGCCTTGTGCGTCTCGCCATCGCTGTATCATCAGCTTATGTGGTAATGTTTAAACGTGAATTGCTGTGATTCATGCTCGCTTTGTGAGCAGCTTATGTCTCATTTAGATTTCGGAGCATAAAGGCCAAAGGAATGTTACATATAAGTTGCGGCTTGTAGTAGCTGTTAGGTCATATCTTACGTATACAGCATACAGAAATAACCAACTTGTTCACAGGCTTCCGCTGTTGCTGTGTCTTGAAAAAAATATTGTTGGCTTTATGGCCAGTGACTCACAGGAGTCAGTAAATAAAACACTCTCGTTTGATTTTGATCCTAGAAAGTCACCCACTTTCAGTGAAGGCTGAATATTTTTTTTTTTAATTTTAGGCTCATTAACTGTCAAGGTTATTAAGAGTCATACTAGAGTCATGCTTCCATACGCCAAAACATCTTTAAAAAATTTTGCGCGGCACAAACCACTAATGAAGACTCAATGATAAATCCCCCCACCCCCTCACTTTTCCCTCCGCAAAACTGATGTCTGGCAATTCACGCCAAATAACAGACCATTTTCTTTCAAGGTTGCCAAGGAAACAATGCGTCCTCCTTATACCAACACCAAATGTTCTTACTGTCGTCGTACAGAAGCTGGTAGTGGAGCGAGTGTGTGGGACGCATTGCTTGGGTCTTCTTTACCAGCCTTTATTAGAAACAAAATCTCTCCGATCTCCTGGCCATGTCCTCGTCTTGGTCGCAGTTCAAAACTCCAGAATCCACACATCTTTACACCTGTCAAACTAAACCACTAAACCTTCTTCATGACGGAAAACTTGTGCCTGAGACTGACACACACTCGCTGAGAGCAATAAGGGTGATGACAAAAGAACATGAAAGCCCTCCGTCTCAGAAACGTAAACCTCAGCACGCAGCGACGGCGGGGAGAACAGGGGAGGAAGTGACATCGTCTTCGCCATCAGTAACAGGGCGGCAGTACAGTAGCATCATCAGCAGCAGAAGTGGAAGAAGAAGCAACTACACGAACAAAGACAGCAGCAGCAGCAGCAGCAGCAGCAAACAGTAAACTCCCTCACCTTCATAATAACAAAGCGGGTGATATCTGACTCGGTCGAGCTCTGGGCTGGGCTGGGCTGGCTGGCTGGCGGGTGGGTGGAGGAACAAACTCACCGCCACAAGAAGTGTTTTCACCGATGATTGGGTCCAACAGTTTTTATCGCCGGGCCAACTAAATCAATTATAGGTGTTTTTAGGGGAAGGTTTCTCTAGGTCTGTATCAGATATACTTTGCCGAGCCCTCGACTGTATTTTCTACCGGATTTTTTTATAAGTTTTGTCCCTCTATTATCGCGCCTTTTATTTCATATTTTTTTTATTAATATATCTTCGCTTTTTCTTTTATTGTTTATTATTATTTCTCGTTGTTTATTTTTGTCTGTTTGATTTTGTTTTTGTTTTTACGGTTTCAGTTTTATTTGTTTTCACTTGTTTAGTTTTTGTCTGTTATTATTATTATTGTATTTTTTTTTCTTATGTTCCGTGTGCTATTATTTTTTGATGATCTCCAAGTTCTTTTGTTATTGCATTTGCTGTATTTGTTGTTACCTCTGTTGTTTTTGTTCTTGCATCTATTGTTTTTGGTCTTGCCTCGTTTGTTATTCTTGCAGCCTCTGTTGTTTTTATGGCATCTTTTTTTTAGCCACGTCTACTGTTTTTATTGCAACCTCTTAATATTTTTTGTTTCTTGTGTATTTGTTGATGCACCAGTTATTTTGTGTTTTGTTTTGATAGTTGCTTCTGTTGCTTTCATTGCTGTCTCTTGCTTCCGTTTGTTGTTTTTGCTGTTATGGGGTTATCATTTCTGTTGTGAGTCCCCGTTTCCGTTGTTAATTTCTACTGACTTATTTTTTCCTGTTCTTGTACGCCTGTTGTTGTTGGTACTTCTGTTGTTGTTGTTGTTGTTCCTTTAAGTGTTTCAGAATATACTTGCTACATATTGTATAGTCTAAACGAGTGAATAATAATAATAATAATAACAATAATAATAATAATAATAATAATAATAATAATAGACATATCAGGCGACAATAAGAGTGGTGGCGGTGGTGTGAGAAACATGGGGCAAGTCAAACAGGCACGAACTGCCCATAATATATCCAAAAGATATACAAGAGGCCGTAAAGCGTGGTCGGAGGGCGCCCAGAGCGCCGCCAAGTGTGCCGTCTGACGTGAGGACATTACGTATGTGCATACACCACACACCCTGGGAGGCTGTATACTTCATACTCACCCTCTGAACTGGGATGAGAAGCAACAGGGTGGCTCTCATACATGTACGAGTATCGGTCGTATTTTAACAGGCTATGTTGCTTAAACGCTCACTGCACACTTCATACACAACACACACACACACACACACACACACACACACACACACACACACACATAGGCTGTATACTTCATATTCATGATGTGAACTGGACTGAAAAACATTAGGTCTGCTCTCAAACCTGTAGGAACACTTGGAATATATTTTTTGAAAGATGCAATGATCGTGTCTACTAGTTGTTGACCTCACCTGTGTAGCGTACTCGTGATAACTGACGGGTAGTTTGGTTAAGATACAGACTCGTTAATTGCAATATATAAGAGTGGATTAATGGTTAAGCAGGTAAAGTCATTTTAAGTCTGAAGTGACTAATTCTCAAACACTGACACACTATATTACTGCACTAGTTTTGCAGGTATCTAAAAGCTGTAGTATAGGTAAATTTTTTGTTCGGGATGACTCAAGATGTGTGTATGAACGTCGAGGCCAAACACAACACGTCTAGGAGGGGCAAGAGATGCAGTGGTGGGCCAGGTCCCCTCCTCAACTGGTGACACTACATCATGTCGGCTCACTCCGTCAGCAGCGTCATTATACTGCACACACCTGACACTTACTATCCCAGCCACTAATCACAAGTACCATCTGTTTCACCATGCGGCTTATCTCTAGACCACATGGATGATGGCCGATGGTTCCTCTTGTCACAGTCGTGAACACAAACACCTAAATCCTCCCTTAACCGCCATCACTATTCTAACTCATCTACCTCACCCCATCTCCGCCCTCACAGCCCCAGCCCTCGTCCTTATCTCCATCAACGCTCCGGCCTCCATTGCCGTACTCAACACCCCCACCTCCCAACCCAACCCCATTCAGCCCTTAGCCTGGGCCGCGTCCCTCACCCCGCCCTCCACCAGTACCAGCAGGCCACAACACATACTTCATACTTGAGGGGGAGTGTAAAGAAACTTTGAAGGGCGCGTGTTGGCCCCGGGAGAGCGTTATCCCAGGGGTCTAGACGCGGCAAGTTTATTCTGGACAGACAAGCAGCGCACCAACCTACACTGGACGGAAGGCGGCTAGTCAGCTGCGGCCGGCGAGGCCGTGTTTATACTGCAAACAAAGGCTGAGAGGAAGGAAGGAAGGAAGGTAGGAAGGAGAGAAAGAAGGACCAAGAGAGAGAGAGAGAGAGAGAGAGAGAGAGATGAGCACACACATTATTCAAGTCCGAGAGATTCACACATGAAAGCGAGCACACAATGTAATACAATACGTGGATCCCCAGATATCCCAGGTGTTAGCAATTAATACTGAGAAAATCTCGTTTCGGCTCAAGTTTCACAATGATTAACAGTAGTGATGCTCAAGTGCTACTCATACCTCGAGCAAGATCTACCTGTACATGGATAAATAATCAATCACTTAATTTGATGTTGTGAAAGCAAACGTCATCACGGGGCAAATTACTGATCAGAGATAAAACCAAGCAGTAGCTTTCGCCTTGACTCTCTTTTTCTACAACTTTATCCGAGGCTGTTACCGGACTCTCCGGATAGACAAAATTCCATTGAAATAGTTTCATAAATAACTAATATATATATCTTAATTAAAATACATACAGACAGACAGAACCGATAACAACCACCTTCCTTCCGCCTTCGACATCACTAAAAATATGGGGCGGGTGGCCGGCTGTTGGACCACCTGGACGCAGCACTCACCTGATTCCACCTGACGTCCCATTCACCTGTTAATGGGAGCTCTCCTGAGCAATTTACCGCTAAACACTCGCTCGATTATTACGAAAACAAAAATGAAAAATATACTCGCTCGTGTCGTGTATGGTTATGGTGCCGTGGTTATGGGAGTGTGTCTTTTGGTCTTATTTTTGAAGGATGTGTTAGGGAATGATGTGTGAACTGTGCGGTAAGTGTAGAAGGTGAAGTGGGAAGGTGTGTTCAGGCTGTTCACTTGTTTATCTCTATCGCTGTTCACTTCTTCAACTGCTTCGTTTTTTCTCATTCTCTCCGCATCTATCTTTCACTCTATACATTTATCTGCGTACGTATTCATAAAAGTTTGCACTTGTGTATGTATCAAATGCATGTATACGCTGCATGCGAACATAAATGTATATCTATGCCTGTATGTACAGTCTGTGTTATTGAATGTATGAGCCTGTATCACAATGTACTGTATCTGTTCATCGTCACTATATTTTTCATCACTACTCCCCTTACTCTCCCCTGACAGCCCCGAGGTGGTGGAGGGCAGGTACACCCCTGTGGCGCCTCCAGTTAACCTGTAATTACCTGTATGATAGTCTCCTCCAAGTGAGTGCTGGGGGCGTTTATTACCTGCCCTAGGCCAGTCCTCGGTATCATCATTAGAGTGTTTACCTCCCCTCCGACTCACGCCTCACTCGTGTCATCATCGTCTAATTATTGACCACTTACCACGGTCCTGTTGTTGATCCTCTCTGACGTCTGCACCCCGCTATTGATCCTCCCTGGCGTCACTGATGGTTTGTTATTGATCCTGTATGACGTTACTTGCTTAATCACTGACTTAGTTTGACGTCATCATCTAAGTATTGATATAGTGTGACGTCACTGATGGTCTATTATTGTTATGACTTCCCTGTAATGTTCTCTCAGTGACTCAGGCTGACATTATCATCTCCTTATTGATCTTGTGAAGTCCAATAATATACCAACGTTGATGTCATCATCTTGTTGTCACAGACTCCAGGCGAAGTCACAAGTTTTTCATTGTTGATCAAGATTTCACTTGTGACCATGTACAGTGATCACCAATACCACCAGGATAAACTGTGACTCCATTGTAAAGGTTGTTCGCTGGCGACAGTGGGACGGTAAATGTGTGCCTGTAACTGTGTCACTCAAGGATCAGCTGAAGGAAAGAGGAAACACCTGGAGGGTACAGAACAGGAATCCTCCCCCAGTACCTGACACGGAGGCCCTCACCTGCTGAATCGAGGGCGATGCAATTTCTGGATCAACACTTTTGCTTTCAGCTTCCTTGTCTCCCTGCCTGCATTACCTCGCCACCACCCTGTCAACCCTGCCTAACTGAGCGCCATACTCTGCTGACCTTTCCTCTCTACCCTGTCGACCTTTCTCCTTTACGCTGGAGACTTTTCATCCTTACTACCTCCTTCTGGCCAAGGTAGGGACTCCAGGAAAATCGGGGCTTCGGCCTAGAAACCAAACCGCCCCTCCTCGCCCCGCCCCAGAAGCCAGGGGTCACAGGGCCGGGTATGGAGCAATTTGCCTCTGTAATCCATGTATAATTAGAAGTAGATGGCCGGTTCTACTAATGAGGGAAGAACAGTTCGCTCGGACGCATTTGTCACTCTCAGTAGCGGCCGCATCGACTCAGATTAACCAGTCCTCAAACATTGTCGCGTTTTTTACTTTCTTGTCATATACGACGTGGCAGCCATGTCTCAATTAATTACTGGAGGGAAGGTGCCAGAGGTCCAGGCGGGTACGGAGAAACACACACACACATGTACACGTAATTATGCTGAAGTCCTTTCCCCCTCCAGCACCACCCACTACCTCTCCTAATACTCATTCTCCCTCCCATTACCTTTCCCACGTTGCTACCCCACTAGCCTCCCTCCCACTTGTTTGTTTTTCCATAGCACAACCCCAGTTTCCCTCCCATTTACCTGTCCCACACGACCAGTTCACGATCTCTCGCTTCTCTCCCACTGCGGCCATCCTCACAGGGCCACCACCTCGCTCTCCTCATCTCTCCTAGCGCCTCCTCACACCTCAACCCCCCCTGCCTCCCTCACCCCCTTTCCAATATTGACCCCTCTCCTCCCCCCTTCCCTTCCCACAGAAAGAAAGAACACATTGACTGTAATAAATAGCTTTAGCGCAGAAAAAATCACTAAAGCTCCAGTAAGAAGAAGATAAGGGCAGTAATTACAAAAGGATCAGTCTGTAATAGGTCCGTCACACTCTTATGAAAAAGGGATTTGATTCTATCCTTTATTAGCATGCTCGTATATACACACAAAATTAATTATAGTTCTGGGGTAGAGCTGCGCATTAGCTGGTGTCGGACCTAGGCGTTCTGACCGGCGGTATGAGCCACGCCTTCATATACAGGGTGAAAATGCCACTGCTTGTCTGATATATAACTTTGGTGTTTACTATATGAACTTCTTATACTGCATCACCTGGACGTATAGTGAATCTTAATGGGTGTCTACAGTGTATAGGAACCAGAGTGTCTATTTATCAGTGTGGGTTAGGTTAGGTTGGGTCAGGTCAGGTCACATCAGATCAAGTTATTTATCTTATGGTGAACATTTCAAATTTTTTGGGGTCAAATGAAATATGACCAGCAAAGTTCTTCTTGCTGATGAGAGAGAGAGAGAGAGAGAGAGAGAGAGAGAGAGAGAGAGAGAGAGAGAGAGAGAGAGAGAAAAAACGTGTGTGTGTGTGTGTGTGTGTGTGTGTGTGTGTGTGTTTGTCCTAACCCCCCACCACACACACACACACAAATGTATTTTTGATATACCTAATGATAACGGTCAGTGCACACACTAATTTGCTTTTGACATTAAAAATAACAATTTCCTCACTAATTGAAAAAAAAACAACAACATAAAACTCGGCTTCACATGAGTGAGTCACTGCTGTGTAGAATAAAAAAAAATATCTTCGTGACTAATACAGAGAATTTTTTCCCCATACATTTACGTTCTGGTCAATTTTTCTTCCAATACAATTTTTTTTCCAGGATGTTGTTTTGTTTATTTTAGTTTTAGATAATCTACTAGACATACATAAGGTTTAGCATCTGGTTAGGTTAGGTTAGTTCATATTGGGTTTGGTTAGGTAAGGTTGGATTGGGTAAGTTAGGTTAAGTTAGGCTAGGTTAGGCTAGGTAAGGTTAGGTAAGGTTAGGTAAGGTTAGGTAAGGTTAGGTTTGCCCATGTTGTGACACCGGAAATATTATATAATTTCAAAATAAAAATCGGAATAAAACAAATCAGAATTCAAGCACGGAGTCATATTTACACCCAAGCTTGAATATTTAACTTCAACATTACTGAGACACAACCAAAGCTGAACCCGGAATGAATCGTCACAAACACACATTTATGAACCCTTTTCCACCATTCAGATTCCAATTTAGAATCAGGTATTTTCCAACTTAAAACTCTAATTACAGACAGAAAAAAAGGTATAACAGGTGAAGATTAAGAATTAGTATACCTAACAATCAATGTAAAACTCCTTATGGCCACCAAGACGAAAATCACAGTATTAACAAATCAAAACACCAAAATATATCGTTCGCTCTGTTCATGTCAAAATAATTCGGTTTATATCATTGAAAGGGGATAGACGATACTAAGCTGGCGATGGACTAATGTAATTGAAACATGATGAATATTTTTGAAAAGGTGTGCGCTTGGATCCTTATGTCCACAGTATGGGTTTATATAGTGTAGGTGTTGAGAGAGAGAGAGAGAGAGAGAGAGAGAGAGAGAGAGAGAGAGAGAGAGAGTGTGTGTGTGTGTGTGTGTGTGCATGTGTCAGTCTTAGGTAGGAGATTTTCCATTTCTTGTCAGCTTCTCACAACGGAATCATAATAATACTCAATAGTCGTGAACATCAAACTAAAGCTTAACTAGTTGTTATACTCATTGTACTCTAGTGTACTGTACGTTAAGCTTGGTTATCATCATCCAACAGGGGTTAAAATAGGAATTGAATAACTTATGAAAACTATCACCTGCTATGACTAAAGAACCAGTTGCTGACATTTACCATAACTAGCTACCAATGGCTAGTTAAGCACCACTATTATTTGACTCTAGAGGCTATAACTAGACACTAACTTACAAACAGTAACTACCAACAATAAGACTATATCATCGTTATAACATTCAAAACAAGTAATAAAAGTAACAACACAGTATAACAAATAGTTCAAAACATCAGAGTATAGCCAGCCACAAGCGTCATATCCAAGCGCTAAACATTCACTCCCCACAAGAGGCGCCACGAGAGTACTGGACTGGTCTACTGAGTCTGGTTGGGCTACGTAAATGAGTAATAAAGGTTAATTAATGAAATGGAGTTAATCTCAGGTATTATTGAATATCGGACGTGCAGGAAGGGGCTCTGACGTTTACTTCTGGGATTTATAAATTAATGAACGCTAATATTAATTATTCTGAATTAAATAGATGCGATTTTTGTTTTCTGGTGAGGGAGGGAGTGGGGGGGGGGGAGAGGTCAGGGGTGGCAGGGGTGTCAGGGAGAGGATTATATAGTCATTACCCGGTGGCAACGATAATGTATAGTGTTACTCTGCTTTTTGTCTGCGTCCCTCTCTCTATCCTTCTCATCCTGTACTGTCCTTAGTTCCTTGATCAGCGTACAAGGGAGTGTTGGCTACAGCTGCTCGAGAAGAACGTAAACAACGCAGTCAAAAAGTTAACATCACCGAGAAATTAATATCACAGAGAGACGGTCTTGGTAGGCAACTTTAGTGTAGTACAAGATCTTTGCTATAATGGATGTTTATATTATTTTGTAAGGCAGTGTTTTATATTTCCCATTTTCTATGATTTCTTTATATTCCAAATTTACTGTTTTCTATGACTTGTTACATGCTTAAGGACACCCTGACTCTACCTGACTCTCCTACCACACCTTCCTCTCGACCACCAGAGAGAAAGAGAGAGAGCGAGGAGAAAATGGGTTAAGTTCTTTCTGTGTGTTTGAGGAACATAATCCAAGGTACATTAATTAAGTAAATTATTCAAATGATTGCAAGATCAGTTCTTAATTACGTTTTGTATCTGGGGATTCCTGGCGGCATTCCGAGTGACTATTACACTTGCATTTTTCTGAGATAATTTCGGATACTTTTTGTTTGTTTAATTTGTGTTTATGTTTTTGTTTTTGTTTAAACTTTTATTATATTTGTTATTTTTGTCTTATCTTAGTGTCAATAACGGCTGCTTATACCATTTTTATCCCATTAACCATTTATTATATTAAATTATCTTCGTGTTAAGTTAAATGATCACCGAAGTTGTTGCACCTTGTTACTTATGTTATAATTATTCACTATATAAATCAGGTTTATAATCCCTTGTACACATCATCCTCTCGGTCGTGTGTTTTTCCCCACTGTTTACCTCCGAGTCATGGCGTTGCCTCGATGGTCTTGTTGTGTGTGTGTGTGTGCTCGTGAGGGGTCATTCTTCCTGTTGCTTCCTCGCTAATGATTTCTTACTATATCTTAAGAGAAAATGATTTGTTTTGGCTGTGTATAGTCAGCTGGATGTCTACCTTTCATGACCTAACTGATTGATGTTTGTCGTGCGTGTGGATTATTTTTTTTAACGTGTGCTACATAACCCTTTGAGGATGATGGTTCAGCCCATTGAGGATAAATGAGTACTGTTTTTAACGAGTAATAGCTTAAACCATAATCCTTCAAGGGTCACTGCTTTTACCATCATCATTAAAGGGTTATCTCAGTTTAACTCATCGTCCTGAAACGATTGTAGCTTAACCCATCTTCCTTAAAGCGTCATAACTAAACTATCATCCTCAGGCTAATTCTTGACGATATCAAAATGGCACATCACATTGTCTGCCTCCCACTTTTGACCCAGTTGTTGCTACCGGGCCGAATATCGGTTATGTTTGCTTGAGCTTCATAAATAATTCCATGAATGTGTGTTGACTTGTCAGGGAGTCGTGAGCACTTTGAGTGATATTCGCCTTCTTCCCAGAACATATTTCTAATGTTTACAATGGCGCGCTACACTCCATCACGCGGCTAGGTCTCGCCCGGTGCAGCTACTTCACGCCACTATTTTTGTGGAGTTTTTAGCACCTGTAAAGTTCAGGTTTATGTATACCGTGACCACTATAGCTACCTGACTTGCATCGTTGTTCTGGTGATCGTTTGTTTATGTTGATTTTTTCCTCACTCTCTCGTAGTGTCTTTATTATTAGTGTATATCTTTCTCTCTTTCTTATCTCCTTCTCTGTGTTTTATACCGGGAGAATGTTTTTATTAATGACGTCATGATTACAGAGTGGTGTCACCCCCCAATGGATGTTATTAGTTAAGTGTGTTATTGTTGTCAGTTTGTGTTGAAGGTCAGCGTTGTGCGTCTTACTGACAGTCCACTGTGTTTTTCTCTCTTGTGTTCTATTATGACTTTGTTGATCATTCTTGAACCCATTTACATCTTTTATTCACATTTTGAGATATTATTGAGTTACCATAATGTGTGTACAGTCGAGTAACATGACGGTCGATGGCGTCGTTATCAGTGGAAGTGTAGCGTTCATAATGATGTCACCATGTGGAGGTGACCGTGCTGACGATAGATCTTATGCAATGTCATAACGTTTGGGAGCAGCACAGGTACTGTATGTTTTCTTGGCTCTGGTGGACAATACAAACGTCGTGAACACTACTGCAGGGTATCCTCGTGGTAGGCCGAGGCAGCTGTAGTTAAGGCACTTTTCTGAAGTCCATTTCGCCGTGGTTAGGGTTCGTCCTTGTCTCCATAAAATAGACAGCAAATTCTCTAACAACTGAGCCACGACTTCTGACAACGAGGTGATGTAGGAATTCGGGGAAGCGGGTCTGTCAACACTTGGCCCCGTCGACCGACAAAAATCTTGTTTGTTCGTCCCGTCAGTGTCTTGTAAACGAATTACCTGGTCATCATGAATCTTTCAACACCTGTCGTGCTGGTCCCTGCCCGTCTACCTCTTGTTTGTGTGTACGTCCGAGGCAATGTATATTATATATATATATATATATATATATATATATATATATATATATATATATATATATATATATATATATAGAGAGAGAGAGAGAGAGAGAGACAGAGAGACAGAGAGAGAGAGAGACAGAGAGTGTGTGTGTTTGTGCGCATATACTGTATATCACAACTACTGATAAAATTCTTTGTTTGCTATACAGTATACTGTAGCTACATTATAGCCAAAACAACGGTCTGGTGGTTACGCTCACAAAGTTCCCACTAAGTGAGGGGCAGGTGAGTGCGTGTATCCTGTAGTACCGTAACAAAGCTCGGGCAGTATACACACGGTCACCACACGCCTGATCTGTTTCACACGTGATCAGCTGTTGGGTAAATCGCTTCAGCAGAGTAGTATGACCACAATCCACTTCCTCTTTTTACAAACACCAACATCAGATAGAGAGTGTTTACACCCACTAGTAGAGACAAGCTTCAGTTAATTCGGCTTTTCCTAATTAACAACACAAGTTAGGCTAAAGTACACTACGAATATCAAGGGAATTAATTAACTATGTAAAATTAGCACCAACTGTGTAAACTTATAAACAAAATTAATTACCAGCCAATTATTTGTCTTTCTATAATTATACAGTATGATAGATTAAGGGGATTCATTCATTATTTTCTCGCCAACGTTGAGTGAGCCAGGAGTGAGAGGTGAGAGTGTGAGGTGAGAGTTGAGGAGTGAGGAGTGAGAGGTGAGAGTGAGAGGTGAGAGTGTGAGGAGTGAGAGGTGAGAGTGAGAGGTGAGAGTGTGAGGTGAGAGTGAGGGAGTGAGAGGTGAGAGTGTGAGGAGTGAGAGGTGAGAGTGTGAGGTGAGAGTGTGAGGAGTGAGAGGTGAGAGTGAGAGGTGAGAGTGTGAGGAGTGAGAGGAGTGAGAGGTGAGAGTGAGAGGAGTGAGAGGTGAGAGTGTGAGGTGAGAGTGAGAGGAGTGAGAGGTGAGAGTGTGAGGTGAGAGTGAGAGGAGTGAGAGGTGAGAGTGTGAGGTGAGAGTGTGAGGAGTGAGAGGTGAGAGTGAGAGGTGAGAGTGTGAGGAGTGAGAGGTGAGAGTGTGAGGTGAGAGTGTGAGGAGTGAGAGGTGAGAGTGAGAGGTGAGAGTGTGAGGTGAGAGTGAGAGGAGTGAGAGGTGAGAGTGTGAGGAGTGAGAGGTGAGAGTGTGAGGTGAGAGTGAGGGAGTGAGAGGTGAGAGTGTGAGGTGAGAGTGTGAGGTGAGAGTGTGAGGTGAGAGTGAGAGGTGAGAGTGTGAGGTGAGAGTGAGAGGAGTGAGAGGTGAGAGTGTGAGGAGTGAGAGGTGAGAGTGTGAGGTGAGAGTGAGAGGAGTGAGAGGTGAGAGTGTGAGGTGAGAGTGTGAGGAGTGAGAGGTGAGAGTGTGAGGAGTGAGAGGTGAGAGGAGTGTGAGGAGTGAGAGGTGAGAGTGTGAGGAGTGAGAGGTGAGAGTGTGAGGAGTGAGAGGTGAGAGTGTGAGGAGTGAGAGTGAGAGGAGTGAGAGGTGAGAGTGTGAGGAGTGAGACGTGAGAGTGTGAGGAGTGAGAGGTGAGAGTGTGAGGAGTGAGAGGTGAGAGTGTGAGGAGTGAGAGGTGAGAGTGTGAGGAGTGAGAGGTGAGAGTGTGAGGAGTGTGAGGTGAGAGTGTGAGGAGTGAGAGGTGAGAGTGTGAGGAGTGAGAGGTGAGAGTGTGAGGAGTGAGAGGTGAGAGTGTGAGGAGTGAGAGGTGAGAGTGTGAGGAGTGAGAGGTGAGAGTGTGAGGAGTGACAGTGTGAGGAGTGAGAGGTGAGAGTGTGAGGAGTGAGAGGTGAGAGTGTGAGGAGTGAGAGGTGAGAGTGTGAGGAGTGAGAGGTGAGAGTGTGAGGAGTGAGAGGTGAGAGTGTGAGGAGTGAGAGTGTGAGGAGTGAGAGGTGAGAGTGTGAGGAGTGAGAGGTGAGAGTGTGAGGAGTGAGAGGTGAGAGTGTGAGGAGTGAGAGTGAGGAGTGAGAGGTGAGAGTGTGAGGAGTGAGAGTGAGAGTGTGAGGAGTGTGAGGTGAGAGTGTGAGGAGTGAGAGGTGAGAGTGTGAGGAGTGAGAGGTGAGAGTGTGAGGAGTGACAGTGTGAGGAGTGAGAGGTGAGAGTGTGAGGAGTGAGAGGTGAGAGTGTGAGGAGTGACAGTGTGAGGAGTGAGAGTGAGAGGAGTGAGAGGTGAGAGTGTGAGGAGTGAGACGTGAGAGTGTGAGGAGTGAGAGGTGAGAGTGTGAGGAGTGAGAGGTGAGAGTGTGAGGAGTGAGAGGTGAGAGTGTGAGGAGTGAGAGGTGAGAGTGTGAGGAGTGACAGTGTGAGGAGTGAGAGGTGAGAGTGTGAGGAGTGAGAGGTGAGAGTGTGAGGAGTGAGAGGTGAGAGTGTGAGGAGTGACAGTGTGAGGAGTGAGAGGTGAGAGTGTGAGGAGTGAGAGGTGAGAGTGTGAGGAGTGAGAGGTGAGAGTGAGAGAGAAAGTGTGGCTCACAGGTGCAGTGTAGACAGGTATGATTGATAACTCTCTTACAATATTATTTGTTTACACCTGAGGTCATTGACGTTATGGTCTCCTGTAATAAGACTCACACTCGCAAAAAAAAAATCCTATCCATGAGTGTGTATACAGCATGGGGTTCATGTTAATATATATACCTGGCACAAAAGAGGCGTTAACATTAGTTCAGGCTCATTAATTATGAATATTAATACTTGCATTGAATGAGGGAAAGTGCATAGGTAAATGGTAAACGATATGAAAAACGGATCATTAAATAAAATATGAAGCGAGGTTATCGGCAACAGATGGCGCAAGTTACTATGTAAACAACAACGTCAATAACTCGCCGCCGTCAAGTCACTCCACACACTCAATCCATCAAGTGAGTCAGAAGAAAGCCAGTGATGATGTTATATGAACTTGTTAAATCGACAGAGCAGGAAATCGTCTTCGTGGAAGAGTAAATCAGCTTTCACAGGTCTTAAAATAACACAGGTGCCATATAAACATTGCTACAACACTTTGTGAGGCAGCGTTATTGTGTACTGAACTCTCTTGGGTCATGTTCACTGTTATTGTAGCGTCGCGTTCACTGCCGCAACACTATGGGACAACACTGACTATACTACAGCACTCAAGAATGACGTTCACTATACTACAGCACTCAAGAATGACATTCACTATACTACAGCACTCAAGAATGACGTTCACTATACTACAGCACTCAAGAATGACGTTCACTATACTACAGCACTCAAGAATGACGTTCACTATACTACAGCACTCAAGAATGACGTTCACTATACTACAGCACTCAAGAATGACGTTCACTATACTACAGCACTCAAGAATGACGTTCACTATCCTACAGCACTCAAGAATGACGTTCACTATCCTACAGCACTCAAGAATGACGTTCACTATACTACAGCACTCAAGAATGACGTTCACTATACTACAGCACTCAAGAATGACGTTCACTATACTACAGCACTCAAGAATGACGTTCACTATACTACAGCACTCAAGAATGACGTTCACTATACTACAGCAATGTGGGACGACGTTCAATCTGCTGAGGAGTTTAAGGCCAGGTTCACCGTAGCACAAATGAGGAACTCTTTAACTTGAACTGACTTTCCGCCGACGCTAATGTAAACACAGTCAAATTTTGACCTACTATAAAGAGTGTTATCCTTCAGCATTGTGTGTGTGTGTGTGTGTGTGTGTGTGTGTGTGGTGGACGAGGGACACACCACACATGTTATCCTTCAGCGTGTGTGTGTGTGTGTGTGTGGTGGACGAGGAACACACCACACACACTTAGTATGCACGTCCCCAGTCTACAGGCTTCTCAAGGTCCCCAAAGTTTCACCCTCACGACTTGACCCGATCAACCTCACCTGACCACTAGTTGACGGTGAGGCCTGCTAGAGATATATTCTTCTATGGCCCTAAAAGACTAATATGAAGGATTAATGTGAGAGACTGACTTTAGGGAGAAATGCCATAAGAGTGACTTGAAAAATCTGAGAGACTGACTTTAAAAAAAAAAATGTATAAGGGCAATAAATTCGAGAGTCCCGAATTGACCTGAGGGGGGATAATGATATGACTCAATTGATAAAAACAGGTCACAGATTCTCAAATATTCCTTCGATGTTTTTTTCCTTCGTGTCTCTCTCTAGTTAAAGATCCATAAACCGATCTAACTAACCCACTTTAGTTACACCGTAAAGAAAACGTATCGAAATATCCCAGAGACTTTATTGTGACTAAATGCATTCTCGTATCATCACTTAGAAGACAAGCCACAGCAGAACCAGACCACAGCAGACACAGACAACAGTAGAACCAGACCACAGCAGAGCCAGACAACAGCAGTAAGGCAGACCACAGGTGACACAGACCACAGCAGAACCAGACCACAGCAGAACCAGACCACAGCAGCAAGTCAGGAACCGAGAGAGTGCAGAGGTTGATGAGAGAGTCACAAGGCAGACATAACGAACGTAATCACCCGCGCCAGTCGACAATTCTTCCGTCACGAAGGAAGGAGACGCGCGATCCTCACCTTCTTCCCTCCCTCTTATTAACACTGTCAGGCTCCCTCCACACAGAGAGTTGTGTTCCTGACGTCTAGATGTTGTGTGCGTCTAACAGTGACGTGGTTGTTACGTTTCTTAGTTATACTAATGCCTTGTGTATATTATTTCTTGGAATATGTTGTATGTCCTGTACTCAAGGATACGCATATGCAGGTACGTAGGTATACAAGCACAGCCATCCACATACACATACATGCAGTACAGGACAACATAGACACATACTCACACTCATACCTACACACAACACCTCCAGTTCATACCATAGTATACCCTGCTGTTGTACTTCGTAAATAATTTGCATATGTATTCTCTCGTGTAGTGGTACTCTTAACACAATGATCTTAGGAACGGATTATCCACGCCCAAATTTGCTAATGTCAGTCAGTATTTGAGATAACTTGTTGTCGAAGCTTAACTCAGTAACCGGGAGAAGTTGGCTCCAAAGACCTTTCGTAAATGTGTGAGAGGCTCTTGGCAACTCGCACATAACTAGCCAGACGAAGTTAACTGGTTAGCGCCCAGGTAGTAATTAATTACATGCGAGGGAAACTTAAGATCCAGTTCTCAAACCTAATTAGTTGCTGGAGAAGACGACAATTCCTAAGGATGTCCGATGACTGATGTATTTAAATGTTCCTGAAGGTGGACTCCTGCAGGCGGACTCCTGAAGGTGGTCAATGTGTATGAGTTTCTTGTGTCAGGATGTGCTGCTTGCTGGTCATTCCACGGGTTTCTTATGGTTGTGGGTCATGCATGGTTAGGCGCATAGGTTGATCTTGGTGTAAAGGGTCAATTGGTGGTTGTTTTCGATCATGTTGTTGTGACGTAACAGGGGGCCCGCTCTGGGATGACGATACTTCAGGTGAGTCAAAGATAGACAGGTGAAAAAGGGGGAAGAGATCACTTAATAAACTAAACAAACATCAACCAGGAAATAAGTAACTTTTTATCACCACAATACCTGACCTGCCTTGACCTGTTGATACACCTACCGACTCCTGGTGAGGCAAACCTGTGGTACCTGTGAGACACCTACACTGTGGGCTCTTAAATCTACAGGTCTTCGAAAGAAAATGAGATACGGCCTTTAAGGGAGACCAAACGAGACCAAACGAGACCGCGAAATATAGAACAAGTCCAAGTGTATAGTTTTGATAAATATAGTGAGCTTTACAATATACTTTGTTTATTTCCCTGCCACAGACAAAGTGGCAGAGGTATATTACATTTATTCGTCTTCGTCTGTTCGCTCATGATCAGTCAAATGTCAGATTATGCATTAGTGGATTTAATTCAAACTTGGTATCTAGTTGAGGAAACTCTGTCCTCTATATGAGCCTATCTCCACCAGCTCCCTGTTAATCAAGGTAGGTTAAATTAGGTTAGGTTCGGTTAGATTAGATTGTATTAGGTTAGGTTAGGTTAGGATAGGATAGGATAGGATAGGATAGAGCTGTGATATGGACGATGATGGTGTCTTTACTCAGCGTCTTCAAGAAGCCACTAGACTAACTTACTCCTCAACAGTACCTGAGACGCAGTTAAACTATTCCCGGTCAGACGTCCAGTAACAGGTGGGGATATTTATGAACTACAACATTATGTAATGTAACGTGTTTTATTTCTTCACGTTTTAAGTACAGATGAATATGGCGATTATCATAAATTACACAGATTCAAGAAAAGGTTTATTTTTACACTTAAATTTAGAATGGAAAAATAATCGCTAAATTCTGACCTAGGAAGCACCACCAGTCAAGTTTAAAAAGTAATGATTTATAATTTGAAAGTTTCGAGGTAAAGGAGTGAACGTACTCCCCTCCCTCCCCTAAGAGCTCAGAAGAACAATGCAGTCAATAATAGACAAGTTTAATAATTTGAACCAGGAGATTGAAGGACCCTGTATACATTAGCTCGACCACAGCTTGTTACACTACCCCATTAAAAGCGATCATCTGGAGGTTATTTCACCCCGTTATTAACCCTAAGACAAACCTAATCTAACCTAATTTAACCTCATTTAACCTAATCTAAACCTCCAGGTAGAGTTAGAGTGTTTAATCAACAGGTGATATCAGTCGTGGGTTAATCTTTAGATATTCCCGTAAAATTTTGTGTTTCTTGCTGAAATGTGTAAATTGTGTTCAGTGTAGACAAGGTGGACGGAGATGTGCCGTTAAAACACCCGGTTCAGTGAGGCTGTTAATATGTAGTGTCTCATTCCGTTTAAAATCATTCCTAATCAGTAAGACAACAAAGCTTCAGAAATTCTTCAGTATAACAAAGGATAAGAGACAGAAAACCCCCCAGACAGAGAGAGAGAGAGAGAGACATGCAGCAGAAAGACAAACAAATCGAGATGAAAGCTAAACAGGCCTTGTAGAGGACTGACCATAAGAGGCGGGGTAGTAATTACACAAGGAGGCTGGCAGGCACGTCTCTCTATCTCTCTCTCTGGGCGTGAGCATCATCCGTCATAATCTAAATGCACTCTTTATGCCTTCAAGTTAAAATGAAAATATAAAACCCGACTTCAAACAAGAACCTTAAATTAGTATTTTCAGAGGAAGAAGTTTGTTGTGTTGCCTAAAGACTCCTCTAAGACAGCGGTGGGTGGGTGTGGGTGGGTGGGGAGGAAGAGTAAGGAGGATGGATGGGTGGGTAGGTAGGTGGAGGGTGCCAGCCAGGCTGTTGTCAGTACCCAAGTGAAGACATCAAAATTATTACACAACAGAGCCAGACAGACGAGAGCTTAGACAAAAGATTTCTCCGTCTTTTGTTTCTTGTATTGAGGAAAAGTTAAAGTCCCGATTTACATAGTCGGACCACGTCGTAGTTATGTGCATTTGTGTGTGTGTGTGTGTGTGTGTGTGTGTGTGTGTCGTCTGTTTGGAGCTGAGTTACGTCAGTGTGTCTTATACCGTCGTCAGTTGGCTTACCTCTCGTGTAAACTAAACATACAACCTAACCTAACCTAACCTAACCTAACCTAACCTGACCTAGCCTAACCTAGCCTAACCTAAGCCCTGTATGAATATGTATTAATTATACGTGATACTTGACCAACAGCCTCCTATAATCTCTCCCTATAACTACACTGTTGTCTCACCACTTGTACAACATTCACACCCTCTCGTATATTATTCATACATTCATACACTTACATGATCATACATTTATGTAAACATACACAGTTACAGTCGTATCCCGAAATATTTATTAATTTTTTCACATTTATTCATTTATAGATTCGTATATTAATATGGCCATACATTAATTAATTTCTATATTTATACAGTCATACATCAATATATTCATACGTGTATTCAGTTATAAACCTCACGGAGATAATCCCTCGTGTTTAAAATGGGTCTATAACTGAGGAGGTAAAAGTATCGACAGGAAGATTCGAAGACCAGTCCGAACCTTCAATGATTCACTTGTTCAATAATATAATCTGCCCGTAACTATGGTCTCTTAAGAGGTTAGGTTTGGTTAGGTTAATGTCAGGTTAAGATTAGGTTTGGTAAATTAGGTTAGGTAAAGGTAGGTCTGTAGGTGAGACAAGTTAATTAAGGTTAGGTTAAGTAGGGTGTGTATAGGTTAGGTTAGGTTTGGTTAAGGTGGTTGATGGTGATGGTATAGTCATCCAAAAAAGTCCTGTCGCGAACCATGAACCCCGAGATACAGACTCTTGAATCCGAAGCATTTATGGACAGAATAATGTATCAATGTCTACTGCTTCGGGTTTACGAGTCTGAGTCTCGGGGTTCGTGGTTCGCGACAGGACTTTTTTGGGTGACTATACCTGGGATCAACATTCAGAAAGCCTCCCCTCGTTCGTACACATGTGAGGCATCATTTGCAACACTAACAGATCACCGCGTCAGAACCCACCCAACATGTGCCCTGTCAATCCGTCTCTCCTGCGGTCTTATTGGAATATCCAGTCGGTGTGAATAAAGTCATGAAGGGAGGAATAATATAAACAAAACCAAAAGAAAAAACAGTAAGACAAAAGTAGAATCACGTAAGAATTAGGCCTCCAGTTTAGTGCACTAACCTAACTTTAAACCTTAATCATACTCTAATCTAATCTAACCTAACCATGGGAAAAGATAAATATAAATACAAATGCTATGTTAATGGTCGTACACACACACACACACACACACACACACACACACACACACACACACACACACACTGAATACAGAGAAGGAGAAACAACAAGATACGTGTACAGGAGAGGTAACAGTACACATGTTACACAGCCCGTGGGTGTATGTACTGCCGTGTGTTAGCCGGGTGTACAGAGAGGCAGGCAGGGTGGAACAAATGAGGTGGGCAGGTGGTGGTGTTTAAGCGCCCTGATCCCTCACGTAATGCAAATCTAACACCAAAGGGCCAGAACCTCCTCGTCGGCGCCTCCCTCTGTAGATATGTGTTATGTGTGTCTGTATAACACCTCCCAGACGTATATACACCTAAATGTACAAATGTATAGCAAAATATACATATACATTAACTCACTCTTGAGTCTCTTTTTTTCCCTACTATCTCTGTATGTATGATTTCCTTCTTTGCTCAAGGCTCAGTAGTTATTAATGCCTTGAGGAAATATGTAACTAAAGGAGACTAAACTTGCCTTATAATTAACCTATAAAGTAATGTTACTTCTACAGTCCTACAAACATACTGTCGGTGACTAAAATGTGAAGAAACTAAAATGTATTCCAATGTATCAGTTTATTTTCCCCAAAGTTCTTTATTGACGTGATAGAGGAAGTTTTCATTCAGTAAGAAATAAACTTGAATATCATCAGTGTGTACTTAATGAATTCAAAAGACTCAGAAATAAGAAAACAAGAGATGAAAGATATAAACAAAAGAGTGAATTGCTGATGGATTTAACTGGGATAAACTTATTATACAATACAAGATCACAGGGTCGTAATATGGCAGATGGCATCACTTCATGAGCAGCAATCAACTGTCTCCACTAATTAGCTATGGTTACTATCACATTATGTCATTATACCTTTTATATCTCATAGCTATTCTTCCTTATTTTTAATTCTCGTTTTCTTTCAATCATAATGATGTTTAATACCCACAATGACACATCATATATTCCAGATGTAATGACCCAATTATTCTAAACTAGTCGCTTATACTTCGGATATCTCCCGCGTATAATGTTACCCCGTCTTGATCTTATTTACTAAATTTTAATATACTCCAAAGAACAACATTTCTCCCTAACAATCAAATACTTTTCTTTAGATCCATAAGTACACATCTCTATACTTTTTATCTTCTGTTTCTAAGCTTCAACCTTTCACCTGCCAAAGCTTTACCCATTCTGTCTTTCAAGCTTCCTATGCCTCACCTGTAAGTGGTTTAAGTGGCTTTTCTTACACGGGGACTCATCCTCTTACCGTCAGGGTTTCACTTTCTATAATTTCTAAAAAACTCTCTATAATTCCTAGTTGTATTTTCTACTCCTCTGGTACCTGTTTATCTCATTATTTATTATTATTATTATTATTATTATTTTTTTTTTTTTTAATTTCATTCAACTGTGATTTTTTCCGGACTTTTGATGGCCTTATTTTCTTACATCTGCCATCCTTAAGAATTTTATCGAGAGCTGGTCACTAATTTACATACTCAGCAGTAGCATTAATGTTTTGAGGGTTTATCTTTATTAATGAGGTAGGATACAGCTGGGACACGTATAAGCCGGCCTACTCCTGCCTTTAAGATACAATTACATGTACAGTATGTATAATGGCAAGGTAATGTTTGGACAGTTTGACAGTGAGTTATGTGGTGGTAGTGGTATTGACGGTAAGAACAAGAGATGATGGATGATGATGGATGATGATGATGATGATGATGATGATGATGATAATGATAATAATAAAAATAATAATAATAATAATAATAATAATAATAATAATAATATAAACTCTCCAGATGTGGAATGTAAAAAAAAAAAAAATAGCCACACGTGATCTTTCCCGTCCAGCTGTAGGGAAGAACACGACAGAATTATCATTCCTCGGATGATAAAAACAACGAGGAACACGATTGATAGTCTAACCTTACGTGTTTTTTTTAGAAGAGTAGATATATTGCGTATGTGTGTGTGTGTGTGTGTGTGTGTGTGTGTGTGTGTGTGTGTGTGTGTTTTACCGCCAATACACATAGATTATTTATACACTATTAATGACCATTCACCAGACCTTAAAATAATACGACTTTTTATCATCGTTCCTAATGGTAAGTAAAATGAGATCAACTAAAGATTAGCTTTATTTTACTAAATGATTAAGCACCTGGACACTTATTATGGAGGTTTAAGTTAGGTTAGGTTAGATTAGGTTAGGTTTAAGTTAGGTTAAGGTAGGATAGGTTCAGATTAGGTTAGGTTAAGGAAGGATAGGTAAGATTAGATTAGGTTAATTTAGGTTAGGATAAGCTAAGGTAGATTAAGCTAGGTTAAGCTAGCATTAGGGAATTTAAATCATCAGGTGAGTTAAGCAGTTGGGGGCGTCTAATCTTCAGGTGATCCTTAATCCATTGTTGTGTACAGTAGGAAGTAATACCTCAAGGAAACACTGTTGGATGACCATGGCAGATGAAGGCTTGAACACATTATCGTAACTATTTCCTCTAACTTTACGATATTTTTACTCCAGTGTGATCTAGTTTCTGTTTTCATTAGCAACAATCTAGTTTAGGTTGTTGTTGTAAATTTGTAGAACTACGGACTCAAAACAAACCATTAAGTTACTTCAGTTGTGTGAGTGTCAGGTATAGACGTGGATTAATTCAAACACAAATGATTGAAATAGTATTAAATCTATGGATATGTTGGTAGAGTATAAACACCCGTAGGAACACATTAAAGTACTGAACCACGAAAACATTACAGTACTGGACAGCGAAAAAGTTAAAGTACCGAACGAGGATAACATTACAGCACAGAACAACAAAAACATCACAGTACAGAACCACGAAAACAGGATAGTACTGAACTACGAAACAGTACAGCATTAAACCACGAAAACAGCACAATACTGGACCACGAAAACAACACAGCAAAGGTACTCGCATAAATAAAATCAACATAAATACAAGTAAAAACATCCAGTAAAAACAAAAGCCAACAAAATCACTGCAATGAAAACAACGGAGGAAGAAAAACACACTTCAAAAATATCTCGGTACAAACACACTAAAAAAACATCGTAGTATAAACACAGCCATAGAAAAATTCCAGTAAAAACATCACAAAACAAACATATCGAACAAACATTATATTATGGTGCCACAAAACATCACTACACAAACACAAGAATAAGCAAAAAACCCAAACACACACACAGACACACAGGATCGTAAAACATGAAGAATACATTAATAGAGATAAACACAGTGAAAAATATTACTGCATAAAATACATAGAAAAAACATCACAGCACAGAGCCACTAAACAGAGACAACATCACAGCACAGAGCCACTAAACAGAGACAACATCACAGCACAGAGCCACTAAACAGACACAACATCACAGCACAGAGCCACTAAACAGACACAACATCACAGCACAGAGCCACTAAACAGACACAACATCACAGCACAGAGCCACTAAACAGACACACACGAATATTTCTCACCTTAAACATATTCACACAAAAGCATCGTAAGTAAACACTCCTCTACACTAAAACATTACACGCTAAAAAATACACACACACACACACACACACACACACATACACATACACACACACACACACATACACACACACACACACACACGCACAAGCAAAAGACATAGCAAAGTATCCCCTCCCACTCTCCTGCCTCCCACTCTATTCCTTCCCACTTTATTCCCTCCCATTCAACTCCCTCCCACCTTTCCCCTCTTCTCTCCCACCTTCCCATCCCCATCCCCCGCCCTCCCACCTTTCCCCCTTCCACGTCCTCCCTCCTACCTTCCACCCCCCTCCCACCTTTCCCCCTCCCTCTCACCTTTCCCACCCCATCCCCCTCCCTCCCACCTTTCCCCCTCCCACGTCCCCCTCCCAGACTCCCACAATCTTGCCGCGACACAAAGCCAGATATATGGCACATAGCCTAAGACAAATAATTATAAGAGCTGCGCTTCACTAATTACTCTGCGCCTTTTCCACTCTCAGAGAACCCTTTACCCGGGGAGGAAGAGGAGGAGGAGGAGGAGGAGGAGGAGGAGGAGAAAGAGGAGGGAGAGGAGGGAGAGGAGGGAGAGGAGAAGGAGGAGGAAGGAGAGGAGAGGAGGAGGAGGGGAATAAGAATGAGGAGGAGGAAGAGGAGATGTAGGAAGAACAATAGAAGGAAGAGGACAAGAAAGAACACAGAGGAATGAAAGAAATAAGATAGAAAGCTAAGAATGAAGGAGATAGAGATAAGATAAACACACCACATAAAGGAAGAGTAAAGGCGGAGAATAATGCAGAAGAAGAAAGAAGTGAAGAAAGAAGGATAAGAATAACGCAGTAAATGAAATAATAGTGAATATAAGAGATGAAGTGAGAGAGAGAGAAAGAGAAAGAGAGAGAGAGAGAGAGAGAGAGAGAGATGGAAGAAGACGTTGAAGAAATAAATCCAAAGAAGGAATGAAAAGCCAAAGGAAGAGAAGATAAGAGATAGAAGAGAGAAAGAAAAATCAAAAGAAGGAAAAAGATCAAGAGACTAAAGAGGAAGAGAGAATAAAAAATAAAGGAAAGAGGAGGGGAGAAGGGTGAGAGAAAAGAGGAGACAGAGGTACAGGATAAAAGAATAATAATCACCCACGGTGTTTAATTATCGAGGGAGGCGAATGGATGAAGAAGGGAGAACGATAAGAAGAGGGAGAGGGGGAAGAAGGGAGGGAGGGTGAGGAGAAGGAAGGGAGAGTGAAAAGGTGGGTTAGGAAAATAAGTGAGGACGAAAGGGAGGAATGGATAAAGGGAGAAAGAGAGGGTCATGAAAAGGAAGGGAGGGAGATGGGATGAATGGAGAAAGGGAGAAAGGAAGGGAGAAAGGGAGAGAGAAGGCTTAAGGGCAGGGGGGGGGGCTGCAAGAAGAAAGGGACGGGGAGGAGTTAGACAGGGGCTAGGAAAGGGGCCGGGGAGAGAACTACAAGAAGCGAGGGGGCAGAATTAAAATCCCTTAATCCGGCTATTAACCGCGCGTCTCACTTATCTTGCCGAGAGGGAGAGAGGGAAAGATGGAGGAGAGAGGGAGGGAAGAAGGAGAGAGGGAGGGAGGAGAAAGGGAGGGAGGGAGAGAGGGAGGAGAAAGGGAGGGAGGGAAAGAGGAGAGAGAAGATGGGTGAAGGAGGAAGGGAGAAGAGGGAGGGACGAAGGGAAGAGAGTTATGGGGAGGTAAAGGAACGGAGGTAGGAGAAGGAATAGAGAGAAGAGAAGGAGAGAAGTTGGAGGGGGGGTAAGGAAGGGTGAGAAGGAACTGAGAGAGAGAGAGAGAGAGAGAGAGAGAGAGAGAGAGAGAGAGAGAGAGAGAGAGAGAGAGAGAGAGAGAACGCGGTGACAGAGAGAAAGGAGATTGCAGGAATGATAAAAGGACGGTGGATGAATGGTGAGCAGGACAGGACAAGGACCTTAAAACAGAGATAAAGGAAGAAGATCCGGGAAAGAGATAAAGACGAAATATCCGAAAGAAAAGGCGAATTAAGGAAGTAAAAAAGAATAGAAGAGAACAGGATATAAAGAAGGAGGAAGGACAAAGAAATGATGAGAGGAGGAATTAAGGGGGGTGAAACAAGTAGAACTAAGGGGAGGAGATGAGACGGAAGAAGAGGAGAGAACTTCCGGTGAGGGGAGTGTGGGAGTCAAGAGTGAGGGTAAGGGGTAAGAGTCAGGGGTAAGGATGAGGGTGAGAGGAGGGAGGGGATGAGAGATAAGGATATAGGGTCAGTGTGAAGGGTGAGGGAGCCGGGGTAAGGATGGATGAGTGGCAGGGGTGAAGATTGAGTGTGTGTGTGTGTGTGTGTGTGTGTGTGTGTGTGTGTGTAAAATAAAAAAAAAGTTGAGGGAATGAAGGGGAGGGGAAATGGGGAGGAGGGGGAGGGATGGGAAGAGGGAAAAGGGGGAGGGGGAGGAAGAGAAGGAAAAGGAATCAAGAGGACATATTAAAGTCTCAAGATAATATTTTCTTTGTTGTCCATAACTAAAAGGAATTAAATAGAGACCAAATTTTTTTTTACACTAAGATTAATTTCTCTGTGTAGATGCTTAATAAATTCCCCATAACGAGTGTAAACAAAGGGATTTTTAATTTGTCAAAACCAGAGAAACACACACACACACACACACACCCAGTACGGGGGCACGAGGAAGTATTGGCCGGCTGCAGTTTAGTCTAATTTGTTTGAAAGGCTTGTCACTGTGGAGGATTTACGAGAGAAATTTGAAAGTTATTCCCATATATTTTGAGACAAATTGCTTGTGGGGACGAAACATACATATAACTATCTGGTTTGATCTCTTGAGGTACTGGGCGAAAAACTCCTTACAGAGATGACGTGATTTTTTGTGATTAAAATATTAAAAAAAAAAAAAAAATCCATGAATCTAGCTAAAGAAAAAAAAAAGGGATTTTGTTGATGGGAAAAAAAAAAGCGGGGGGTGAAATGACTGCCTAGGTCTTTCTGCTCGGCTTGGCGTAATGAGGGGAAGGGCAAGGCGAAGAGGTAGGAAGAGCAGGGGGACGAGAGGGAAGTAGGAGGAGGAAGGGGGTAGCAGCGGGCAGAGTTGAGGGAATGAAGTGGGAAATTGGAATGTTGTAGAGTGATGGGGTTGACGGAGTGTGAGGGAGGAGGAGAGAATGTGAGGGTCTGGAGGAGGAAGAGGAAGAGGAGGAAGAGGAAGAGGAGGAGGAAGAGGGAGGCTTTGTGATGGAGTTGGCCATGAGTTGTGTGGAACCTCCTGCACCTCGACCACAACACTATCACCACCAATACCACCATCACTTCACACCATCACCATCACCTCGCACTCTGCCACCAACTTCCTGCTGTGTGGTTCAAGGCAAATGTTGTGGTAGTAAACAGAGCCGCCCTCTTGTCTACAGCTGCTGGGGAGTCAGGTCTCTGTCTCTCCCCCTGTCTCTCTCTCTGTCTCTCTCCCGGTCAATGTCTGCCCTTCCCTCTCTCATTTTCCCTGTCTGTCTGTCAGTTTGTCTCTTTTTCTGTCCATGTATATCTTTCTGTCTCCCATATTTTTCCATCTTCCTGTCCTTTTCTCTCTCTTTACCCATTTGTCTCTCTTGTCTCTCCTCTTTCTCTTTTAGGTCACCCCACCCCCCACCCTGGACACTGTCTCGGTAACCCGCTACGTGTGACAGATTCTAAGACCAGTTGATCAAGATGAATAAATTATAGAAGTAGGTAATAAAACACTATATTTCCCCTTTACTGTTTCCTTCCTTCACTCCAATTACAACAAGTTACTCCTTCCTTCTATTTCATCCGTTATTCTTTTGTTTCTTTCCCCTTCTCTTCTTTTCCCTCAAGGGCCCTGTTTCATCCCCTTATCTCACAGATTTCCTTCACGCTTCCCTCTATTCTCTTCTTGAACTCACTCCATCAATCACCTTCACTCTCCTTTTTCCTCTTCCTCCAAGTTCCCCCATAACACCACTCCATTTCCTCCAAGGTTTCCCCTCCGCCATCTCCTTGACTTTCCCTATCCTACTTTCCTCCCTCCACATCTCCATTTCTCCCCTCCCCTTCTATCACCTTCCTTCTACCCCCTCCACCTCCTCTACTCGACCCCTCCTCCATTATCCCCTGGGTCCCCCTGACCAATCAGTCATGATGACCACACCGCCGCCGCCAACGTCCCGCCACGCATTTTACCAGAATACCTATTACCGTTCACTATATCAGGGTATGCTGTCTCACGTTCACTGTTACGGTCACTGTGTCTTTCTATGCTGCCTGATCGTTCACTATATCAGGGTATGCTGCCTCACGTTCACTGTTACGGTCACTATCATTCTATGTTGCCTGACGTTCACTGTTACAGTCACTATTATTTTATGTTGCCTCATGTTCAATGTTACGTTCACCGTATCATTCTATGCTGCCTGACGTTCACGGTTACGTTCACTGTATTACCTTATGCTCCTTAACCTTCACTAGTACGCGTTCATGAGCCCCTAGACACCTAATAGATTGAAGCGTCTCTACAGGCAGTCCTCGGTAACATAGTACTTGAACCTACATGACCAAACACTCGAATCTAAACAACGTAATACTCAAACCTGTATAATACTCGAACCTCCTAATTCCTTGTACTCGAAGTCATTGTTGTATTATATAGTGTGTGTGTGTGTGTGTGTGTGTGTGTGTGTGTGTGTGTGTGCATGTGTGTGTGTGTGTGTGTGTGTGTGTGTGTACGCTAAACAAAACTTTATTATTGTTTTTCTATTTTTGTTTTTTTACACCAATGTGATTTTGATCTATTTTAGGTCAATAGTTTCAGTGATATGAAGATTAACAAATAAAAACGAAAACAATGAAAAAAAAAAAGACTGACGAACTGAAGTGAAGGAATCTAAATCAAAATGAACGTAACTGAGGCGAAAAATGACAAGATAAAAAGAAAATAGGTGTCTCATAATGTGTGTAGTTGACGCACCTAAAACAGGAAGAGGAGGAGAGAGAGAGAGAGAGAGAGAGAGAGAGAGAGAGAGAGAGAGAGAGAGAGAGAGAGAGAGAGAGAGAGAGAGAGAAGGAAAAACGAGTTGGAGGAGAAGAAGGAGGGGGAGGAAGATCCAAATGAGAGAGTAGGAAAAAGGGGAAAGGAGGAGGAGGAGAGGGTGAGAGAGAGGGAAAGGGGGGAAGAAGAGGAGAATAGAGAAGGAGAAAGAGAGAGAAGGAAAAGGAGGAGGAGTTACTGAAAAAAAAATACTACTACCACTGCTAACAACAACAACGATAATAATAATAATAATAATAATAATAATAATAATAATAATAAAAACAAAAACATGATATAACATTTTCAAAATATAAAGAAATATTCTGCTGTAAGCGTTCATATATTTTACTCTAACCCACATACTATATATATACTTTCAGCACCACATATATACTTTGCACCACATGATATACTTTGCACCTGATGACCTCCCATGCGGTAAATTACTGGGATTAATTACCTCACTCCTTTACACCTTTTCAATATAAAATTAATGTTATCAATGAAAGAACCTCTATTAGGACAACACTGTAAAACTAGTGCATGTAAACTTGGACTACGGACTGAAAACTGTCAACTTTATATACAAAATAATTCAGTTAAAATATATATGTATGTTAGTGATGAAGGACTGTAACTACGATATGAATTGGGATCTTATTTACTTCTTTATTATTATTGTTGTTATTGTTATCATTACCCGAACTCAACTAACCTAACCCGTCACCACCACACAGCGTCGTCACTACCCCAGGTGTGTTCGGCAGGTAATATGTCCTAAAAACGGATCCAAGAATGATAAATACTGGATGACTCAAACATAACCATCGTCTGGTCTGTGGTCTGGTCTGGTCTGAGGGTCTTCTTCTGGTCTGGTCCTTCCTCGCTGGGGTTGACCTGGGTTGACCTGACGTAACCTGATGATAGAAGGACTCCGGGAGAATCCTTAAGTAGCGTGGAGACTTCTAGCCATCCCACAGTTACGTTATGGGGAAGGAAAACTTATGTGGTGTTCTCAAACTGTCGGAGTGGTTAATGTGACGGTATAATGTATGACTGCACCTGAACCACTGAGGCATTTCAAGGTGTACACTAGGTTACAGGTTCTACATACATTACAGGTGTTTCCTACTCGCGCCATTTCTTGTTGGGGTGATGGTGGGGTGGTGGTGAGTTGAGGGAGGGGTGGTGGTGGGTTGATGGAGGGGGTGGTGGGTTGATGGAGGGGGTGGTGGTGGGTTGAAGGTGGGGGTGATGGTGGGGTGGTAGGGTGGGGTGATGGTGGGGTGATTGGTGAGGTTGGAATAGGGTGATAGAGGTAGTAACAGAGTTAGTTGACAGTACAGTGGAGATGGGTGCTGCTCATCATAAGGGTGCAGAGGGGAGTGATAATGAGGTAGTGACAGTGGCCCGTCCAGCGTTATAGCAGTACACCCACCCACACCATTACCACCACCACCCACACCACTACCACCACCACCCACACCACTATCACCACCACTAACACCCACACCACTACCACCACCACCACCACCCACACCACTACCACCCACATCACTACCACCACCACTACCACCCACACCACTACCACCACCACCCACACCACTACCACCACCACCACCACCCACACCACTACCACCCACACCACCACCACCCACACCACTACCACCCACACCACCACCCACACCACTACCACCACCACCACCACCCACACCACTACCACCCACACCACCACCACCCACACCACTACCACCCACATCACTATCACCACCACTACCACCCACACCACTACCACCACCACCACCACCACCTTCCTCTCCACTGTAGACAATAAGTCCATTCAGTAAATTGCTGCTTCCTTCCACGACAATAACAGAAACTTTTGTTAAAGGCATTTTACCAGAGAGCATTGTTTATATTGTGTGTGAAGTAACACTAGTTTTACTACAAGAAGAAAGAGCCGTAGTGAGGCCCCCGGGCGAGCCTGGTCGGCCAGCCCACGGCTTACTTCGGCCAAACAAGCAGCCGGGCAGCCGGGGAAAAAAATGGGAGTCACAAAAGCCAGTCAGGGCAAGTTTCCAGGTGAATTGTTTCCCTGTTGCAGGCAGGAAGGGTCCAACCACCTCTCGAGGGCTGTGGTAAACCCTCCTCTATGGATTCGTAGATTAAGACTCGGTTTTCTGGCGTGACGAGCGTATGATTGGTGTGACCGAAGAAACAATGACGCGGCTGCACGTCCTAATGGTCAAGGGCGAATCCTCCCCCGCCTCTAGCCACGCAAAACTGACGCTTAATTATTGACCGCGCAAGGTTGATTCCGGAAGATGCCTTAACAGGTGGTTTACGTGTCAGGGGCGTCGACATCCATTGATATGTAAATGGCGCAATTAATTTAAGTAAGTGGCTGCCAACAGGACAATCCGCCAGCCCAGACCGCGCCCCACAAAACCCCCGAACTGCGCTTTCAGGAGATTAGTGGCCCGGAAGGGTCGACCGTGTCCCGTGATTTTGGTGAAAAGGTGAGGTGACTGTAGTTGTTTGAGGTGACTGTGGTTGTTAGAGGTGACTGTAGTTGTTTGAGGTGACTGTGGTTGTTAGAGGTGACTGTAGTTGTTTGAGGTGACTGTAGTTGTTTGAGGTGACTGTAGTTGTTTGAGGTGAATGTAGTTGTTTGAGGTGACTGTGGTTGTTAGAGGTGACTGTAGTTGTTAGAGGTGACTGTAGTTGTTTGAGGTGACTGTAGTTGTTTGAGGTGACTGTAGTTGTTTGAGGTGACTGTAGTTGTTTGAGGTGACTGTAGTTGTTTGAGGTGAATGTAGTTGTTTGAGGTGGTTGTAGTTGTTTGAGGTGACTGTAGTTGTTTGAGGTGATTGTAGTTGTTTGAGGTGACTGTAGTTGTTTGAGGTGACTGTAGTTGTTTGAGGTGACTGTATTTGTTTGAGGTGACTGTAGTTGTTTGAGGTGATTGTAGTTGTTTGAGGTGATTGTAATTGTTTGAGGTATCTCTGACCTTATGAGCTGTGGTTTAGTCACATTCAATCCTTCTTCGGGACCTGTGCGCAGTAAGTGTATTCACCGGGCGTACACACACACACACACACACACACACACACACACACACACACACACACACACACACACGCACGCGCACACACACACACACGCACACACACACACACACACACACACACACACACACACACACACACACACACCAATATTCAAGAATGGAAAGCGAGAAAAAATCCCTGAATTACAGACAAATATCACTGGGTAAGATAATGTGTACTGACGCAGGAAAATAGACATTACAACATTTCAATATCATAACAGTTCTAAAAAATGGTGCCTCCTGAGCGGGAAGGAGAGCGCTGTGTGTGTGTGTGTGTGTGTGTGTGTGTGTGCGTGTGAGTTGTATATCAGGCAGTGCAGGTGTGCGGCGTGATGTCGAGGTGTTTGTTTTAGTAATGACATAATATGAGACGATAAGAGGTGGCAGGACGATACAACACGGAATTAAAGTGTTGTAAAGAAGAGAGGGATAACATAGGTCAATTTAGGTTAACAAGTGGAAGATCATTTATTATTAATGTGAACGATAACCACGAAAGAATAACTAATATAATACAGGTGAGAGAGGGAAGGTAGACTATGTGGTACTCTCTCGTAGACTCATTACTTCAACATAACACAAACTGGAAATAACAAAAAAATACGTATCTAGAAGGGCGACTCAACTGTGTAATGAAAGGTTTACAATACCGTCATTAATGTACCCAGCTGGTCAAAAAAATAGGAGGGAAAGAGGGAATCTTATTATGACCTACAAGATTTTGAGTAAATTAGCTGATTTGCATAACGATAGAGTTCTCAAGGCTAGGGTGGAGAGAACTAGGGGACATATGTTTACATGTAAAAAGGAAATAATGAGAAGCGAAGTAGGGGAATATTGTTTTAAGAACAGTAGGTGACAGGTGGAATTCATCAGGTGAGAGTGAGAGAATATTGTGTGTGAGGGAAATGAGTATTTGTCAGAACTTTGTTGGATCAATATAGTGTATGTGTGTCACGGACGCCTTAGTATGAGTATTGGTTTCTTCCTGTAATTACCATTAGGTAAATAATATACACACAAACTTAAGACCTACCCAAGCTAATATACACATGGCAATATATATATATATATATATATATATATATATATATATATATATATATATATATATATATATATACAGTACGTACCCATGCATGAACAAACACCGAGCATGTAGCTGCAGCACCACTGAGCATCAGGTATGTGGTCGCTGTCAGGCCAGACTCAGTACAGGAGGCGGGAGGAACATTTTATCCCAGCAGAGGACAAAAAAGGCTTCATCCTACACAACTACTCTAATGTATGTAAGACAACAGTACCTGTGTGTGTGTTAAACCTTCCTCACCTACCAGGAGTTAGAACAGGTACACAGCCACGCTAGTGACGTAATAGCTTGTGTATATATCTCTATCTCCCTCTGTCTGTCTGTCTGTCTGTCTGTCTCTCTCTCTCTCTCGTCAACTATTCTATGTTTATCGTTATGAACACTGGACAGCCATTGTGCGCTACATAATAAAAATGTCACACGATAAATACATCTTTATACCTATGAAATCAAAATAAAGACTCAATTTTTCAACAAAACTTTTTGGAAAAACAAATTGTGTTTTACCCTCTCGCTCATTTCCCAGCTCTCACTGAAATACTGTCATGATGTGTGGAACTGATTTTACAGTTAGATGACCAGCTGAGAATTTTCCTTTTTTTGTTATACCTTTAAACAGCCATCGTTCACCGGTTTGTTTAAGGGAGATTTTTGACGTTCAGATGGTTGCTAGGGAAGTTCTAGCCGTTCAGATGGTAGCTAGGGGAGGTTTTAGGGGAGTTCTAGTCATTCAGATGGTAGCTAAGGAAGTTCTAGCCGTTCAGATGCTAGCTAAGGAAGTTCTAATCCGTTCAGATGGTAGCTAGGGACGTTCTAGCCGTTCAGATGGTAGCTAAGGAAGTTCTAATCCGTTCAGATGGTAGCTAGGGACGTTCTAGCCGTTCAGATGGTTACTTTCACACCTTATGATTCAACACTCAAACTCTAACCTAACCTAACCTAACCTAACCCCCCCTCAAGGAGCATTAGGTAAAATAATCTAGGGTGTGTAATCTTCAGGTGAGCCCTATATCACCTGAAGATAAAACATCCCAGATCTATTTTTTTTCTTGACGCTTAAACACCTGTTCTTAGTTTGCCATCAGTGAGTCTTGGCTTTCAGGATATTTCTGAATCCTCTTATTTATTTCTCTCCTCTGAAAATATTTCCACAAATTTGGTAAAAGTATATGTATGCTTTGACTCTAAATATATGTATAAAATTATCAGTAGCGTCGAATTATACCTGGGAAATAGATCTGTAAATGGCTTAGAAATAATTATACTGGGAAATAGACCACCAAATTGCTAACAAATAATCATACGGGGGAAATAGATCTCCAGATTGAATAAACTTACATAACATCTCATAGAAAATTTTACACTAAACACCAAAATCATGAAATAAACATTGTATAAACAGACTTCGATATTTACACTGTATTTCATGTTATCAGGGAAAAGTATTACTCTGGAATCCATGTTTTTCTAATTCTTTGTTATCTTTAGGATCATTATCTATACACCCATAATATATAGTTATCAATTACCTCGTATGTTATCTTGTTATCTTGTTAGTGATATAATGTTTCTGTCGTTAGGTTAAATCTATTCTTTGCATGTGTCAAGTTCGTATAGCGTCTAGTTAAAGTGTTTGTTTTAACCAGTTCTCATAACATGGAGTCTGTGGTACTGACAATTCTAGGAATGGTGTTAATATATGTGTTAGTTAGTTATTTACATGTTAAGTTTACGTAAATTTTTTTTAAAGGAATTATATAAATATTTCAATAGAATTTATATATTTTCCTGTTGGAGTGATGATGAGCAAAACTTAAATCAATAACTCACCTCTAAGTTAAGTTGACGTCTGAATCAACTAGTATCGATTTGCAGAGTAATTACAATTTTATTTTAATTGTTGTTTCCAGCATCACTAATAAACTAAAACATATGAATATTTCTGGTTGGGTTTGATGGTCTTATTTATGTCTTAGAGAAGGCACTTGACGAGTTAGGTGTAGCACAGAGAGGGACGGGGAGAGGGAGGGAGTGGGATGGAGAGAGGTGAGGGAGGGAGAGGGACGGAGAGAGAGAGAGGGAGGGAGGGAAAGGGACGGAGAGAGAGAGAGAGGGAGTGGAAAGGAGAGAGAAAGGGAGTGGAACAGAGAGAGGGAGGGAGTGGAACGGAGAGAGGGAGAGAGTGGCTATGTGTGGGAGGGAGATAGAGAGAGAGAGAGGAAAGAGTGTCACGGCAGCCCTCACCAATACGATATTGAGTAAGGTCTGTAAATGAAGGATGGTTCGGTCTCTGTTGCTTGTAATTTTATTGATGACTGTCCATATCTATGTTAAATGTAGGTCTGTACTTTACTCTCTCTCTCTCTCTCTCTCTCTCTCTCTCTCTCTCTCTCTCTCTCTCTATACCTTTATCTATCTGTCTGTGTTCTCCCTCTCTCTGTTTATCGGTCGGTCTGCTTGTCTCACCCCTTTTTCTTCGTCATTTCGTCTCTCCACTTCCCCAATTCTTTTTTTTCCTTCTGTCCCTTCCTTTATCACTCCCATTTCTTCCTCCCTCCATCACTGTATTTCTCTTCCATTCCCTCTCTCCCTCACCTCCTTTCCCTCTCTCTCTGTCTCTCTCTACCTTTCCCTCTCTCCTTCACATCCTTTCCCTCCCTCTGTCTCCCTCTCTCCCTCTGTCTCCCTCTCTCCCTCTGTCTCTCTCTCCCTTCCTTTCCCTCTCTCCCTCACCTCCTTTCCCTTGCCTCTCCCTTCTCTCACCGTCCCCAGAATCCCCCATCGATCTCATTATCTCTCCTGTGAGCGCCCCCTTTTATTTGCCATAAAAGTGTTCACCAATCCTCTCTTTATTTCCCCGTGTCCTGCGCCTCTCTTCCCTCGACCCTCCTCCTCTCCCATTCCTTCCACCTTTCTCTCTCTCTCTCTCTCTCTCTCTCTGTTGCTGTTTTTCTTCTCATTCTATTATAGTTTCTGTCTTTTTTGGTCTTTATTATACGTACGTTTGATTGTCTATAGTCATAAAGGCCCTACAAAGGACACTACTGCTGTGTGTGTGTGTGTAGGGGAGGGGTTGGTTGTCCTTCATGGCATCGTTGACTGATAGAGATAGTAATAGAACGATAGTGAACGCCCGCCGTGGGACATTCACATCTCTGACCCGAGAGGTAGTAATAAAAGGCTAACATTCCTCGCGAATTTTCATCTCACACACTTTTTTTTTAAGGGGTGGGGGGAGAGGGAAGGGGAGGAGGGAGGGAGAGGGAGAGAGAGAGAGAGAGAGAGAGAGAGAGAGAGAGAGAGAGAGAGAGAGAGAGAGAGAGAGAGAGAGAGAGAGAGAAAACAAAAGCGTGTTGAGCAGTAGCACAGTAGAGGAGGATTTGGAGGAGGAGGTGGAGGAGAAAGAGGAAGAGGAGTAGGGGGAGAAAGAGGAGGAGGAGCAAAGGAAAGAGGAGGAGGAATCAGAGGATTTGGAAGAGGAGGATTTAGAGGGAGAGGAGGAGGAGGAGGAGGAGGAGAAGAAAGACAAAGAGGAAGTGTGAGCAGTAGTGATACATAGCCTCTCGTCTTTATCATCACCAACATTTATCGTCACTCTACAAGTTGCTTATCACATCACATCACATCCCATCCCAGTCCATCCCATCTCACACCACTCCATCCCATCTCACACCATTCCATCCATCCCAAATGGTAGTCAGGGCTAAACAAAGGGGACATTACAAAGGTACTCAAACTATCCAACCAGGAGCGAACTCGTAACAATGGTTTTAAATTAGACAAATTTAGATTTAGGCGCGAAATAGGTAAACACTGGTTTGGAAACAGAGTAGTGGATGAATGGAACAAGTTACCAAATATCATCATTAACTCGAATACGCTGGATAGCTTCAAGCATAGGTTGGATCCTTATATGAGCAATAGGGGTTGGGTGTAAATGGGACTGCCCAGTATGGCCCGCTGCAGTTTCCTCCATTCTTATGTTCTCACACCACTCCACCCCATCTCACACTATTCCAGCACACAGCAGCATAGGTCCCATAGTATGACAACAACACATAACATAGTATACCCACCACGTTACGGAGGTGTGTAGGGGAGGGTGTGGAGGGATGTGGAGGGACGGTGTAGACAGGAGGGTGTGGAGGGGAGGGTGTGGAGGGACGGTGTAGACAGGAGGGTGTGGAACGGAGAGTGTGGAGGGAGGGTGAAGAAGGGAGAGGATATGGAGAGGAGGATGTGGTGATGTGGGTGTGAAGGGAGCGAGGATAGGGAATGAAAGGGAGGGTGTAGGGGAAAGGAAGGTTCGACCCGACACTCGTACATCAAGGTATTTGTGGATGTCCCCAGCGCTTAACCTGAGCGTCAACAGTCAAAGGCGGAAGCGAGTGACTGGAACACAGGACGGGGATTTTATGTTACTCGTAAAAATCTTCATCATTTGTTTGCGAGTGAATGGTGTGGTTTAAGAGTGTCTCTGCTTAGAAATTTGTTTGGGGAAATGTCAGTCGAGCGGTAGCAACAACAATACCGAGAACAACAACAACAACAACAATAATAATAATAATAATAATAATAACAGTACAATAATAATAATGATAATAATAATAATGATAATAATCTAAAGGTGGATATAAAATAACCTAACATTAGTTAATCTAATTTAATACTAATCTAACTTAGAAAAACCTAATTTTACCTAATCTAGCCTAACCAAACCTAGAGTAACCTAACCTAGCTAAACCTAATTTAATATAAACTAAATTATCAAACCTCAACATAAACTACTGTATGTCGATGCATTAAGAGGCTTTTTAACACATCCAGACGCATTTTAACACAAGCCAACGCATTTCAACATATCCAGACGCATTTCACTATATCCAGACGCATATCAGCAAACCTAGACGCATTTTGGCACAGGTCAACTCATTTTAACACAAGACAAAGCATTTCAACACATCGCAATACATGTCAACACACCCAGAGACACTTCAAATCGACCCTCATCACATTTCAATACTCTCCCGATACCTCCAAGTACTTCTGTAGCAAAATGATAAATATACCCGGACAGCGAAACAAACGATTAACTAACCACTGATCAACTTTTGGGTTAAATTGAACACAAAACACATCTCATTATAACAACAGGGATCAGATAACGTGAAATACAATTAAAAGTACAGTTCACATTTGGTCAGAGTCAAACGATATTCCTACCTAATGGTCTTCGCATGTTCGACTGCCTCCTGTCACGTCAGCGTAAAATTGAACAATATTGCAACATCATCATCATCAAGGTGCACATCCTTTCTATTACCAAATCGAAGGTTCGTTTTCATAAGGAAATCTCTAATTGATAAATTATTATAACGGGAGAAATGTAATTCAACGCCGTGGAAGTTATGCAATCTGGAACTGGTTTATTTGAGTTGTATTCGAGGAGTGTTTGGCGTCGCTGTGTTATGTGAGTCATCAACTGCTCTGCCGATGTGTTATGTGAGCCATCAACTACTCTGCCGATATGTTATGTGAGTCATCAACTGCTCTGCCGATGTGTTATGTGAGCCATCAACTACTCTGCCGATATGTTATGCGAGTCATCAATTGCCTGCCGATGTGTTATGTAAGTCATCAATTGTCTACCGCTGTGTTATGAGTCATCTGCCGTGTTATGATTCACCACCTTTATATCACTTAACACAAACAGTTCTTCAAATAACACTGAGCAACACAAACACATTACCACCCGTGTAAATAAATCCAACTTCATCATAACAAGAGATGGTGGAAAAAAAAATAGACGAAAGGAAAACTTTAAAGTAATTTCCCTTTAATAAACAACAAAATAGACACTGTATATGTGATATCACCATAAAGTTATTTTGGGTTAGGTTAGGCACACACACACACACACACACACCTGCATTACTCTTCCTTGGAATTTCACCTCTGGAGTCTTCACCTGCCGGTCACCACCCCCAAAAATTAACATTAACCTGAGCCCCAAAACAGAAATAACGATCTATAAAAAAAAAAAAAAAAATAACTCATTAAGAACTTTGAACATTTTTTTTAAGAATTTTTTACAAGAATACCAATAACAGACTAATTTCCCCTTTTTCGTAATTAAATCGAAATACGAATCAAAAGGACGATTAAAAGAACGATTAAAACTTTCCCTAAAAAAAATCCGATAACAAATACTGCCCCCCAAAAAGTCAATTTAGGGCATAAGATGATGATTATCAGAGATTTAGGGTCACTTAGGCAGGTGTGACTGCAGTACGGGGAAGGCAAAGGAAGGCTTCATTTCCGGTCTGGGATCCGCTACCTCCCACAAAACCAAACTTCTCGTGACTATCCCACCACATAATTTGCAAGGTGGTGCTGTTGCCTTAATTGCTTTTTCCATTCGGCCAATGAACCCAGATCGATTCTTAAAAAAGGCTTTGGGAACGAAATGGCGTTTGTTTACATTGGATATGGTGTTTAAAGGGTCTTGTATTTATAGGTCATGATCGGTTTTTAATGGATCTTTTGTTAAATTGGTCAGTGAGGCCTTAAATGCTTTTGTTTACCTGCTGAAGTTGGATTTAAAGGGTTTTATTTACATATTGTTATTGAACTTAAAGATCCTTGTCCATATAGTAGAACTGAGATTTTAAAGGCCTTTTTATACCTATTGAAAGTGGTGTTTAGTGTGTTTTATTTAGGTATTGGAAACTGTAATTAAGTAGTTATGTTTTATGATTACATAGTCGCTAGGGAACGCTGATATGTGGTGCCGAGCCTCGATAAAAGCTTTGGGTTTTATCTGTTGAAAAAAAAAAAGGTATAAATGTTGTTTACTATTATAAGAAAAGCAAACAATACTTGGTCAGGTTCTTCATTCGTCATCATGTACTTTATGTAAACAATATCTTCTATTGGTATGCTGTCATTACACATACACACAAGCACACACACACACACTGTCCAAAAGGGTACCTTAAATTTACCTATATTACTATTAAACCTTTTATCTAAAATATATAACCTTTCCTGTAGGTCGTTCATATTGTATGTTTGGGGGCAGCATCCACCCTGACACAGCTGATGTGACACGAGCTGACTTAAGCTTAGCGCTAAGTCATCAGGTCATTATAGCCGTCGTTGAGATAATGCACGTGACGAGGGTATGAGTGTCTAACAGAAGAGTAAAAATAGTTTCTTTATATATGATTACTTAACCCAAAAATACTCACATACTTTATACCTGTCACTCGTATTTACATATAATCTGTCTTTACAAAACTTTTAGCTCTTCAGAATTATAACCAATCAAATCCATTAATTTAAAATTACATTTTTAAAATAAAACTTTGAAGTTATGAGAACCATTTCGTGTCTAATAATCGCGTCCTTGGCGGTGGCCGTGGTGGTTGGACTCTGGTGGGCAGGGGATGTGGTTGAGGAGAGCCTGCAGCAGCAACACAGGCAGTTGCACACGGGGCTCATCAACCTCCAGGGTTACCGGTACACTAGCCAAAAGAAAATAATCGCTGCTTCGTGGTTGGCCAAAACCCGAAGCTGGACAGCGGAAGACTCCTGGCTCACCAAAGCCATTAAGTGGTGGCAGGAGGAGGAGGAGGAGGCGAGTGTAGAGGACCACCAGTGGGATGATAACCTCTGGTGGGCGGTAACCCCTCTACGCTGCCTTCAACGGCATCGTGATATACTGAGTCTCCAAGAAAGACTCCTTCAGGAAATGAACGACCAGCGCGAAGTCGGCGATGCCGTAACCGCCATCTCTGCTATAATTGGGGTCGCGGCTGGCGCTCTGTGGCCCCTCGTGGCGATCTTCACTCGGGGCCTCATGGCGTTCTTGACCCGGATAGTCAAAAGACTGGCCAGACTAATAAAGAAAGCATATGGATGGCTTACGAGAGGGAAAAGAACAAAATGAGTATAGCCCCCCCCCCCACGGGTGTGTGGAGGGGGGTAAGTCACGGGTGTGTGGAGGAGGCATAACCCCCCACGGGTGTGTGGAGGAGGCATAACCCCCCACGGGTGGGTGGAGGAGGCATAACCCCCCACGGGTGGGTGGAGGGGTATTTGTATTTATTATTTGTTGTTTTCTTTCAATCTATTTAAGACAATCTCTCTCTCTCTCTCTCTCTCTCTCTCTCTCTCTCTCTATATATATATATATATATATAAATATATAGATATATATATATATATATATATATATATATATATATATAATCATGTAGATCCACAATGAAAACGTGGAAAAGATAAATCTTGATAAAATCACACGGGAAAAGGGAAACAACGGAACACCTTAGCTTTCGTCTTTATTCAAGACATGTATATATATATATATATATATATATATATATATGCAAGTAAATCACTGTAGGTGCGCGTGATCTAGGTATATGCTGATAACCACCAGGAAAGATGTGAATTACACGAAAGCGCTTGGGAACTTCGTGTTTTCTTCTTTCCTGGTGGTTATCAGCATACATATATATATATATATATATATATATATATATATATATATATATATATGTATATATATATATATATATATATATATATATATATATATATATATATATATATATATATACTGACTGTAGGGAAGGCACTGACTGCCAGGTATAGCAGGTATAGGGGATTCGACCCTCTGAATTACTTTGCCACAATAGGATCAGATGCTCTGGTCCCCGAGGGTAAAAAGGGTTGAAACTGAGACGACCTGAGACCAGGAACAAAACGCTTCCTGTTCCAGCATCTTAGCATCAAGAGTGGGAGGTGCTGCCTGGCCCCCACCCTGCCTCCCAGCAGCTTCAGGTACCGTAACATCTCTAGGTCTTACGTACATCTCCCTAACGTTTAAATCTTTTTAAGAAAACAAGATGAGAGGAATGAACGCAGAGTAGTAGTGGCATTACTTACACACACAGGGAGACACTGCCTTCTTGTTGACGTTGTATTTTCTTGTATGGGTCACAAAATTTCAGTCAGGATTAGTATCCTTGAATAGTAAACTGTTATCCAGCGTGACTTACTGCACATGCTTTAAACTGAGGAGAGTTATCCTATCTCTATTACGGGATAACATTAAGAGATACATCTTTATTGATCAGCGATGACGGATTGACCATTGATGACGTACTGGATATTGATGACGTATTGGAAATTGATGACTTACACCAACCAGTTTTCTCAATACCTTTTATTAATTACTATTTTATCCAATATTTATCCTGCTCCTCCCTCCGCCCCACCACCCCCCCACCTCCCTATTGCCGATTAATCCAGGTAATTATGTATTTAATTAAGCTTAATGTAGCACGAAATCCCCATCTTGGATCCGATAATTATTTTGGGATCACAATTTTACGCCGAGCTTAAATTTTCGAGGTGATTTTGCAAAGCGGCCATTTTAAAAATATTCGACGAACTAATATTAAAAGAGTTGTTATAATACTTTTCGAATTTTCATATTTGGTATTTCATTATCATTATTATTATTATTATTATTACCACATCTAATATTATTCTTTAATCCTTAATTATCAACATTACTATATTTTCATTATTGTCGTTGTTTTTATTTTCTTAACCATATTTACAGCAATTTCTGGAGACCCTTGTTACGAAGTAGGGAAATATATACCTGTCCGATATAGGAGACAGGTGAGAAGTGGCTGCAGGTAACTATCAGGTGAGAAGGGTTAAGAGTAATGCAGGTGTAAGGTCTTGGATGTTGAGGTGGGAGAGGGTGTAGGTAGGAGAGGGTGTAGGTAGGAGGGGGGTGTAGGTAAGAGAGGGTGTAGGTAGGAGAGGGTGTAGGTAGGAGGGGGGTGTAGGTAGGAGGGAGAGGGTGTAGGTAGGTGGGAGAGGGTGTAGGTAGGAGAGGGTGTAGGTAGGAAGGGGGTGTAGGTAGGAGGGAGAGGGTGTAGGTAGGTGGGAGAGGGTGTAGGTAGGTGGGAGAGGGTGTAGGTAGAAGAGGGTGTAGGTAGGTAGGAGAGGGTGTAGGTAGGTGGGAGAGGGTGTAGGTAGGTAGGAGGGGGTGTAGGCAAGAGAGGGTGTAGGTAGGAGAGGGTGTAGGTAGGAGGGGGGTGTAGGTAGGTGGGAGAGGGTGTAGGTAGGTGGGAGAGGGTGTAGGTAGGTGGGAGAGGGTGTAGGTGGGTGGGAGAGGGTGTAGGTAGGAGAGGGTGTAGGTAGGAGAGGGTAGAGGTAGGTAGGAGAGGGTGTAGGTAGGAGAGGGTGTAGGTAGGTGGGAGAGGGTGTAGGTAGGAGAGGGTGTAGGTAGGAGAGGGTGTAGGTAGGAAGGAGAGGGTGTAGGTAGATGGGAGAGGGTGTAGGTAGGTGGGAGAGGGTGTAGGTAGGCGGGGGTGTAGGTAGGAGGGGGTGTAGGTAGGAGGGGGTGTAGGTAGGTGGGAGAGGGTGTAGGTAGGTGGGAGAGGGTGTAGGTAGGTGGGAGAGGGTGTAGGTAGGTGGGAGAGGGTGTAGGTAGGTGGGAGAGGGTGTAGGTAGGTGGGAGAGGGTGTAGGTGGGTGGGAGAGGGTGTAGGTAGGAGAGGGTGTAGGTAGGAAGGAGAGGGTGTAGGTAGATGGGAGAGGGTGTAGGTAGGTGGGAGAGGGTGTAGGTAGGAGAGGGTGTAGGTAGGAGAGGGTGTAGGTAGGTAGGAGAGGGTGTAGGTAGGAGAGGGTGTAGGTAGGTGGGAGAGGGTGTAGGTAGGTAGGAGAGGGTGTAGGTAGGAGAGGGTGTAGGTAGGTAGGAGAGGGTGTAGGTAGGAGAGGGTGTAGGTAGGTGGGTGTGGGTGTAGGTAGGAGAGGGTGTAGGTAGGTGGGAGAGGGTGTAGGTAGGTGGGAGAGGGTGTAGGTAGGTAGGAGAGGGTGTAGGGAGGTAGGAGAGGGTGTAGGTAGGTAGGAGAGGGTGTAGGTAGGTGGGAGAAGGTGTAGGTAGGAGAGGGTGTAGGTAGGAGAGGGTGTAGGTACGAGAGGGTGTAGGTAGGTGGGGGAGGGTGTAGGTACGAGAGGGTGTAGGTATGTGGGAGAGGGTGTAGGTAGGTGGGAGAGGGTGTAGGTAGGTGGGAGAGGGTGTAGGTAGGTGGGTGAGAGTGTAGGTAGGAGAGGGTGTAGGTAGGAGAGGGTGTAGGTAGGTGGGAGAGGGTGTAGGTAGGTGGTTGAGGGTGTAGGTAGGAGAGGGTGTAGGTAGGAGAGGGTGTAGGTAGGTGGGAGAGGGTGTAGGTAGGTGGGAGAGGGTGTAGGTAGGTGGGAGAGGGTGTAGGTAGGTGGGAGAGGGTGTAGGTAGGTGGGTGAGGGTGTAGGTAGGAGAGGGTGTAGGTAGGAGAGGGTGTAGGTTGGTGGGAGAGGGTGTAGGTAGGAGGGGGTGTAGGTAGGAGGGGGTGTATGTAGGTGGGAGAGGGTGTAGGTAGGAGGGGTGTAGGTAGGAGAGGGTGTAGGTAGGTGGGAGAGGGTGTAGGTAGGAGGGGGTGTAGGTAGGTAGGAGAGGGTGTAGGTAGGAGAGGGTGTAGGTAGGTGGGAGAGGGTGTAGGTAGGTGGGAGAGGGTGTAGGTAGGAGAGGGTGTAGGTAGGTGGGAGAGGGTGTAGGTAGGTGGGAGAGGGTGTAGGTAGGTGGGAGAGGGTGTAGGTAGGAGGGGTGTAGGTAGGAGAGGGTGTTGGTAGGAGAGGGTGTAGGTAGGAGGGGTGTAGGTAGGAGAGGGTGTAGGTAGGTCGGAGAGGGTGCAGGTAGGTGGGAGAAGGTGTAGGTAGGAGAGGGTGTAGGTAGGAGGGGGTGTAGGTAGGAGAAGGTGTAGATAGGTGGGAGAGGGTGTAGGTAGGAGGGGGTGCAGGTAGGAGAGGGTGTAGGTAGGTGGGAGAGGGTGTAGGTAGGTGGGAGAGGGTGTAGGTAGGAGGGGTGTAGGTAGGGGAGGGTGTAAGTAGGAGAGGGTGTAGGTAGGAGGGGTGTAGGTAGGTGAGGGTGTAGGTAGGTCGGAGAGGGTGTAGGTAGGTGGGAGAGGGTGTAGGTAGGTAGGAGAGGGTGTAGGTAGGAGGGGTGTAGGTAGGAGGGGGTGTAGGTAGGAGAGGGTGTAGGTAGGAGAGGGTGTAGGTAGGAGAGGGTGTAGATAGGAGAGGGTGTAGGTTTGGAGAGGGTTGATTGATTTTGTCGCTTACAGCGGCTACTTTATTGTGCACCCCACACTCATCCTGTGAGCGGTAGCGCAAAAGGATTACAGAGTAGGGTTTACAAAGGGTCATAATAATTAACCCCCGTTGTCAGGATATTATGGCACTGAATGTTACAGAGTATTTCATTTACACTATTTGTTTAGTTCTATACATAAAGGGTAACTTATTCACAAATGCGTGAGTACAGGCGTGTGAGGCAGTATGTCTGGCCTCACACTCTGTTATTCACATTTACGTGGGAGGTATTCAAGCACATTGCGTATTTGGTTCTGTACATGAGAAATGATATAGTTACTAAGTGCACAAAAGTGGATACAATCTTAATATGTTGGCTATCTTGCCATTAGAGATGAAGTGTTGTGCCATCTCACACACAGTGTGCTTGGACCTGTCCCTAAAAGGTTCTATCTTCACACAGTCGAGGGCGTAGTGTTCAAGTGTGTGGCCATATGTATGGCCACACACTTTACATTTAGTTTTGTTTACATCTGCTTGAGGAACATACTGCCAAAGGTACTTATATCCTAACCTTAATCTAGCGGTTACAACATCTTGTAATCTAGTGATCTTGTTACTTGCTCCATATAAATGTTTCACTTGATACATCTCATTATGGTAACCTATGGATCGACTAGTGTCTGTTTGCACTTGTCTACTTGCGTCAAACTCATCAATAAGTTCTTTCCTTATCACAGTTTTAAGGGTTCTTTTTGACAGACCCAAATTGTATTCAACGGTGTCTTTGTTAGACGCGAGTTTGGCGAGGGCATCAACTCTGTCATGTTTTATGAGGCCTATGTGAGAGGGGATCCACAACAGTTTGACCCTGACACCCCGGTCAACAAGGCACGCATATTTGTGTCTGGCTTCAGAGACAAGAGCGTGACAACCTGAGTCGAGGGTGCCAAGGGCAAGTAGTGAGGATAGAGAGTCAGTGATGATGAGACTGTCAGTAACAGTGGTTTCAATGAATTTAATAGCTGTGAGTATGGCAACTAATTCAGTTTATAGAGTGGATGCCCAGTTGTTAATTCTAACTCCTTTCTCAATTATATTACCGTCAGGTTGAGTCACAACAATAACACTTCCAGCCCTCCCACAGGCGGTGTTAAGAGATCCATCAGTGTAGGGTGGGAGAGGGTGAAGGTAGGTGGGAGAGGGTGTAGGTAGGTGGGAGAGGGTGTAGGTGGAAGAGGGTGTAGGTAGGTGGGAGAGGGTGTAGGTGGAAGAGGGTGTAGGTAGGTGGGAGAGGGTGAAGGTAGGTGGGAGAGGGTGTAGGTAGGTGGGAGAGGGTGTAGGTGGAAGAGGGTGTAGGTAGGTGGGAGAGGGTGTAAGTGGGAGAGGGTGTAGGTAGGAGAGGGTGTAGGTCGAACTAGCTATACCGTCTTGTTAAGTAAAGTATATTACCAAGTTCATCTTTACCTCAACCTCATCCTATTAGCATATAACAACATCCTACAAGCTAAAGGATATCAGAACACTTCCTACAGGATACATAACCACACACACACACACACACGCAGGACACCATCCCTGTAGGAGACGCCGCTCGACTGCAACTTGTCAGGGAACATCTCCCATTCTCCCTCTCTCCCTCCCTGCCTCCCTCCCTCTCTCCCTACCTTCCTTCCTTCTTTCCTTCCTTCTTCCTCACGTGAAACTTTGTCGCTTTTCCTCACTGGTAAAATTATAAGAGAGAGAGAGAGAGAGAGAGAGAGAGAGAGAGAGAGAGAGAGAGAATCTTCCTTTCTGACTCTCCAAACATAACTGATCTTCCGCCGTTTTTCTGCGTCCAAGAATCAGACGCGGAGAACCACGAAATGGGTCGACCACCTTATCAGACAAACTGGACCCTCCCCTCCTCTCCCTTCCCCTCCCCTACGACGCTATCTAAACGACACCCAATTACATCATTTTACCCCAAGAGTCTGTGTCGGCGTTTTGAGATGAAGTGTGCCGAGAGGTTGATGTATTACTTCTTATCTATCTATAACTCCCCTCCCCCCCACTCTCTCACTCCCTCCCTCACTCTCTCCTCTCCCTCCCTCCCTCACTCTCTCCTCTCCCTCCCTCCCCCTCCCCACACACACACACGCACAACTTTCCTCGGTCGAAACTTTTAGCTTAATATTTAGGGACATTGATGGGAGAATTTATGGCGGCTCCTTAGTGAAATATTGGGAATGCTCAGGAAGACTTTCTTGGAGATACGAGGATAGAGCGACCTCAGCGGTTCCTGCTGGTGGTGGTGCTACTGTCGGGGAGCTCTGTTGAAATTTGTTTTATAATGAGTGCTATTGTGTGTGTATGTGTATGTGTGATGGTAAACAAAAGTGAGCAGTAAGCAATAGTTTACTGTGTACATGTCGTCGTCCATGACCGCTGGAAGACGTTCACAACACATCTAATATGTACTTTGACCTTTTCGTCTCGTACTATATCTTCCTCTATTACGTAAGATTATGTAATAATGGACAGATAAGTTACTGTTAGGCTCTCAACTTATCCACTCCTATTGTTGTCATCTGTTTATACTGTAACATCACCCCTTTATTTAAAATGAGACACACACCCACCCATATATATATATATATATATATATATATATATATATATATATATAATATATATATATAATATATATATATATATATATATATATATATATGAGCAGCATGAGGCGCTAACATGCTCACCGTGGAGGTAATTGACAAAAGTTAACAGCGAGAATTCACTTAGAGTCTTGCTCTTTCGTTCCGTCAGGCGTGATCACCTTCATGAACCAGGTTAATGAGCAATTACCTTGACAGGTCACTGAGTAGGGACGTAACATGTGGCACACGTCGTCGCCTTAAAAGTGGTAACTGTGCACAATAAAAGTGAAGAGTGAGCACCAGTCCTGAGCATTAAGAACGTCTCCTTGTGTGTTTGTGTTGTGCTCCACCGCCATCTGAACACCGTAACCCAGTTATTGACTAGGGTGACGTGTGTCTGGAAAGTCCTCACACACACACACACACACACACACTGCTCCGTGACGTCACCAGGATAGAGGACAGAGAAGGCTAGGTTATAACCTGTACCACGAGGCAAGTTGTTAGGACGCTTCCCTGGGACGGTCTACAACAACTACAAGAAGCTTAATAGACTTGGGGCTGGATGTAGCCCTTCGTCTGCCTGGAGCTACTGACGCAGAAGCTAAAATAATGCAAAAGTTATTATTTGTAAAACTGAATCTACAGAATATGTAATAGGTAATGTCACACCTTCTCTTTAACTTGTAATAGAGATTCTTTCAGAGTTATCTATGTGTTGTGAACTGAAACTTCCTTGACGATGGGACCACGGCAAAGATTCAGTTTTGGTCCAAGTGTACAGAAGGTGGCGCTAGACTACAGTGTGTAATGCCAGAGGAGACCTGAAGCCAAGTTCCTAGTACATATCACGAGGATGTTAAGTTTACACTGTGTTTACTGATGTACTGTTTACACCAACATATATACAGCTGTGTCGGCGTTGAGCTGTGTCGATGTACAGCTGTGTCACGACGTACAACTGTCACGATATACAGCTGCGTCATGACAGAGCTGTGTCATGACGCACATCTGCATCACGACGTAAGCTGTATCACGACGTACAGCTGTATCACGACGTAAGCTGTGTCACGATGTACAGCTGTATCACGACATACAGCTGCCTCACAACGTACGGCTGTATCACGACGTACAGCTGCCTCACAACGTGAGGCTGCATCACGACGTACAGCTACATCACGACGTACAGCTACATCACGACGAACAGCTACATCACGACGTACAGCTGTACCACAACGTACGGCTGCACTACAACGTACAGCTGCATCACGAGGTACAGCTACATCACGACGTACAGCTGCATCACGACGTACAGCTGCATCACGACGTACAGCTGCACTACAACGTACAGCTGCATCACGACGCACAGCTGCATCACGACGTACAGCTGCATCACGACGTACAGCTGCATCACTACGTAAAATCAATTGGATAAAAAAAAGTCGTGAAAGTATTAAAAAAATGCTGAGTGGGGAAATATAATGTAGTTTGAAGTTGGTAATTAGGTAAAAGGAGCGACCTTAAGTGTGTGGATTGACTTTGGCTCGTCTGCCGCCACACACCGCCATGATGCTCGACCGGGCTGACGAGGCTGTTGAGCACACGAACATTACTGAATAATTGAGCCAATTTAAAACGTAATTATCTTAAGAGGAGTAAAATTCACGTGATTTTTTTAGTGTTCTCTGCCAAATAAACAAAAATGTTACTAAATTTGTAATGTTGTGTCTGTATGTATGTATGTATGTATGTATGTATGTACACGTATGTATGTATGTATGTAGGTAGGAATGCATGAATAACTATGAATGTAGGTATGTATAGTACACACCCACACCCAGAAACATACCCACATCCAGACACACCCAAACACACCCACATTCAGGAGAGAGAGAGAGAGAGAGAGAGAGAGAGAGAGAGAGAGAGAGAGAGAGAGAGAGAGAGAGAGAGAGAGAGAGAGAGAGAGAGAGTTCACAAACACACGATAACATATAATAATGGACGTTCTTCTTCTTCAGGGATGAGAGAGCGAGGAGGGGGGGAGGGGAGAAGGCAGTAGCGTTGAAGGGGGGAAGGTCGATGGGCGTCGCTATCATGCCTCATAAATGAATGAAATAGTCTCCCTTGAAATGAATGAGGTGAGGGAGGGATAGGAGGGATAGGAGGGATAGGAGGGGACGGGAGGAGGAGTCGAGGAGTGAGAAATGGAGGCGATAGACTCAAGCTGATGAAAAATGGAGTGTAGAATGAATGACAGAGGCTGGAGGGGAGAGCTGGTGAGGCGAGGGTGAGGAGAGGGTTGGGTGAGGGACTACACGCCTGGAGTGTAAAAAGTAAGGAAGGTTGTGTGGGGTTTAGGTCAAGGTGATTGTTAGGTAGGTAATGACAGAGTAATGATTGCCTCTCTGTCCGTCCGTCTTTAACCTGTGCTGTTGCAGTTATAACAGTCAGTCAGCCAGTCAGTCTCTCTCGCTTGTCCACTCTTAACACAGTCAGTCAGTCTCTCTCGTCTACGCTTAACACAGCCAAGTCATTCACTCAACTACAGTCAATCTCTCTACTCGTTCACTCTTATCACAATCAGTCAAGTCTCTCCTTCAGTCTAGGAAAGTCAGTCACTTTTCCTCCAGTTCTAACCAATTCAGTCACTCCTCCACGGTCACACAGACATGACCGACCAGCTGTTGTGATGGCCAGCTGATATGTGAGAGAGAGAGAGAGAGAGAGAGAAAGAGAGAGAGAGAGAGAGAGAGAGAGAGAGAGAGAGAGAGAGAGAGAGAGAGAGAGAGAGAGAGAGATGTCATAACTTTTATATCATTTCAACCTGGTACAAGTGCACAGGGAAAGGAAGAATCGTCATTGTTCAGTAAAGAAAAAAAAAATAACATGGAAGTTGAAGTCCCGAAGAAGTAGAGAGAAAGATGGTGTTTGTTAAGTTATGTTTCACAGAAGGTTGAAGAAGAGTTTGGTGAAAATACAGAAGTTGTGTTAGAAAAAATATATGCAGAAAATAATGAATAAAATGTGTAAGTGGGTTTATTTCTTTGCAATGAAAAGGAAAAAAAAAGATTTGGGTAGAAAAATATCGTCAAGGGAGGATGAGAGGCTATCAGCACCCGGATAATACCCAGAAAAATTACTCGACCATAAGCTCCAGCCTATGTTACAGAGGCGAATAATTTCCAGAGGAGCTCAAGAGGCCATAGAAGGTCAGGTCAGGCGAGGTCAAGTAAGGTCAGGTCAGGCGAGGTCAAGTAAGGTCAGGTCAGGCGAGGTCAAGTAAAGTCAGATCAGGCGAGGTCAAGTAAGGTCAGGCCAGAGATAAGGCAGATGATGGATACTTCAGCCACTCAAATTACACTTTCCATCAAACTAATGAAAAACTTACTCAGAATTTTTTTGTTATCTGTGACAGGGAGTAAATAAGGCTGTCTGGCCTATCTTGGGGCGCCTTGGTGGTGAGGGATGGAGGTGGTACTAAGTGGGGTGGGTGGTGGGGGTGGGTGGTGGGGGTGGATGGTGGGTGGTGTGGGGGGGGGGGGAGAGCTGTTCTAATGGGCACAGCTCATCATACTCTGTCTATGTTCAAGATAGGTTGATTTGAAACGAGACGAATCACGTGACAACTCTCTGTTAGTAACTTTGGTAAGTGAAAACCCATTCTTTCCATCTTGTTTAATAAAGATTTAAACTGACCCTCACATGATTAACTGAGTCTTAACATCGCCTCCGGGTTGTGTATCATGATAAGTTAAAAATGATTCTCATTTTGTATTTTCTAAAGTCATGTATGGGATTCTCTGATCAGAAAAATAAAGATTCTCACCAGCAAAAATATATAGGTTTTTATGGTCTGTTTCCCAGCCCCCAACTCCGATCGGCTTTTCCTGTGGGGTAATGTCACGGTAGAAGGTCGCCCCCTCGCCAGGCCACACGGCTCACTGGCAGCACGCGAGGTTACTGCAGCCTTTTGTAAAATAATTCAGAGGGAGCAGTTTTATTTCAGAAGAACATTAAGGGATGTTTTGAAAGCTAAGATGAGAAAAGTATACTTGTATCTGGGCCACATTCTTGTAGATGCAGGACCAGAAGGTACAGAGGGATGAGTGCTCCGTTCTGTGTGGTTCTCAGCTCTCTTCATTCCTTTCAGCTTCAGTTTCACCTGTTATCATCGATTACAGTTAAAAATTACAAAGAAACTGAATGTTAGCTTCGTATGTAAAGTATATTGACACAGGAAGAGGATAACGACCACCATCAATCTTGAATCGGATAAAAATTCAGCCAGGCAGCTCCCGGATCGACGTCGACTGTCAGCGTCTCCATGTGATGACTGTGTTCGTCAGAGCCATCATCAAACACCACACAATGTTCACATAATTGTTTCTGTGATCTACTACACAGAAACCAACATCAACCCTCACCAAAAAACACAACTATGTATAAATTTTCCATGTCATATAATAACATACCGAGTCACGTTTAAGAAGATGATGTATTTATGCAAACGAAATTTATCGAGCTATTTCCGGGAACTTGATACGTAAATAAAGTTTAAACGCTTGGAATCTAAACAGTATTTCCGAGTTCAGGATTGCTGAATAATCATACGAAAACGACGTAAACACTTCGACGATAGTGAACCCCAATATAAGGTTTTATAGTCTGGTGAAGGTAACATCGACATTAAAATCCTTTTCCCGTGGTGCTACTTTTTAACCCGCGGCTTTACAATCATGAACAGAATATGAGATCCCACAAAACCACACATATTTCTGACATACGTTTCTGTCAATCATTATAAGGCTTAGGGCGTGTTATTTCCTGGTCCCTAGAGAGTGTTACCTGCTGTTGTATCACTGCAAATTGTATTTAGTCGTGATTTTTTTTTCGTTTGTGTGTACATGACCTACTGTGTTTAGGGACGTTGGGTAATGACGCCACACACACACACACACACACACACACACACACACACACACACACACACGCACACACACACACACACACACTCATTATTTTGTACATTTCTAAATTATTCTACATTCAATTATACTTCGCTGAGTTTCACGCTCAGTACCGTAACAATATTATGACGTATCATGTTGCGTTCGGGGGGAAAACCTTTTTTCTCCGTCAGTCAGTCAGTCAGTCAGTCAGTCAAGTTAGTCAATAAACGAAAGCCACGGAGAGAGCAGCTGTGATACCTAAATTTATTTAAGTTTATAGCATATACTTGTAGCTTACGGTCATATTATGTGGAGTTGGTAAGCTACATCTGCCTATCGCGACAACTGTTACTTACTTTTGAGTGAGTGAGTGAGTGAGGCATAGAGCTGTTGGTGCAGCTAAAAACAGCTTAGCGGTATACAATTCATCTTGCCTCTGTTTATAATGGCTAAAGAACGAATCCTAAGCGCGAAATTAATGCCCCAAATTAGTTACACCAGTTAAAAAAGGTTAATTAAATCCCGGCCAGGTAGGGCAGGTGGGCCAAAATATGAGCGTCCGCTGCCTCTGTGACCTGACACTGTGTCTGGCCTCACCCTGACACACCTTATACCTAGTTATTTTTTTTACATGCAACTAATATTCACCACAGGTAGTTCTCAGTGTACAGGTAGAAGGGAAAGTGTGGCGGCTGAGGGGACACAACACTCGCCTTTTGTCTTCCGTGTCACAGGTTCAAGCTCGGGGCACTCCCAGTCCACCCAGCTGTAAATGGGTACCTAAGTTTACAGAAGGGGAAGTGAAGGTGATCGAGCGTAGTGTTGATAAGGTTGCTTCCTTATGTACCTGAAAGATTTATAGTATTATTGTTTGTTTTGTCTCCCTCTCATAGTTAAATGGAGACAATTTTCATACACCCAAGAGTGAGGATTCTCTTTACTAGCTTGTTATTCTCTCGTTTTCAGTTCTCTTTTTTTCTCTCTTTTTCGACAGGATATTTTGTTTTTTTTATGATCTAGATATTTATGTTCCTCATTTTTATCACACTATTTCTATCCTCTTTCTCATAAATTGACTTCTTAGTTCTCTGCGATTTATCACTGTATTATCCATCTTCCTCCTCCTCTTCTTCCTCGTCCTCCTGCTCCTCCCCCTCTTCCTCGTCCTCCTGCTCCTCCCCCTCTTCCTCGTCCTCCTGCTCCTCCCCTCTTCCTCGTCCTCCTGCTCCTCCCCCTCTTCCTCGTCCTCCTGCTCCTCCCCCTCTTCCTCGTCCTCCTGCTCCTCCCCCTCTTCCTCGTCCTCCTGCTCCTCCTCCTCTTCCTCGTCCTCCTGCTCCTCCCCCTCTTCCTCGTCCTCCTGCTCCTCCCCCTCTTCCTCGTCCTCCTGCTCCTCCTCCTCTTCCTCGTCCTCCTGCTCCTCCTCCTCTTCCTCGTCCTCCTGCTCCTCCCCCTCTTCCTCGTGCTCTCCTGCTCCTCCCCCCTCCTCTTCCTCGTCCTCCTGCTCCTCCCCCTCTTCCTCGTCCTCCTGCTCCTCCTCCTCTTCCTCGTCCTCCTGCTCCTCCTCCTCTTCCTCGTCCTCCTGCTCCTCCCCCTCTTCCTCGTCCTCCTGCTCCTCCCCCTCTTCCTCGTCCTCCTGCTCCTCCCCCTCTTCCTTTCCTCGTCCTCCTGCTCCTCCTCCTCTTCACCTACAAGTGGTATTTCCTCATCACCATCAAAACACACTCTCTCTCTGCCTCTCTCGCCGTCTTGTTTTCCTTCACTTTTCCTTCTCCCCTTCCACGGCCTCTGTTTCTCACACAACCACTTCTCTCCCACCTCTCCCACCTCTCCCACCTCTCCCACCTCCTCCTGACCATTAAATAATCTTTATTAATTATTTTAGTGACTATTCATGTTTTTCTATCTTGTATCTGTTCTTTTCTTGATTTTCTCGTTTATTTATGTATTTTTTTTTAATTTAACGTTTATTTCCTCTCTCTCTCTCTCTCTCTCTTTCTGTCTCTCTCTCTCTGTCTCTCCCTCTCTCTCTCTCTCTCTCTCTCTCTGTCAGTCAATATGAGTTGTCTTCACCCTGTGTCTTCCCTCTCCCTTCCTCAGTTGATTTTTTTTTCTTTAAATCTTTTCTCGTTTTCTTATCACTCTCTTCATCATTCCTTCTTGTTTCACCTTCTTCTCTTTCCCCCTTGTTCACTTACTTCATTCTACCTCTCCTTCTTCATCTTCTCTTTCCTCTGTTTTCTGCCTCTAATTGCTTCTTGATTAATTCTCTGCTCCCTTTTTTTCTCCCTTCCTTCACTTCTTATCTTTTCTTCTCCTCCCCTTCTTCTCCTCTCTATATCCCTCACCACCCATCTTCTCCTTCCCTAATCCTTCCCTCCTCAACTCTCCCCTTTTAACCATTCCTTCCCTCTCCTCCAACATACCATCACCTCTCTCCATCAATCATTCCCCCCCCCCCCCACCCACCAACACATCCTCACCTCACCTCCCTCACTCATCCATATCCTCCAACACACACACACACACACACTTCTACCTCCCTCCTTCCTTCCTTCCTTCCTTCCCTCCCACATAACCTAACCCCACCTTCCTCCCTACATCACCCACACCTCTTATTTATGGATGGAGTCGAGTATTAGCTGTGTTGGGATTAAGTCATGATTCAGAAAATAGATGGGGACAGTAGGCCGTGGATCAGAGGGGAGACAGCTCAAACCTACCCAAGGCAATAAACACAGAGCCGAGACATCTGTTCTAATAACCTCTTGCAGATCTTTTAATGTTTTGTTTTGTTTTTTTTGCACAATATCGTGTTTTAATAATTATAATATGATTTATGTATTTTTCTTTGTAGTTTTATCTTGTATTATCAGTTTATTATTGGTGTTTTTTTTTTCTTAATTTTTTTTTGAGGGGGGGGGGGGTAAATTTGAAGTTATTTGTGTAGTTTGAGTGAGATGACTTTGAATCTTCTTGTTTTATATATTATTTGGTTTTGATGCAACAATTACAGTAACAAGAACAGCAACAATTAACCAACAACAACAGCACAAAACTACAACAATAATAATTACATAAGATCCATAAACAAATGAAGTAAAGTTATTGAAGAAAAATTATTATAAATTTCTCAGGTAAAATAAAAATAATACAAAAAAAATAATAGTTACATAATTAAGACGCAATTACAGACAGAATTAACAATTACAGAACTCAAGAGTTTAATAACACAAATAAAACAACATGATGTGGTTTATGCTTGGTACAGTTACATAATTAAGACGATAGTTACATAATTAATGACCAATGGAGACGAGGGTATTCAGTTGCTCATAAGAACTCGATACAGCGATACGAGGAACACAATGATAACAAGGAACACAGTGATAACAACGAACACAACCATAACAGCGTAATAACACAGCGAGGAAGAATGTTCGGTTTAGTTATCTTGTATTCCATGGTAATAGCGGATGTAACAAGCAGAATATTCGTCAAGGTAATACCGGATGAAATAACGAAGGGCAATATTCCATTTAGTTAGTCATTAATTCTTGCGATTTTGCTTTTGTTCTTAACCTAACCTAACCTAACCTAACCTAACCTGTCAGTACTTTTAACTTAGATACACACTAGAGTCCTTCTCATCCCTGTTATGTAATATATCTCTTGGTTTCTTATAAATTATTGTTATTCATTTTTGCTATTATTAATCTTTCCTGTTATCTTATCAAAACTGTTATTATATTGTGTAGAAAAAAATTGTGGATTTTTTAATTTTCCTTTATTTTTCGTTTTTATTATTTTTTATGGATTCTTTTTTTACTTTATATCATTATAATTGTGTTTAATCATTATATTTTATCCTGGTATATATGATGTTCTTCTATATTTAGTCGAATCGTCTGTTTTTAATATTTCGATAATTAGTAATCTGTATTTTCTTAGCATTTTTATTACCTTTCCAAATCTGTCAATATCCTACTAATCAATACCTTTAACACTTCCCATTCTCTCTAATTACAATTTTCATAAACTTAAGTAATTAATCGTCTATTATTTCCTTATATTATCAACAGCATAATCTTAGCAGGAGTTTCTCATAACCTGTATTAGTCTTTCAATAAAATCTTCCATATTGCACCAAAACTCATTCTTTTTATTTTACCTGATCATTATTTTAATTATTTTCTAACCACACATTCAGACAGGTTAATGAAGAGGTAAGGCGTTGAGATACACAGGTAAGTTTTAGCCAGGTAAAGTATATTCAGGTGTTAATTACGAGACAAATCAATCAGAGTAAATCTTTGAGGACGACGCTTATCTCCCTGTGGGTACAATGGCTTAGCTTAGACAGTATGATAGTTTAATCCCATGAGTTCGATGACTTAATCTCTTGACTTCCGTTTCAATAATAATAATAATAATAATAATAATAATAATAATAATAATAATAATAATAATAATAATAATAATAATAATGATAATAATAATAATAATAATAATAATAATAATAATAATAATAATAATAATAACAACACACTCCGCCATCACTACAGAACCCGACAATAATAAAAAAAAAAAGTTGCTCTGCCTCCGGAGAATTCCTAGCGATCTTTTTAAATCACCAAAGATTAACCTTGTCTGGGGCGGGAGATATAAGAGAGAGAGAGAGAGAGAGAGAGAGAGAGAGAGAGAGAGAGAGAGAGAGAGAGAGAGAGAGAGAGAGAGAGGTGTTAAATATTACTCCAAGATGATAATATTTACTCATGGTGTATGGAATGTGGGAGAGGATTATGGACAAAAGAACAAGAGGTGAATATCACTTCTTTTCTGATGGACTCGAATAGGTGTCATTGCTTAGTTAGGTTAGGTTAGGTCCTGTAGTATATGAAGGTGTTGTTCTGACAATGCAACTTTACACCTCAGGTACACTCAAGGTACACCTAAGCTACACCATGTCTTAACGTAACGAACAGGTAACCATTAACTAACCATGACGAAGCAGGTTAATAAAACAAGAGAAAAAAATACGGAGATAAAATTTAGCGCAGTTACACTAAGACGCAAAACAACGCTAACTTTTTAATGGCGTGAAAAGTTACAGGTTGCAGACGATAATTTATCCTATATATTACATACGTCAGGCAGGGAGGGAGGGATGGAGGGTGGGAGCTTGGAAGGGAGTAAGGGAGAGGAGGAGATGGAAGGGGAGATGTGACGAGAGAGAGAGAGAGAGAGAGAGAGAGAGAGAGAGAGAGAGAGAGAGAGAGAGAGAGGTAAGTTTTGAGTGGGGTGACTGTCCTAATTAGGGAAATTTTGGCAGGAGTTAATTTTACTAAGTTAGTGGCGAGACAGTCGCTAAGTCCCTCGCTACACCTTAGTGACGCTACACCCTAGTGACGTTACACCCCAGTGACGCTACACCCTAGTGGCTCCACACCCTAGTGACGCTACACCCTAGTGGCTCCACACCCTAGTGACGCTACACCCTAGTGGCTCCACACCCTAGTGACGCTACACCCTAGTGGCTCCACACCCTAGTGACGCTACACCCTAGTGGCTCCACACCCTAATGACGCTACACGCTCACGTCTCCACCATGATCTTGACTGTATACTGAACCTGCTAGTGATACAGGCGCCCATGACGACACAGACTATATGTATCCCTGCCTGACCTGTGTCGTGCATTAGCAGGGTCAGGTAGGTGGGTCATCCCTCGCTACCAACCACTGTTATTAGTGTCACCATCCATCACTACCAGTACCTACCAGCCACCACTATCAAACACCAACTACCACTTACCACCCATCACTATCCAGTCACTAACGCTTAACCATAACCTATTTTCTCACTATCCGTCAACAATTATCACCGGCCATCACAACCTTACCTTCTACCCACACTAACTACCACCACACATCATCATCACAACTACCATCACTCAACTACCCCCACCACCACCACTTTCGCATCTACCACTATTTACTGCTACCATAATAATCACCACAACTACTACCACCACCACCACCACCACAACCACCACCACATACCACCGTCCCCACCACCACCATCTCTAAGTTTTGGATCCACCGAAGTCCTCCTCCTCGTCGTCTTCCTCCCCCTCCTCGTTGTCTTCCTCTCCTCCAATTCGTCTTCTTCCTCCCCTTTCTTTTCATGTTTCTACCCCTCCTATTCGTCTTCCTCCCCCTCCTTCTCGTCTTCCTCCCCTCCTTCTCGTCTTCCTCCCCTCCTTCTCATCTTCCTCCCCTCCTATTCGTCTTCCTCCCCCTCCTTCTCGTCTTCCTCCCCTCTTCTCTGTCTTCCTTCCCCTCTAGTAGTCCTATAATTGCTCTCAACTCCTCCTCGACCGTCACACACAAAATTGAATAATTCAGGAGGGGTGTAAAACGAGGAGGAGGGGGGTGGGGGGTGGGGGGAGAGGGACGAGGGTGGTAGTAATGGTGGTTGTGGTAGTAGTAGTAGTAGTAGTAGTGATGGTGGTGGTGGTGTGGGTAGTCGTCAAGTGCCACTATTCACCCTCAGCTCTCGTAAAAAAAACTGTTCCACCCGACACTTAACCTTTTGTTCACCCCTCCTTCCTCTGCCCTCCCTCGACACCTCAAACGGCATAACGCTTATCTTCTAATTCTCGGTCATAACTTACCAACTAAGACGCGCTTGAGGGCCTGAATCTGGAAGTAAGTGGTCATTGTTAAGGTCGTTAAGGTTTCAATTGGGTGTTTGCACATGTTGATGTTCGCGTAATAAGCAACACTAGGAGAGGGGGGAATAATGAGTGCGTGTGTAACGATGGTACTTAACCCGAGTCAAAAAGGTGAGATAGTCGGGAGAGAGGAGCAAGTAAGCAAATACACTGTTGATGAGCCAGCCTCTCTCTCTCTCTCTCTCTCTCTCTCTCTCTCTCTCTCTCATCAACTTTTTACCTGTCTGAAAGTAATCATGTATGTACTGTATGTATGTATGATGTATGTACAGTATGTATGTATGTATGTATATATGTATGTATGTATGTAATGGTAAAACACGATATATCTATTATAACATTCCTATCATTTTGTTATTGCCTATGCATTTATGTAAGCATGTTTGTATGTATATATGTATTAACGTAAGTATTCAACTATGTATGTAATTATGTAAGTATCCATCTATGTGCGTATTTTTTTTGCAGGTAGTAAGCAGTTACCAAACAGGGAGGTCCTACCGCCCGGGAAGATATTGGAAGCATAATGTGTTGTCTAATGGTAGACCCTGCTGCCATATGTGACCAAGTCCCAGGTTGCTGATCTGACTTTCTGCCTCATTTACACACAATTGCAGGGTCTCAATTGTTTCTCTTACTTTGACAACACAACATACATAATGTGTATCGTTTCGCACTCTTGATTTATTTTTCGTTTTTTTATTTATTTATGGTTATTATTATTATTGTTATTTATTGTTATAATTTTTATTTATTGTTATTAATTATCATTATTATTATTATTATTATTATTATTATTATTATTATTATTATTATTATTATTATTATTATTATTATTATTATATTTTCGCCCCCCCAGGCCATGATGTAGGTCAGTGACCTGTGCTCGGGTGGGCTAATCCCCGTAAAATACATACAATATTTGCCTATGTGTTTGTAATATCCTGCAACCAACTTTATCATCGTCTCTTATACCCACGGTCATTACAAGAGACACAACATAAACCAGAGAACTAAGACTAATGAGAGAAGTGAGAAACTACAGGTAACCGTCATAATCACAGGTAAACCCATAACCTAACCTAACCTAACCTAACCTAACCTAACCAAACCTAATATTCAGGTGAAATAAGCCGGGGTGTCTAATCTTCAGGTGAAATAAGCCGGGGTGTCTAATCTTCAGGTGAAATAAGCCAGGGTGTCTAATCTTCAGGTGAAATAAGCCAGGGTGTCTAATCTTCAGGTGAAATAAGCCGGGGTGTCTAATCTTCAGGAAATCTCTCCCCCTTGCCTCTCCACCAATCAGTGACAACTTACTGTTCGCGTACACACATTCAACACCTATCGATAATCGTGTCCCCGTCACTCAAGTTAATATATACATAAGAATTCTATTATCTACACTGTTCACTGCTGTAGTCAAGACGTTACGTGTAGTCGAGCAATACCCCGTCTCGTTCTGCCCAAGATGATGTAATTTAATCATAATAAACGTACTTTAGTTACCCCTCTGACCGTAACCATCTACAGGGGATATCTCACCTCCCCACCGATACTCATCAAGGCTTTGGTATCAAGGAACTTAACGATTTACAAAACTCTACTAAACTATTAACCTATAACAATTTATCGCTTAAATTACGGGAAGCTTTCAACCCCCTCCACCCAACGGCAGCCAAGCGACATGTTACAAAATAAAATCTACCCTATGAAAAAAAAAATATATATATACAAATGGACACGTTTAGGCGATTAACATGTTCAATTTGTTCATCCATAATAGATATTTTCCCCCCGACGAATAATTGGGTATATATCGCCGTGCAGTGACATATTATTTGTTAGAGGTAGTGAAGCGCGGCCCTGCTGGTGCTGCAGTTACCGTCAAAATGGCTGCGATTCGCTTTTGTTCACGCTAACGGGATGTGAAATTTGAGGGCGAGCTGACGATGCAAAATGAAAATTGATGCCATGGAACTGCAATTAGATGTTGGCTACACATGGACTAAATTCGGTATGATTTTGAGAGGAGGGACGTATGTGTGTGTGTGTGTGTGTGTGTGTAATGTAGATATAAGTGGGCGAGGATTGCGTTTTGATCCATATGCTAGGAATCTCTGGTCATCCTATTAAATGTGAAGGTTCTTGGGAGTGGAATTTGTGATGACCCGAAGAAAAGTCATCAGCTTATTTCACCATAACTCTACTTGAGGAGGAGGGGGGGTTAGGTTAGGTTAGGTTAGGTTAGGTTATCCGTACTCTGTGTGGGTTAATGTACTGTAGTCACTTATTGAGGAATATTTCTTATAAATCCTGAACAACTGCGTCCACCAAAACCACCACAAATAAACAAGCAAAAACAAATAATCATCCATAAACAAGAAAAACAAAAGAAAAAGAAAATATCAAAACAAGAAAACAAATAAATGACAACAAGGAAGCAATTACATAGAGAAACAAATACATCTCTTTAACTGTGTAAATAACGAAGAATTAAGAAGATAAGAATAAAATTAGATAAAATGAAGATAAACATAAAGAATGAAGTGAACGATAACTATGTAATACCACACAAACTCTTCCTACTACCCCCCAGTAGCCCCAGGAGTGAGTGAGAGAGTGAGTGAGTGAGTGAGTGAGTCAGCTACAACACTCACCTACGAGTATACTCTGTCACTCTCTTACCTCTCTTTATGCTTTATTTCTTCCCCCGTTATCAGATTTATGACTCTCCACTCCTTTTCTTATCGACTTCTTTGTGGCTTTATTAACATTTTATTGTGGCAGCGACGAAGATAAGTCCTTTCCCTCCTTCCCCTCCCCCCCTTCTCTACCTCCCTCTCTCCCTCCTTCCTACCTCCCTCCTTCCTACCTCCCCACACACACACCCGAGCGAGGAGATGAATGCCAATTGTGAGTTATTTATGACTTTTACCCAGACACGCTGTTTCCTCTCTTCCACCGCAGTTTTATGGTATCTTGCTGTCTGTCCTCTTTTAATAAGTCCACTCTCATGTTTAAATCAGGATGGCTGATGTATAATCCTCTCGTATGTCTATGGCTGGCGGACGTCTCAGCGCAATTTGTCATGTCTGGGAGGCAACTGATACGCCCGAGGGAATAATTTTTAGCAAAGGAAATTATAGAAATCTGTTTAATCTCTCGTTTAGTAAAAGGTACAGGCGTATTATTAGTATTTACATGGTATATGCCCCCCCCCCCCCTAGATATATCACCTGTGCTTAACTATGAATGTTGAAACAGCCAATCAGCTATGTTCAGCATGATTATACAGGGTGGGTAAGAAAAAAAAAACACCCTAACATATACAGTAAATAGGTTTTCACAGTCCTTACATAGGTCAGTTATTTTTCCCCCCACCCTGTATTTAAATATTTTACAGTGAATTGAAAAAAAAAAATGATGTGTGTTCCTTCATGACTGATTTTTTTTTCTTTTATTTCACTAAGTTCACAAAAAGAAAAAGTTGTTTTGATTTCTATAAGTCCCAGGGGTAAGGTTTCCATCATCAGCTGTTAACCCCACCAATAACTACCCAGACAGCTTCTACCCTCCTCTCAAGGCTTCTTCAATTGACTGGTGAAAATTGCATAGAATGGGAGGCTTTTCTTATTTATTTTTATGTTTTTTCTTATGTTTTTCCTTTCTTCTTTTCTTCCTCGCTCTTTCATACACTTACGGTGTGAGTCACAGATCATCCCCAATAGGTGAGTCACAGATCATCCCCAACAGGTGAGTCACAGATCATCCCCAATAGGTGAGTCACAGATCATCCCCAATAGGTGAGTCACAGATCATCCCCAATAGGTGAGTCACAGATCATCCCCAACAGGTGAGTCACAGATCAGCCCCAGTAGGTGAGTCACAGATCAGCCCCAATAGGTGAGTCACAGATCATCCCCAACAGGTGAGTCACAGATCATCCCCAACAGGTGAGTCACAGATCAGCCCCAACAGGTGAGTCACAGATCATCCCCAACAGGTGAGTCACAGATCATCCCCAACAGGTGAGTCACAGATCATCCCCAATAGGTGAGTCACAGATCAGCCCCAACAGGTGAGTCACAGATCATCCCCAACAGGTTAAGCCATAGGGCGGAGAGAGATAGAGATAATCCCACAGGTCGTCTCAACAGGTAAATATCTAATTAAAATAATGTATTTATATCCCTTACCTATGTCGTCACGCATTAATCTTATACTTTATTATATCTTTACACCTTAGGCCTATATACCTGGCGCTATATATACACTTACACGTATAATATATATGAACAGGTACAATCAATACTAGATCCGTCTTGTACAGTAAATAATTTCTTTTTATTCGAACATTAACTACGATCATGTCTAACATTAACTACGACCATGTCTAACATTAACTTCGACCCTGTCTAACATTAACTACGACCATGTCTAACATTAACTACGACCATGTCTAACATTAACTACGACCATGTCTAACATTAACTACGACCATGTCTACCATTAACTACGACCATGTCTAATAATTAACGTAAGTAGAAAAATGTAAATAATTATGGGGTTAATTATTACAGGTGTACAGGGAGTAGTCGATCACCTGGTAGCGTATTGGTTATATTCTGAGGGTGACGTAGTGATGGGGAGAGGAGAGGAGAGGTAGGGAGATGGAGAGGAAAGGGAGGAAGAGGGGAGAGGGAGGGGAGAGGGAGGAAAAGTAGGAGAGAAGAGGTAGGGGGAGGGTAAGGGGGAGAGAAAAGGGAGGGGAGGGGTAGGGGAGGGTAAGGGGGAGAGGAAAGGGAGGGGAGGGGTAGGGGAGAGTGAGGGAGAAGGAAGAGGGAGACGGGGAAAGCGCCCAAGGGGAGGTGAGGGACTCAATACGGTTACTCTTACACACATACGGACGTCCATGAGTGTCGGGGGGGGGGGGGGGGTTGAAAAAGAAGGAGTAGGAAGGAAGGAAAGAGAGAGAAGGGAGAGGAAGAAGAAAGAGGGGGTGGAGGGAAGACGAGGAAGAAGAGAAAGGACGAAAGAGGAGGAGGAACTTAAGAAGAGGAGACAAGGGAAGAAGAGCAGAGAATGGGAATAAAACAAGTGGGAAGAGGGAAAAAGAGGATTGGAAAGAGAAAGAAGAGAAAGGGGAGTACCGGAAGAAGAAGAAAGAAGAAAGAAGAAAGAATATAAGAGGGAAAACAAGAGGAAAACGAGCCAAGAGGAGGAAGTCTAAAGGGAAAGAGGCGTGAAGAGGAATGAAACACGAAAAAGAGTAAAAGAGATAAAGTGAAAAAGGAAAAGAGTCTGACGGAGATAGAACAGGGAAGCATGTAAAAAATGGAAGGGAAAAAAGAAGAAGGAAGGGAAAAGTAGACGAAACAGAGGAATACAAACAGAAGAGAGAGAGAGAGAGAGAGAGAGAGAGAGAGAGAGAGAGAGAGAGAGAGACGAAGGAAAAGAGAATACCAAAGAGGGAATAGAAAGTGTTGGGGAAAGTACACACACACACACACACACACACACACACACTCTCTCTTTCTCCTCCCCCCTCTCTCTCCCCTCCTCTCTCTCTCTCTCCCTTTTCCTCCTACGAAAAGAATGACAGGAAGAAGAGGAAGAATAAGACAAGAACCCGGGCACAGAAGAGGAGAGGTATGAAGGAGGTTGTGGGTGGTAGGGTGGCGAGGCGAGGTGGCCGATTGGGTGGCAGGGTGGCGAGACGGGGGCGACTGGCTGGGTGGTGGGCGGCAGGATGATGGGTGGCATGGTGGCGAGACGGGGGCGACTGGCTGGGTGGTGGGCGGCAGGATGATGGGTGGCATGGTGGCGAGACGGGGGCGACTGGCTGGGTGGTGGGCGGCAGGATGATGGGTGGCATGGTGGCGAGACGGGGGTGACTGGCTGGGTGGTGGGCGGCAGGATGATGGGTGGCATGGTGACGAGACGGGGGCGACTGGCTGGGTGGTGGGCGGCAGGATGGTGGGTGGCAGGGTGGCGAGACGAGGTGTAGTGGTTCTCTGCCTCATACAAAATACACTCTTAGGGATAACTTACCTCAGTCTCACTTAAAGCATCATACCTTGACCCAGGAACTTAAACTTTGTTAATTCCCAGTCTTCTTCCTCTTCCTCCTCATCTTCTCCCTCCTTCTTTTCCCTTATTCTCCTCCTCCTTCTCACCCTCTTCCTCTTACTTCTTATTCCTCTCCGTCTTCTCCTCACCTTCTCATAAATTGAAATAAACGGAGAGCGCTCATCTTATTTGGATCTAGTAATTGTAATGTAGTATATAAAATGTTCATTGTAATTTGTTTTGATTCTTCACTTGTTGAACATATAGACTGTAGCTATAGACAGGCAGACACGTATGCGTTTCTTGTGTAAATTAGTACGCTGTATATATGCAGGGCATGCTCGAGGAAGAAAATTATCAATAACTCACACACACACACACACACACACACACAGGTACACAAATACACAAACAATTCCACACACGCACAAGCACTGGAGCCTACATGCCAAAGGCACACAGAACATCCGCAAGCAAACATTACGCTGGGAGGTCCACTTGAACACAAACAACAGTTCAAGCATCAGGTTGTGTGGTGGTCCTCTCCCGACACGTTCATACTGGACCACCTTACACACACACACACACACACACACACACACACTCACACACACATACATACATACACACACACACACACACAGAGGGAAGGTTCTCTCGTGGTTCCTATCACTTATTCTTCCCTCGAACACACAATCTGTAGCGGGTGTGATGACGGCTATAATATTCATGATTGCTCAGGCTTTCCTGCCACTCTCGCTCACTTCTTGATAACTCAGCGTCTCTATCACGGGAGCAACAACAACAGCAACAAACACAACAACCAACAACAACAACCAATAACAACAACATTAAACAACCAACCACAACAACAACAAAAACAATAACGTGGCATCTTTGGCTAGTGTACATCTATCTATTGGACAAGGGTTGAGGTGTACAGTACAGTCTGTTGGTAGTACATCTGTTACTGTTACATCTGCTAACAGGAAACATCAGCACATATCTTAATACAGAGGTTATAATTGACCTAAAGTTGATATATAAGAAACTTTAACACCTCATAGCTCTTAATACCTTCATCATGATGGCTTTTCCTGTCAAGACGGTGATATCAGGTGTTAAAAAATAGTTACCGACGCACGATGACAGACAGACAGACAGACGCATGAAGTGAGAAGACGTGGAACCGAAGAAGACGCTGAAGAAGTTGTGAGGACCTGAATAGTCCTCCTGCACCTTGGGTATAAGTTCTCGTTTTATTTCAATGGCTTGCTTGTAAACTACGTCGTCAATCTTATAGTTTACGACACACAATGCTTTGATGCAAACTTTTATCGTTCTGTAATAAAAATCTACACCCCCCCCCCCCCCAAATAAGCGGGTTAGCATTCGTGGTGGTGAAGAGAAGTCGCACACCAGAATACCTGTCTCTCTCTCTCTCTCTCTCTCTCTCTCTCTCTCTCTCTCTCTCTCTCTCTCTCTCTCATCTTAGTTGTACATCATTTGCCATCACATTTACCATCACACTTCTTCTATTTACTCATCATCACCATCATCATCTTCAGTTCACCATCATACCTCTTCTACTCCCCACGAAAACCACTTCATCACCATAACACCGCTTCCACATGCCTATCATCACCATAACACACCACACCTCTTCAATATCAAGGTCTGATAAATTAATCCTGTCTTTTCACCACCACACGCCTATAGATACACCCCCCTTCACCATCACTCATTCCCTACAAGTCATCTTCACCATCGTAATAACTTGTCATCAGTATCACACAATCTGTTAATATCGTATTTTCACCATTACATATTATCTCTAGGCTCTATTCACCATTATCCATCACGTCACAATCACCACCCATCTACCCTTACCCCACCTTCCCCCCCCCCCCCCCAATCTACTGTCTCCTCATCTCCTTTCCCCTCATCTACCGTCTTCCCATCACCACCATTCACCCATCTACCCACCCCACTCTAGCAGCCACGTCAGCGTCCCCTCTCGGTAAACGACTGAAGAAAACATCAGTAATTCAGAGCATGGCTGATTCAGGCACGGTGGTCCTTGATGGCCGAGGGCGTGTGAATACTCAAGTCTTTCTCTCTGTCCCTTTCTCCCACCGTGCCCTCCCACTCACCACGCTTCCTCCCACTCACCACGCTTCCTCCCACTCACCAGTGCCCTCCCACTCACCACGTGCCCTCCCACTCACCACACTTCCTCCCACTTACCACGTTTCCTCCCACGCCTTCTACCACTCCCATGCCTTCTCCCACTCTCATACCTTCTCCCACTTTCACGCCTTCTCCCACTCTCATACCTTCTCCCACTCTCACGCCTTCTCCCACTCTCACGCCTTCTCCCACTCCCATTCCCACGCCTTCTACCACTCTCACGCCTTCTCCCACTCTCACGCCTTCTCCCACTTTCACGCCTTCTCCCACTCTCATACCTTCTCCCACTCTCACGCCTTCTCCCACTCTCACGCCTTCTCCCACTCCCACGCCTTCTACCACTCCCACGCCTTCTCCCATTCCCACGCCTTCTCCCACTCCCACGCCTTCTCCCACTCCCACGCCTTCTCCCACTCCCATTCCTTCTCCCACTCCCACGCCTTCTACCACTCCCATGCCTTCTCCCACTCTCATACCTTCTCCCACTCCCATTCCTTCTCCCACTCCCACGCCTTCTCCCACTCCCACGCCTTCTACCACTCCCACGCCTTCTCCCATTCCCACGCCTTCTCCCACTCCCACGCCTTCTCCCACTCCCATTCCTTCTCCCACTCCCACGCCTTCTCCCACTCCCACGCCTTCTCCCACTCTCACGCCTTCTCCCACTCTCACGCCTTCTCCCACTCTCACGCCTTCTCCCACTCCCACGCCTTCTCCCACTCCCACGCCTTCTCCCACTCACTCACCCACTCCTTCCTTCTCTGCATCTTAACCTGTTTCTTCTCTCCGTTTTTTGACTCCTTGCCTCTGTCTCTTTCTCAATTTATCTCTCTCTCGTTTTCTTATTCACGGTACGTACTTCTGTCTGTCTGTCCCTCTCTCCTCTTTCTTACTTCTTCCTACTGTTCATTTTATTTCCTCTCTTCTTTTCTATTCTTTGTTCCTCTCCTCTTCCATTTATTGCTTTTCTCTTCTATTCTTATTACTTCCTGTGTCATGTCCCTCTCCTTCTTCTTTTCCTCTCTTATAACTCCAATTACTTACACTTCTCATTTTTTTCTCCTCTCATTCTCCTCATCCACCTCTCATCCCCTTTCCCCTTCTCTACCTCTTCCTCCATCCAACCTCCTCCAGTCAGCCTTGCCTTTTTTCTCCTTCTCCTCCACTTCTCCTCACACAATTTCCTCCTTGTCGTTTCTCTTCTACCCCCCCCCCTCTCCTCTCCCTCCCTCTCCTCTCCCCGCCTCCTCCTCTCCACCTCATGCAGCCGTTCTCTTCCTCTTACTATTGTCTTTCCTTCTCTCCTTTCTTATCCTCATCCTTCTTATCTCCCCCCTTCTCCACCGAACTTTCACATATCCTTCTTCTTCTTCTTCTTATTCTTCTTCTTATTCTTCTTCTTCTTCCTTACCGCCTGATGAATGCTCCTCTTATGCCATTCTAATTCCCAAAGTTTGCAGGGGGCTGAGCGGTGTCTTTCACGATCCGCCTTATTATGGACGCTGTGTGTGTGTGTGTACGGATAGTTCTGAGCATTAACGAGGAACAGTTCATTCATATCTCTCTCACTGAAGCTTGATAATAATTTGTTAAACAGTGATTGAGAAAAGGTACAGTAAGGAGCATTATTTTCTACCTGAAGATACGGTTCTGGGTGATCGCTGGTGTGTGTGTGTGTAACTATCGACATTCTTAAGAGCTTCTCTCCTCTCCCATCGCCGTCTTTTCATTTGGGTGGAATTTACCTTTAGTTAAGAACAGAATGTGACGGTCAAAATGCTACACGTCTCCCTCCTTCTATCCCTCTTCTTTCTTCCCTCTCTTTTACTCCCTCCACACGTAGGCCGAGGGTAGTGTTTTAGAGGTTAGAACTGTGTGTTAATGGGTGTGGTTTTTTTATAGTTATTGAGCAACGTTTGTGTCTAAGGACTCGGTCGTTTCGTTAAAATGTACAGTGATCAGGTTTTGCCTTCCTTTGACATCAATACACACACACACACACACACACACATATACGCGCGAGTATATATATTTGCGAATCTTTGGGCCGGGTGCCCTTGGCCGGCTGCCTCCAGAGGTGTTGTCTCTAACCGGCACACTGTCCCGGAAGGGCTGCTGTCTCACTTGCCACATCAGAAAGTCTCTCTCTCTCTCTCTCTCTCTCTCTCTCTCTCTCTCTCTCTCTCTCTCTTCTGTTTTTTAATTCAATTGTTATGGTGATAAAGGCTGGTTTTGGCTCTAACTGCTTCTTTCCCTTCACCGTCTTGCTGGTGGTCTGACAATAGTCGCCCCAAGTAACAATCTTGTCCCTGTGAACCCGCTGAGTCTCATACTTCTTATGTCTTTGTTGGTGGTTTGTGTTCTTGGTGTTGAGTGAGGACACAGGTCTTGGCCACCACCACCAAGCAAAGGGAGTACTTGCTGGACGTGATGATCCATCTCCAGCAGGAAGAGAGGGAGTTCAGGCTGGTGTTGGGTTTGTTGTTGCTGCTCCTCTTCAGTTGTCGTCTCAGGCGGAGTTTGGTGGAGTGTAGCTTCCGGGGTAGCAGCTGTGGGTAGCTTCGGGGCAGGTGTGATTTAAGGGATTCGTTAAATCTAATTAAAACAATAAACCAAGATCCCTTCTTCGACTCTGCCTGATGACCCAAGCCTCCTTCTCCTCCTCTTCCCCTCCTTACCCAAAAGTCAAGTACCAGACCCTCTTAACAACTCTCGCAGAAGAAAACTTTAGCGATAGAGCGACTGGCGACGTTTTCTGCATATTCCATGACTGTGGGAGGCGAGGGTTGTGGCCACACGTCTTGACCCTCTTGGCACGGCGGGGTGTTGAGGCCAGGGAGCGATTATTATGATTTGGTATGAGTGAAGTCTTAGGGATCGGGACGACCATCTTGATCTAATCTCAGGATAGAGGGGCTTCTGGCGACCGTCTTGGCTCAACTTTAGTGAGATTTTGGGATTGGGACAATTATTTAGGAAGTATTTTCTCGGAAATAAGAATTAAGTGCATTCACCTTTTGCTTGCTCCTTTTTTTTTGAGGAGCGGCAAAAAATGACATCTTAGCTAAATCCGTGAAATGTTAAATTTCGTTGCGATTTAAATGCTACTTAAAGACTTTGGTGAGGAACACAATACAGCAAACAGCAGCTACTTCTCTTGTAACTAGCAAACCAAAGCACAGGAATCCAATAAAATGCGTGGTACTTAGAAAAGAGCCACAATACTTAGAAAAGATTCACAATACTTAGAAAAGAGCCACAATACTTAGAAAAGATCCACAATACTTACAAAAGATCCACAATACTTACAAAAGAGCCCCAGTAATCACAACAACATTCTTAATACAGGCATTCTAATAAAGAGAACAGCAGGTTTTAAAAGACTTCGCCGTGTATAACTCTTACTTTATCATTGTATAGTTAAATGAACAACTTCACTTCCACTCCCTAAAACACTCCGGGTAACAATCGTCCTTGACTCAGACACAATATTGACACTCGCCGTATAACAAGAACACACATACGTAAACAAGTCTTAGTATTCAGCGATAAAACACAAATTGACAGTCTTAATGGTTGAAAAAAACAAAAAAAAAAACAGCTCACGTATAGAAAACCTCTTTGGTAGTCACAAAACAACGGTGGAACTTTTCTCAACAGGTCCTGGTATTCGCAAAACAATCTTACGACTGGAATCTCCTTGGCAAACAGTTTCTCTGCTCTCTCAGTAACGTCAGTAATTGAAAGATAAACACTAGTACTTGCTCAAAACAGCTGTAGGACGGACAAACAACAAAGTCTTGGTACTCACCGACGACATTGAGGACGCCGAACTGACTCTTGGCGACGATGGTGTTGACTTGACACATATAGGTACCGGCGTCGGTGGCGTTGACCCGTGACAGATGTAGTGTCCAGGTGCGGTGTCCATCGTGCGTGACGTTCACTCGCGGGTTCCGGGTGATCACGTGGTCCTGCACCGTCAGGATGGCAGATTTGTCAAAAGCAATCCACGCGACCTGGGAAGAACAAAAAAGATATGAAAGGTTATCCACGCCTCCTACCACCACAGCAGCTAGACGTATCAAAGATGCATGGAGCTGGTGCAGTGAAGCAGAAAAGAAATGTTTTAAAATTCTTAAAAAAAAAAAATCATCGGATTTTTATCACATTCGACAGAAACCGAGAACTCAAACCACCTGACACACCAAGTTTCAAGGTGATATATTCCTAACAGTTTGTGCATGAGGTACAGTGCAGGAGTCTGAGGTAAATATATCAGAGAATCCCCCCCAAAAAACCGTAGGACTAACTTAATAGGACACTTAGCACAATCAGGATAGAATAAACTGTTTCAACATTACTGATCTACCTAAGGAAAAAAGAAGATAATTAAACATAAGAGTTGAGGGGAGAGTTTAGTTCTGTTACATATGCATACATGTCAACATCTATTTTTTCATCGACAGCAGGAAAGTATATTTACTCTGTGTTCTAATCTATATATTTAGGAATCTTTCATTTCACAGGTGTCCTTAGTGTAATGAGTCCATAAGTCACGATATCAACACGGGGGCTGTAGAGTTAGAGCCTTGCGTTACACCACACACACAGGAGACTTAACATTTTAAAACCTTGTATTACACGAGAATGCAAGATTTAGCGTTTTAAAACCCAATGTTACACCACAATTCAAGTTTTAATACACTGGAACTGTCTCGTTATATAAATACACATCGTATATTACCATTTGCTGTTGTATTACATGTGCAGAACTTGGTAATATATGGCGTTGTATATTTCAGAAGCATTATTTGATATATCTTAAGATGGTTATGTATTATGTATGAGATATAACGCGCGTCATATCATGCGTAAATTATTGGTAAAGTTAAGCCCTGATTACACCATATACGCACATCTTATATACGGCAACCATGTGAAAATCTATACACACAACGTATTCTTAATCCTTCTGGTATGCTGCTTATACGCATTATTTTCATGAGAAGGTATATACTGTATACTTTAATAGATTTTTTGCCAGAAATAGTGTAGAATATCCTGGTTTAGTGTAAAGTGCAAAAATAGCGACGTAGAGTCAAAAATAGTGCAGAAATAGCAACGTTGGGCCAAAAGTAGTCCAGAAATAGTGATGTAGGGACAAAAACAGTACACAAATAGTGACGTAGGGCCCAAAAAGTACCTAAATAGCGACATAGTGCCAAAAATAGTGCATAAATAGTGACGTAGGCCCAAAAATAGTGCAGAAATCCCGACGTAGGGCCAAAACTAACACAGATATCACTGGGGTTGCGTGAGGTCGAGTGCAGGGTGTCAGCAGACAGATCTCTGCTACCAGGGACGAAATATTTGCCTCAGGGACAAAAAACAACACCTGAAATGATGTAGTCAAATCTTGCCCTGGAGATTTATAAGAAAGAGAGAGAGAGAGAGAGAGAGAGAGAGAGAGAGAGAGAGAGAGAGAGAGAGAGAGAGAGAGAGAATATACTATCTCCTGCTACTAAAAACAAAACAAAAAAATAAAACCAATATAAAACCAAAGACTAATTCTCTAAAATTACAAAACAACAAAACAAAATGCCCCCCAAAAAAAATAGACACAGGAACATTAAAAAAAAAAAAAAATACACCGAAAAAATATGAATTTTTTTTGTTAAATCTACGGCATTAAAATACAATCAGTCGGAAGCAAAATGTTAAAACCAATCAGTACCTTGTGTCCCTTTAAAACAAAATAAAACAATAATACCATACCTCTAGTAATTACCTGTATTGATAAATGTTAAAGTTAAGTAATGCCTAAATATAATTTTTTTTGGGTTAATATAAAAAAATATTGTATATTTTTAAAATTATCTTTGTAATTATTATTATTATTATTATTATTATTATTGATTTTTTTTTACGATTTTCTAGCCATATTAGTCAAGCGTATATAGGTGTTTCTTGCTGTTTGGTGTATAATGATAGAGGAAATTGCAAACGCACAGACACAGAAACACACACATATAAATACACACTCACATACACAAACATACACAGAGGCACACACATAAACATAAAGACACACACACACATAGACAAACACATACATACAGACAGACAGGTAGATAGATTCAACGCCCATTGGATAGGTCATAGATTCCACGACCATTGGATAGGTCATAGATTCCACGACCATTGGATAGGTCATAGATTCCACCACCATTGGATAGGTCATAGATTCCACGACCATTGGATAGGTCATTAGGATAGTAGCATAAGTGTCTTGAGAAACTTACAAGGGTTTTAATATAATTGAGTTACATGTTGACTTAAGTGATGTGTGTGTGTTAATTGTTTTATAGGTTAGGTTAGGTTAAGTAAGATTAGGTTAGGTTAAGTAAGATTAGGTTAGGTTAGGTTAGGTTATGACTGTGTGAAACAATTTTTTCTCGAAATGTACTATAATTTTCAGTCATTTCGTGGAATGACTGATTACACAGACTGGAACATCCACCCATCCACCCACTCACACCCTCACATATACTGTACACACACACCCAAACACACACACACACACACACACACACACCCAAACACACACACACACACACACACACACACACACACCCAAACACACACACACACACACACACACACACACACACACACAACAGAATAATAAAATATTTTCTCTTCACAAACACGTATATATATATTCTCTCTAAATAACACACACACACACACACACGTCTCTTTCTCTTGGCAAGGTATGCGCGGTAAGGGATGCGCAGTAACACCCGGAATGATCACCTTTAAGAAACGGGTGTGTGAGAAAGACCTGAATTATTTGGTTGGTAACATGTACATCGTTCACGGGGTGTCGGGGGGAGGGGGGGGGGGTAGGTCTTGTGGGGGGGGGGGGTGGTCTTATGTCACAAGGTTGAATCTCTCCCGTAGGCCTATAGGTGTGACATGACTGTAGGTGTGACGTGACTGTAGGTGTGACGTGACGGTGACGGTGCTGAATGTCTGTCGTGGTGAATTTATCTCCTCGTGTTAAGTGGAGATTTGAGTAAGTCATGTAGATTGATATTAAAAGAAATATAGTTAGATAGATGGATGGATGGAAAGATAGCATGATGGATGGATAGGATGATAGATGGATGGATAGTATGATGGATGGATAAATAGCATGATAGATGGATGGATAGGATGATGGATGGATGGATAGCATGATGGATGGATAAATAGCATGATGGATGGATGGATAGGATGATGGATGGATGGATAGGATGATAGATGGATAGATAGCGTGATGGATGGGTAGACAGCATGATGGATGGATGGATAGGATGAGAGATGGATAGATATCATGATGGTTGGAAAGACAGCATGATGAACAGATAGATAGCGTGATGGATGGGTAGATAGCATGATGGATGGATGGATAGATAAATAAATATATAGATAGAGAGAAAATATAAGGAGAGAGGGATAAGTAAAGGCATATAGAGAGGCAGGTAGATATATAGACACGTTACGAGCTTGGAGAGAAGGCCGGAGGCTGGTGTGTGTTTCACTAATTTCAGCACCAACACCTACCAACCAGACAGACAGACAGACACAGAGAAACACACACACACACACACACACACACACACACACACACACACACGAGGTAATATCACCTGATAGATTAGCGGGTTTATGAGCGTATGATTGGTGGCCTCACATGTATAATGTTAACTTTTGTTGTTGGCTTTAACAAAAAAAAAAAAAAAAAAAAAAAAAAAATAGCCTGTACCTAAATGTGGCTGTAACACTAATTACTTCTACCTTTTGTTATCAATATCTGCAACGTTACCCAGGTAGATAGGTGTATGGAGGGTGATACAAACGTCTAGTGAAACAAAGGAAGGTATTTTCTTTCTCATGTGTTTGAAGATATCACAAAGGAATTTCAACATAGCAGAGTAATGTATGTATGTATGTATGTATGTATGTATGTATCTGTCTATTTATCAATTCACCTGTCTTATCTGTCTGTCTTTCTAACTACCATCTTCCCATGACACTCTTATATAGACAGAGAAGAGATGGTAAGGTGGAAGGTGATGCAAGAAAGGTGAGGAAAGTGACAGGTAAGAGGTGAAGCAACCTGTAACTTGAACTTTGAACCATTACAACGATTACAAGGTTTTCAATTTAGTCACTGTGTATTGAGAGATGAGGTGTCAGAGTGAGGGTCGTTCGTATATTGAGTGGTGAGGGTAGTTCGTATATTGAGTGGTGAGGGTCGTTCGTATATTGAGTGGTGAGGGTCGTTCGTATAAAAAGTGGTGAGGGTCATTCGGATAAAAAGTGGTGAGGGTAGTACGTATATTGAGTGGTGAGGGTCGTTCGTATATTGAGTGGTGAGGGTCGTTCGTATATTGAGTGGTGAGGGTTGTTCGTACATGGAGTAGTGAGGGTCGTTCTTACAAGCATCATCACGTCTTATAAAGTTACTACGTCACTGTAAAAACTCATCATTCCTCTACCCTGACACTCCTCCACCACATAACCCAGTCTTGGCCATCAACCTCTTGTTCTGATGTTTTCGTCCTGTCATAAAGCTTCCTTACCACCAATCAATCAACGTGTTATCCATTACCTAAACTACCTACCCTCGGTCTCCATCCATCTAGTTCTCCGAGGGACATTTTGACCCCTCCTCCCCGTACATATTATACCTATATCTTCATTCCTTACCCTATCAATTATTCTCCCGTAGTCTATGATAGTTTAGAGACTGTCTATCTTCATCGCTCTCCTGCCTTGATCTAGTGGGACTGTGGAACACCTGAGTTTAATATCCATATAACTTTAAGAGTAAGAACTAGCGAGCACTTCCTTCCTATACTCAAACTCTTCTCGTTAATTACTGTTCTCAAAAGTTCCTCCTTCTCTACTTGTTCTTCTTCCTTGCATTACTAACTTTCGTTTTGTTTTATTTCTTCGTTAAACATCTCCTCTAGATACTTAAAATTCATTTACAAACTCAAGTCTTTCTTTTTCTTGGTAAACATTACATAACATATCGACTTGGAATTAGGCAATATTATTTTTTTCACGAATGTTGTCGCTTTTACACCCATAAGAAAACATATAACTACGTCACCTAACAATAAATTAAACTTTCTTATTATTAAATTAACCACAGGTAAAATAAGAAGCCTCATTATATAATACACTTCACTTTATCGATCTTCTCTCAGAGTACTCCAGTATCGTCTTCAAGGTCGCAACAACCTGGAGTGCGAGATTGAGCTATTGACAACCAGCTGCTGGGTCTAATTTACGTCCTCAGGCAAACTGTGTCAGCACTCGCGCATAATTGTAACGTGGCACCTTAGTCCTGGCGCATGTAAATGGTGTGGCTATTACCTGTCGAGATGAAGGACTTGTGAATATATATACTGTATATATATATATATTTCGAGGTGTTGGATAAATATAAATTGGATACATATATTCTTGTGTTTATTAGTCTATAGAATCGTCTAGATCAGTGTGAATATTTGGCCTTTTTTTTTTAGATATTTCTATACTCATACCTGGCTTCATTTGGACTTACATAGGAATACGTATTGTCAATAGTTCCTATAGAGGTAAAGTGTTGGCCATACAGGTGAGGACTTCGTTGGTAATAGTTACGACACTCGGGTTGTCATGGAGAAATCACACAGACACTGAGCTGTTTCCCGCTTCCCGCTCTCATTAACTCGCAACAGTGAAGACTTAGGAGATTTGCCTTTACCTCTACGGGAGCTACACATACGGAGGGTTTTAGTCGTCACTTGTTGTTATGAACATCCTGAGCAGTGTAGCGAGAAGTACAAGGATCAATCCATGTTCCTGAGCGTGGCGAGGAGGGTTGACGGCACCTAATGGGATATTATTATTATTATTATTATTATTATTATTATTATTGTGGACAAGGGGAGGGAACCGAAAATATCAACTAATATTCTCCGCCAGGTGAGGAGTCTGTACGCTGCTTTACACTGACCAAACCCTACAAGAGGAACGTCCAGTATCGTGAGGTAAATTCTCCTCCTCCACTTCTGATGCTGCAATACTGTGTTTATTCTTAGCTGAGTTTAGTTGTTGTATTTACAGTGCCTCGCTATGAATACTGAGAGATGAACGGTGATGTTTAGTGGCAGAATGAGTAGCGTTAAGAGTACAGGTGTCAGTAGACGTTCTTGCAGGTGTACATTGTTTACTTTATATAACAGCATATCACAGATGGCGTGAGGAGGTCATATGTGAATAATATTAAACGTTTAATTAAAATAACAGTTTCACGTAATAATATATATTGGTGAACGTTTCAGGGCATAGTAGATTATACCAAACGTTATTTAGTAAATTGTTTAGCAACGTTTCAAGTAATACCTAATGTTTAGAATATTTTTTTTGTCATTTATATTTTCTCTTACGATAAATTCTTTCGTGTGTATATTTATAAGTTACTTAAGTATGGGTAATAAACATAGTTAATAAACGTAATGAACAAATACAATTAGCCTTCAGCATAAATTTAACAACAATTGAAAGATAAATTGGAGAAAAATACGAATATAACAGGTAAGTGTCATCACACCTGTTCAAGATGACTAATTAGCAACGAGACTCTGTAAGGAGAGGATGGCAGTGTCTTAAACAAAGTCACCATGACAACCAAACAAGGGCTCCCACTGTGCTACTAATCACCTTCGTTTTCCACAGTCTTTTTTTTTTTTTTTCGCCCAAACACGAAAGTTCTCTCGTTCATTTAAAGTTGGTGTCATTTGCCGATCAGGAGGTGAAGTAGACCGGCGCTGCTGTTGTGCTCTGTGCAAATTGTTGGCTCTCTAGTGACTGAGTTTTGTGAAATCAACTGTTAAACTCATGTGAACTCTCTCTCTCTCTCTCTCTCTCTCTGAATAAATCTCCTCCCTCTGACTTTTCACTCTCTCTCCTGACAATACTACTACTACTACTACTACTACTACTACTACTACTACCACTCTCAATCGAGTATGAAGATCAACCAGTTATGATACAATGATATGAGTTATTAAGGATGTCACAGTACCCACACAATTACACCTGGTGACCCACACAACCACCACCTGAGCCTAAATCTCTTTATATACCCCACAGCTCTATTACGTCACCCATTAAAAAACCACCACCCACACCTACCAACCCATGACTTAAGTACCCCCCATCACCATCACCCACACCCACAAACCCATGACTTCAGTACCAAAACACCACACCCACCAACCCATGACTTCGGTACCCCATCACCATCACCCACACCCACCAACCCATGACTTCAGTACCCCATCACCATCACCCATCAACCAATGACTTCAGTACCCCCAACACCAAAACACCACACCCACCAACCCATGACTTCAGTACCCCATCACCAACACCCATCAACCTATGACTTCAGTACCCCCAACACCAAAACACCACACCCACCAACCCATGACTTCAGTACCCCCCATCACCATCACCCACACCCACCAACTCATGACTTCAGTACCCCATCACCATCACCCACACCCACCAACCCATGACTTCAGTACCTCTAGCTTCACTATACCCAAGGTCAATGATTCATTCCGTCTCTATCTCATATATACAGAGAGGACAATGTGTCAGACTTCAGTAAGAATTCATTCGTTTCTTCAGAGTTTACGTCACGGAGGCTTATCTTCCTATGGCTCCTGCGTCACTTTGTTGAGCCTCCTCACCCCGCGATCCACCCAGAGGCTCCAAGTGTTGTTCTATATGTTTGTGGAGACTAACAAGATATATACGATTATGTTAAGATGACAGGTTGAGTGCGGAGTGTTTATATACTAGTCAGTGTTTATATACTCAGTGTTTATATACTAGTCAGTGTTTATATACTAACTGTTTATATACTAGTTAGTGTTTATATACTAGTCAGTGTTTATATACTAGTCAGTGTTTATATACTAGTCAGTGTTTATATACTAACTGTTTATATACTAGTCAGTGTTTATATTCTAGTCAGTGTTTATATACTAGTCAGTGTTTATATACTAGTCAGTGTTTATATACTAGTCAGTGTTTATATACTAGTCAGTGTTTATATACTAGTCAGTGTTTATATACTAACTGTTCATATACTAGTCAGTGTTTATATACTAGTTAGTGTTTATATACTAGTCAGTGTTTATATACTAGTCAGTGTTTATATACTAGTCAGTGTTTATATACTAGTCAGTGTTTATATACTAGTCAGTGTTTATATACTAGTCAGTGTTTATATACTAGTTAGTGTTTATATACTAGTCAGTGTTTATATACTAGTCAGTGTTTATATACTAGTCAGTGTTTATATACTAGTCAGTGTTTATATACTAGTCAGTGTTTATATACTAGTTAGTGTTTATATACTAGTCAGTGTTTATATACTAGTCAGTGTTTATATACTAGTCAGTGTCTATATACTAACTGTTTATATACTAGTCAGTGTTTATATACTAGTCAGTGTTTATATACTAGTTAGTGTTTATATACTAGTCAGTGTTTATATACTAGTCAGTGTTTATATACTAGTCAGTGTTTATATACTAGTTAGTGTTTATATACTAGTCAGTGTTTATATACTAGCCGTGAGAGATAATATTTTGTTGACGCTTCTTTCCTAGCATGATAGACCAGTGATTACGACCACACGCACACGCACACACACACACACACACACACACACACACTATCTGTCCCTTACTATTTCGTCACCTGTCACTTGTATTTACATATAATCTGTCTTTACAAAACTTTTAGCTCTTCAGAATTATAACTAATCAAATCTATTAAATTAAAATTATTATCTTCAAATAAAAAATTGAAGTTATGGGAAAAATTTCCTGTGTAATAACAGCGTCCTTGGCGGTGGCCGTGGTGGTTGGGCTCTGGTGGGCAGGGGTTGTGGTTGAGGAGAGCCTGCAGCAGCAACACAGGCAGTTGCACACGGCGCTCATCAACCTCCAGGGTTACCGGTACACCAGCCAAAAGAAAATAATCGCTGCTTCGTGGTTGGCCAAAACCCGAAGCTGGACAGCGGAAGACTCCTGGCTCACCAAAGCCATTAAGTGGTGGCAGGAGGAGGAGGAGGAGGCGAGTGTAGAGGACCACCAGTGGGATGATGACCTCTGGTGGGCGGTAACCCCTCTACGCTGCCTTCAACGGCATCGTGATATACTGAGTCTCCAAGAAAGACTCCTTCAGGAAATGAACGACCAGCGCGAAGTCGACGATGCCGAAGCCGCCATCTCTACTATAATTGGGGCCGCGGCTGGCGCTCTGTGGCCCCTCGTGGCGATCTTCACTCGGGGCCTCATGGCGTTCTTGACCCGGATAGTCAAAAGACTGGCCAGACTAATAAAGAAAAAATCTGGATGGCTTAAGAAAGGGAAAAGAACAAAATGAGTATAGCCCCCCCCCCCCACGGGTGTGTGGAGGGGGGTAAGTCACGGGTGTGTGGAGGAGGCATAACCCCCCACGGGTGGGTGGAGGGGTTATAGCTCCCCACAGGTGTGTGGAGAGGGCCATAGACCCCCCCACGGGCGGGTGGAGGGGCCATAGCCCCCCACGGGTGGGTGGAAGGGTATTTGTATTTATTATTTGTTTTTTTCTCTCAATCTATTTAAGACAATCTCTCTCTCTCTCTCTCTCTCTCTGTATATATATATATATATATATATATATACATATATATATATATATATATATATAACCTTCTCCCGATGAGATATTTGCCAGAGTATTAAAGGAATGTAAGGAAGAGCTTAGTATGCCCTTAGCAAAGTTGTTTAACATGTCCTTAAAAACAGGTGTAGTACCAGAATCCTGGAGGATAGCGAATGGAATACCAATCTTCAAGAAGGGGGATAGATCACTATCCTCTAACTACCGCCCAATCAGTCTAACATCAATAGTAGGCAAATTACTGGAAGCAATCATTTCAAACTCTATTCGAAATCACCTGGAGAAGCACAGATTGATCAATGATTCCCAGCATGGCTTCACAAGCGGACGTTCTTGCCTAACTAATCTATTAACATTCTTTTCATCAGTTTTCGAATCAGTGGACGAGGGGCACAATTATGATGTGGTATATCTCGACTTTAGCAAAGCCTTCGACAGAGTACCCCACGAAAGACTAATTAGAAAGGTAGAAGCTCATGGCATCAAAGGTGACATCCTTAAATGGATTAGGGCGTGGTTACAGGACAGGAAACAGCGAGTGAGCATTAACGGCACTAAGTCCCAATGGAGCAACGTCACAAGTGGAGTTCCCCAAGGCTCAGTACTTGGACCATTATTGTTTATTATATACATAAACGACATAGATATCGGCATAGACAGCAACACAAGCAAATTTGCTGATGATGCTAAATTAGGACGTGTTATCAAATCTGACGAGGACTCGGCAAAACTACAGGAGGATCTAAACAAATTTTTCGAATGGTCTGAAAAATGGCAGATGAAATTCAACATTGACAAATGTAAAGTACTCAGTATAGGAAATGTAAACAGGGAAACCAGATACCAGATGAACAACGATGCCATAGAGAAATCCGACTGCGAGAGAGATTTAGGAGTAATGATAAGTAGGAACCTTAAGCCAAGTAAACAATGTGTTTTTGCTCGTAACAAGGCTAATAAAGTACTTGGGTTCATACAAAGGTGTGTTAGCTACAAGACTAGCGAGGTCATCCTAAAACTGTATCTTGCTCTTGTGAGACCACACCTGGATTACGCAGTCCAGTTCTGGTCACCGTATTACAGAATGGATATAGAATCCTTGGAAAGAATTCAGAGGAGAATGACAAGACTAATCCCGGGCATTAGGAACCTTGAGTATAGAGACAGGTTAAAGCATCTTAATTTGCACTCCCTTGAGAGACGTAGAGCGAGGGGCGACCTGATAGAGGTGTATAAATGGAAGTCAGGGCTAAACAAAGGGGACATTACAAAGGTACTCAAATTATCCAACCAGGAGCGAACTCGTAACAATGGTTTTAAATTGGACAAATTTAGATTTAGGCGTGAAATAGGTAAACACTGGTTTGGAAACAGAGTAGTGGATGAATGGAACAAGTTACCAAATATCATCATTAACTCGAATACGCTGAATTGCTTCAAACATAGGTTGGATGCTCATATGAGCAATAGGGGTTGGGTGTAAACGGGACTGCCCAGTATGGGCCAATAGGCCCGCTGCAGTTTCCTCCATTCTTATGTTCTTATGTTATGTTCTTATATACACCCAGCTTGCCTGTCAGCCTACACTGCCTGTCAGAAACTAAACTTGCATTCCCTAGAACGACGAAGAGTGCGGGGAGATATGACTGAAGTATTTAAGTAGGTGAAAGAATCAATAGGCGATATAGATAAAGTTCTTAAAATATCGGAGCAGGATAGAACTCGTAGCAACGGATTTAAGTTGGATAAGTTTAGGTTTAGGAGGGAGATAGGAAGGAACTGGTTCACAAATAGGGTGGTGGACGAGTGGAACAAGCTTAGCAGCTTTGTAGTAAGTGCTGGAACGCTGAAGAGTTTAAAAGGAGGCCAGATAGATTCATGGTTGATAGAGAGTGGTAGTAACTCTCGACAGGAGCTGCCATGCACAGGCCAACCGTCCTATTGCAGTCTCCTTATTTCATTATGTTCTTATGTACACCCAGCCTGTCTGTCTTCCTGCCCACAGCCTTCCCACTCACCCAAACACAGTCCGTACCTGCAAACATACACATACAAACTTAAACACACACCCAGAGGGGCCGTCATCTCGGGTTATCTTATAAGCTCCTTTGGTGGTCGTAGAGTGAGGGGGCGAGGCTGTATGGTTTCGCCACCACCGCCAGGAAGCCAAGACTGTTCACTTCACCTCGCCTCGCCTGTCCGTGGATGTGTATGTCAGGTTAATATGTTCATGGTCGTAATTTAACCTTGAAGATATACCTGTATTATAGTTAGTTTACCCTGAATATACTTTACCCTGATCTTGTTCTTGGTTGTCTAGTAAAGTTCACGTCATCTAGATCACTGTTGTATATTCCCCGTTGTTTATCTAGAACATAGCTAGATCGTGTCTGGTGTGTGTGTGTGTGTGTATGTGTATGACATCAACAAAAAGCACTAAAAACATAATTATATTCACATTAATAAAACTGATATAACACATGAGGAAGGTATAAGCTTGTGTATGAGTGAATGATTGAACAAATGTATAACCTTATTTAGACGAGTATGACACTGAAAGTATTGTAATATATCCGCAAGTATAATATTTTATGTACTTTGGATTTATAACAAGTATACAACACGATATATTGCACAATACTATACCACCATCATCCTCATACACTACCAGTGATTACAACAGCACACACACACACACACACATACACACACGTTCCAACAAACAATTAAAGACAAACACAAAGACTTCTTTTACATAATCACAAATAAAACAAAAAAAATATACAAGTTCACACGGAATACATCCATAGTTAACCAAGTGAACAGCATTATGAAGTTCCGGTGAGGTTAATCCTTCTACCCCCCCGCCACACAACACTGATCTGAGTTGTGTGAACGTTGTCGGGTGGATGAGGGAAGGCAATGGGGGAAAGAGGGAGGGAGGAAAGGAGGCAGGGAGGGAGGGAGGGAAAGAGGGAGGGAAGTAGAGAGGGAGATAAAAGCTGGCAGACAGGTTGGAGTTACACAGGTGAAGGAGTCTATCTCGTCATATTTGATGTCACACGTATAATTAATCTTATCCTAACTCCTATCCTAAGCTAATGGGAAAGGAGGTAGAGCGAGTGCCTATACCAAGGACAGGGGGAAATGCTGAGCGTCCGTGACAGGGGTTGGGGGAAGGGAGGGTAGGGGAAGGGGGTAGGGGGAGGTGTGGAGGGAGGGGAAGGAGAGGGGGTGGGAAGGGGGAAGGGAAGAGGGTGGGAAAGGAAAGGGGAGGGGGTAAGGGGAGGGGAAGATGGGGTAGGGGGAGAAGGGGGAGCACCACGTACACCTCTCCATCACAGGTGAACTAATCAACCAATAATCCCACAGTGAGGATCTCTAATCAGGCCTTGTGTTCCGGCCACGCAGGATGTGGCCTCTCTCTCTCTCTCTCTCTCTCTCTTTCTCTTTCTCTCTCTCTCTCTCTCTCTCTCTCTCTCTCTCTCTAGCTATCTATCTATCTATCTATATCAATATCTATATCTATAAAACGATTTTGGCGTGTGATGAAGAGTTTATCTACTGTACGTTTTCCGTTTCTTTAAGTGAGCGACGAAAGTGACAGACTGATTCATTTAGTAACATGTGACTGTAATATCACTTGGAAGTCCCAGTCATTTCCTTGACATCACCCGAGTACAAACTACCACCATAGGGGCCACTACCAGCCTCAGGGGTTGTACTGAGGGCCGCCGTCAGCCATCCTAGGGACTTAGAAATCCTACATGAATTATGGGTCATTGGTTCTTAGCCTCGATTACTTGGACATCCATCATGAGAACTGTGTAGAGCTTCATGAAACTCGACTTGTAGAGCAGAGAATGAATGTCAGCGTTAAAGGTGGACGGTGTCTTGGATTCATAGCAGTATGAAGTAAGACAAAGGTCAATAAATTACCTGTGCTGAACTCAAGTACAGAGGCTGGTTTAAAACACCTCCCCCCAAAATTACACTTAATATATAAAACGTAAACTTTGATCATTACAACAACTGGTGGAGGAGGAGGAGGAGGAGGAGCCAGAGGAGGAGAAGGAAGAGTCAGAGGAGGAGGAGGAGGAGGAGGAGCCAGAGGAGGAGAAGGAAGAGTCAGAGGAGGAGGAGGAGGAGGAGCCAGAGGAGGAGGAGGAGGAGCCAGAGGAGGAGGAGCAGGAGCCAGAGGAGGAGAAGGAAGAGTCAGAGGAGGAGGAGGAGGAGGAGGAGGAGCCAGAGGAGGAGAAGGAAGAGTCAGAGGAGGAGGAGGAGGAGGAGCCAGAGGAGGAGAAGGAAGAGTCAGAGGAGGAGGAGGAGGAGGAGCCAGAGGAGGAGAAGGAAGAGTCAGAGGAGGAGGAGGAGGAGGAGCCAGAGGAGGAGAAGGAAGAGTCAGAGGAGGAGGAGGAGGAGGAGCCAGAGGAGGAGAAGGAAGAGTCAGAGGAGGAGGAGGAGGAGGAGCCAGAGGAGGAGAAGGAAGAGTCAGAGGAGGAGGAGGAGGAGGAGCCAGAGGAGGAGAAGGAAGAGTCAGAGGAGGAGGAGGAGGAGCCAGAGGAGGAGAAGGAAGAGTCAGAGGAGGAGGAGGAGGAGCCAGAGGAGGAGAAGGAAGAGTCAGAGGAGGAGGAGGAGGAGGAGCCAGAGGAGGAGAAGGAAGAGTCAGAGGAGGAGGAGAAGGAGGAGGAGGAGCCAGAGGAGGAGAAGGAAGAGTCAGAGGAGGAGGAGGAGGAGGAGGAGGAGCCAGAGGAGGAGAAGGAAGAGTCAGAGGAGGAGGAGGAGGAGGAGCCAGAGGAGGAGAAGGAAGAGTCAGAGGAGGAGGAGGAGGAGGAGGAGGAGCCAGAGGAGGAGAAGGAAGAGTCAGAGGAGGAGGAGGAGGAGGAGCCAGAGGAGGAGAAGGAAGAGTCAGAGGAGGAGGAGGAGGAGGAGCCAGAGGAGGAGAAGGAAGAGTCAGAGGAGGAGGAGGAGGAGCCAGAGGAGGAGAAGGAAGAGTCAGAGGAGGAGGAGGAGGAGCCAGAGGAGGAGAAGGAAGAGTCAGAGGAGGAGGAGGAGGAGGAGCCAGAGGAGGAGAAGGAAGAGTCAGAGGAGGAGGAGAAGGAGGAGGAGGAGCCAGAGGAGGAGAAGGAAGAGTCAGAGGAGGAGGAGGAGGAGGAGGAGGAGCCAGAGGAGGAGAAGGAAGAGTCAGAGGAGGAGGAGGAGGAGGAGCCAGAGGAGGAGAAGGAAGAGTCAGAGGAGGAGGAGGAGGAGGAGCCAGAGGAGGAGAAGGAAGAGTCAGAGGAGGAGGAGGAGGAGGAGCCAGAGGAGGAGAAGGAAGAGTCAGAGGAGGAGGAGGAGGAGGAGCCAGAGGAGGAGAAGGAAGAGTCAGAGGAGGAGGAGAAGGAGGAGGAGGAGCCAGAGGAGGAGAAGGAAGGGTCAGAGGAGGAGGAGGAGGAGCCAGAGGAGGAGAAGGAAGAGTCAGAGGAGGAGGAGGAGGAGGAGCCAGAGGAGGAGAAGGAAGAGTCAGAGGAGGAGGAGAAGGAGGAGGAGGAGCCAGAGGAGGAGAAGGAAGAGTCAGAGGAGGAGGAGGAGGAGGAGGAGGAGGAGGAGGAGCCAGAGAAGAGGCCAGATCCTGCCCTTGACATGACCAGCCAGTAAAACCTCCTTTACTCCTTCTCCCGGCCACCAGGACATTCATCACTGATACTTCTTGTTAAGGAGTAGGAAGAGAGGGGGAGAGGAGGAGGAAAGGGTGAGGGGGGGGGGGGGTAAGGAGGTTGACGGTGGGGGTAGGTCGGTAGGTGATGGAAGACGTGAGGGGGGGGGGGGGAGGTCGGGAGGGTCCTGAAGTTGGCCTCTGGGATTGGCCATCACCTTGAAGTACCTAAAGATATAATGACTCAAGTGAACAGTAAATAACACGAAGATAACATTGTAACCATTGAGTATTGAAGCATCCATAGACCATCCGAGGTTCATTTTTTTTAAGGAATGTTGTCGACAGTCTTTTGTTTTGTGCGGTTATTATTTTACTCTTTCTTTCAAATTGTCTTTATCTATCTGTCTCCCTCTTTAAGTTTATATCAATATCATATCTTGGTGTTATATCCTTGAGTCATTCTATTGCATTATATTCGTTCATTCCTTTGTTTTCTCACCCTCTTACCACCTTCATTTGTTTTCTCTCTATCTCCATATTCATCTTGGGGTCATTATTTTTTGTATTACTTATTCCTTGTCATTGTGTTGCTTTATCATCTTCCTTTCTCTCTCTCTCTCTCTCTCTCTCTCTCTCTCTCTCCCTCTCCCTCTCCCTCTCTCTCACTCTTCTTCCCACTCGTGTTTCTCCATCGTTCTCGTCTTTATTCTGTACCTACGACAACTGTTATTGGGGGGATCATGTTTACCAAAGACTAAGTGGAGAGACGTAGTGGTTGAGTGAGACTCGCGTGTTCTCTATTGGTTCTTAAGAATGACTTTAACCACTCGTGTATACGGGGTCCCCTCTGTGAATAAAATCGTCTGGTGTTAAACAAATACAAAATTACAAGTGGCGTCCCTGTAGTGAAATGGGTAAACGTCAACTCTAGTTTCATATAATTTTCCAATGTTATGTCGGTAAAAAAAAAAGAAAAAAAAAAAGAACTTATGACATAGTTTTAGCGAAAAATCCATAAAAAAACGCGGGAAAACAACTAGCAAGCTCCTACCACTCAGGTGTGACGTGACGTAATTACCAAGGTGAGGAAACTAGCTTCAATATACAGTAATTACATGTCATAGTTTGATTTTAACAGCTCTTTTTCGACGTAATTTTATACGAGAATTAACTAATACATTACATCTTAAAAACAGGATCCCAGAAGAACCCTGACAGCTGAGAAATCACTTACTACCTCCACTAAATCTCTCATCACTCCTTAAAACTATGGTGACTGTCAGATGCTGAGGTCAAGTGGATGCAGCACTCACCACCTACTGCTGAATGGGTCGCTGGTTCACATCTCAGGTACAGTACACGCAGTCTACCCCAACTGTGAATGGGTTCCTAACCTTACAGTACCGGTAGTGTAGAGTCCCGGTAGTGTAGAGTCCCGGTAATATAGAGTCCCGGTAATATACAGTCCCGGTAATATAGAGTCCCGGGAATGTAGAGTCCCGGTAAAGTAGGTTCTACCGATAAAAAAGCTTAGGGACTGACTTACAGGTTTATTGAAGACTATATTTCTGGTATCTAGAATATACGTTTTAGTTAGACTACAGGTGTATAATGTATATTCAGTGTATATTTTGTGTATATCTAAGGTGGTTCTACTGTATCTAAGGAAATTGTTGTTTTTTTTTACTTCTAATGACTTTTTTCATTATAGGTATAAATACGTATGATTTAATTTTTATTGTATACGATTTTTTAATTGGTGTGGTTTACGTATTGTAGGAGGAGGAAAGAGGAGGGGGAAGAGGAAGGAAGAGTAGCAGAAGGGAAGAGGAAGGGGGAAGAAAAGGAGGAGAGGGGGGAAGAAAAGGAGGAGGGAAGAACAGAAGGAAGAAAGATAAGGAGGAGGGAAGAAAAGAAGGAGGGAAGAAAAGGAGGAGGGAAGCACAGGACGAGAAGGGAGGGAAGAACAGGACGAGGAGGAAAAAAAAAACAGGAGGAGGAAGGAAGGAGAGAAGGGGGAAGGGGAGGAAAAGGGAAAATTAGGAGTGATGATAGGGAGGAGAGGAAAAGAGACAAAATGAAAAGAGAGAGAGAGAGAGAGAGAGAGAGAGAGAGAGAGAGAGAGAGAGAGAGAGAGAGAGAGAGAGAGAGAGATGGAAAAGATATGAGACGTGGAGGACGATAACTGGAGATACAGGAAACAGAAGAGACAGATAAAATTGAGAAGACTAGGAATGGGAGAGATAAGATAAACAAAGGGTCCAGAGAAAACCAATAAGAGTCACAGTAATAGACCGTCGTAATCCACCACCATCCACTAGTATCTAACCGCAACCACTATCCACCGTCCACCACTATCCACCGTCCACCACTATCCACCGTTGCCTGTCACATTCACCATCCATTATTGTCGAAAATTATCCACCGCCTTTCACCACTTTCATCATCACTTTTTCATCACACACCACCAATTACTGTCGTGTACCAACATCAACACCACCACTACCACCACAATCTCTACCCCCCCCCCCCCACACACCTCTATTCACTACCTTTATCCACCACCACTACCACAACCACCATTACCTTCACCTCCCTACAACAACCCACCATCACCATCACCAGAACCACCCCATCCCATCACCACCACCAGAACCAACCCATCCCATCACCTCATCACCTCTGCACCATCACCACCACCACCCCATCCCATCACCCCTACACCATCACCACCACCACCCCATCCCATCACCACCACCAGAACCACCCCATCCCATCACCCCATCACTCCTGCACCATCACCACCACCACCACCACCCCATCCCATCACCCCTACACCACCACCACCACCACCACCCCATCCCATCACCCCTGCACCATCACCGCCACCACCACCACCCCATCCCATCACCCCTGCACCATCACCACCACCACCACCACCCCACCCCATCACCAACCTCCCTACCCCGTCACCACTACCACACCCTACCCCCCCCCCCCCCTCCCCCTCACCCCTCCTACACGCTGCCACCGCCCAAGGTTTTAATTTCCAGATTTCTGTCCGGTACTTGCGCTATAAAGGGAGAATAACGCCCTAGTGAGGCGGACTCGTTCAGCTTACAGACTGTTGTTGAGTTTTTTTTGTCGAATTCTCCTTTTTTTTACGGTAGGGAAGTAATACAAACATATCATGTACTCTGTTTACAATACCTATTGTGCTGAATGGGTTTTGCTGTGTTAAGAGTAGAGTAGAGTAGAGGAGAGAGAGAGAGAGAGAGAGAGAGAGAGAGAGAGAGAGAGAGAGAGAGAGATAAAACTTAATTAGTGTAGTGAGTGTATATTGCTAATAGTGAGGTTGTTTAGACAGGATAGTAAGGAACGTGAATAGAACGCGTCCCTCCACGGCATGATTCACTAGTGAGGGGAGGAGGTGTGTCAAAGAGGAGTATAATACACTGATTAGTCATTTCCAGGTGAGGGATGTATACCTGTATTAATCATCCACAGGTGAGATGATACGTAAGTTGTTCAGTTAACCTTTCTTTTTTTTTTTTACTTCCATCAACGCTTATAAATATTTATCTTAATTACCATCATTAACTACCATCTCAAGTAGTTTGTTGTTGTTCTTATTGTAATCATATCTTACGTTCATACAACTATAGCTACCACTACCACCACCAAACACCATCAACCACAATTTCTATTAGCTTGGCGTCACTACCAGCACCATCACCTACGCTGATACTCCAACCACTATCACCATAATTATCATGAGGCTTCACTAGTACAACCACCACTACCACTATTATCAAGATTACCACCACCACCACCACCACCACCACGCAGACGAAGCCACTTGTAATAATGACGCGGCGAAGTGAGAGATGGTATGACGCATGATATTGAGCGTGAAACAAGTCCTCTCTCTCACTTTCTCTATCTCTCTCTCTTTCTCTACCTCAGACCACCAAAAAAAAAAAAAAAAAATCCAGAGATAAAAGAAAACCAACTCTTTGACGTAGGAATCTTTCAATCTTTTCTAAACTTATCTAAACTTAATAAGAAAATTGGAAACCAGACAATCTACAACACATTAAGTGCCATTACAAGAGAGCTATTTATATCAGTATGAGTTTGATTATCTACCCCTTACCTTAATCTCAGACCTACTTATTTTTTTAGGGTTGTTGACCTTTAGCTAAGCAATTAGTTAAAAGGTCAATGTTGAAAACCTCTAGTTTATATTCCAAGAGTCACAATATAACCAGTAATTCGCTTAACGTACACGATGCGTTCTTGAAATCCTGTACGTTAATCGGATGTATTGTAACGTTAAAGCGTATCCAAACACATTCTCTTGTTGGTATTCTGACGTAACTAACAAAGTCTTATTCACATCGTCAGTGGTGGCCAGAAGGTAATAACACTGAAGTGATGTTAAGGATTCATCAGAGTGACTTACCATTATTAGCTGATGATGTAAATATGGTAAGGTTAGGTTAGGTTAGGTTAGGTATGGGGGGCGGGGGGGGGAGAGAGAGGTCTGTGTGTGTGTTGACGCTTACTACTTTGAATGTGTGTTTTAAATATAATGTCTCGATGTTTATTCTGATGTTTTGGTGTTTTTTTTTTTATTTTGTCTTATATCTTGGTTTTTATTGTGGTGTGTTGATGTTTATTTAGAAGTTTATTGTTAGAGAGAGAGAGAGAGAGAGAGAGAGAGAGAGAGAGAGAGAGAGAGAGAGAGAGAGAGAGAGAGAGAGAGAGAGAGAGAGAGATTCCCACTGAAAGCAGAATAGAAAACAAAGCAAAACAAACTCTATGGAGGAAGAGGACAGCCAGTCGTGTGAAAGATCGGAAGAATTACCCATCTCGTTCTCCTTCTTCATCTCTTCCTTGTCCTCCTTCTCTCCCTTGTCCCCTTTCTCTTCCTCTTCCTCATTCTTATCCTCCCCTCCCCTCCTCTTCCTCATCCTCCT